>JAWDGP010005381.1:85000-265686 GCA_033675545.1 Elysia crispata | reverse complement strand
ACATTTGTTGTGGACATGTTCATTTAAGTATGCTGTACAAATTTCAAACATTCACTTTCTTCTCACATAAAGAACACAGTGTTTACAACTTTATCAAAGCACTGCTACTGCATGATGAAATAGGTCTACAGCATGTATACTGAATATAAACATATTAAGTTTTACAACCACCCTGATAAGTTGGATGTCAGAATATGGACTTTGTAATGTCATTTTTTCAAGACCTTAAGCAGATTTTATTTTACAAAATATCCTCCCTTGAAAAACTTTAAAAAAATGTTCTAAAACCAAAAAGGTCCTTTAGAATGTGAAAACAGCCAGCCGCATCCGAGTTATTTATAGTGGTTGCAACACAATACATTTGCGTTTTCAAAGCAGTGCAGTGAATCAAGATCAAATTCCTCAGACTATGTCACATTTTATTCTTTATGCAACACAACCTTACTTAGAAGACATTCTTCATTACTCTGTGACTGAACTGTCCAATTTAGGTGGACTGCCCTGGTCATGATCAGGTGGAGGCTGGCATGACACAAAGCTAGAGGAAAACATTGAATCACAGGTGGCAGACTTTTTGTCCTTTACACCTTGTCTCACTAATGCACTGATGAAGTATTAGGTATCAAATAGTGCAAACAATATCAACAGCCTTTAGAGGCTTTCAATTACATGTAGTTCATTCCCTCCTATAAACTCTCCCCCCACCCCCAAAAAAAAAATATCCCACACACAGCCTTATTCACACAACAGCTGGGTTCAGAGAAATGAGTTTGTGACCAAGAGGTGTATAGCAACAAAGACAGATCTGGCCTTTGTCTTTAGTTCAGACAAGTTATCAACAAGCATTATTATACAAGACATTTAATGGGAAAAAAATGATCATACTACATGTATATCATGCATGCATACTCGTGTGACAGCCAACATGTGGAGTACGTCGCCTGAGAACTGCTTTGTTCCATCTCCAATTTTGCTAAAACTATCAACATGCTCAAGAGTTCATTCACATTCTATTTTAAGAGCTGACGAAAAAATAAGCAAAGGTTGCTTTCTCTACAGACAAGCGACTTTTCAAAGCAGTTTTAATAGTTGGAGAAAGGTAGATTCAAATATTTAAATGCAATTTCTCACATGTGTTTAAACTGGAGATGGAACAAAGTAATTCTTTCGCACTGAGTAAGTACCAGTCAAACTGAGAACATCACAGTTGTACCTAATTCCATATTGGAATAACAAAGAAAGCTGGCATAACCCTCAACATGTTTTCCTGGAAGTGTTTATACACATCAATAGGTTACAAATGCCATGAGGAAGGCAGAATCATAGAATACTAGCTATACAATGAGCTCCTATGACATGAAAGTTAAGATTTCGAGGCAATTTCATATAAGTTAAATTTTTCATTTCACTAGGCTCGATAACTAATCAAATTTAATTACATATTCATTTAATTGATCTCTTCATTAATAAAGTATTCATTTGATTGGAACCAGGACCCAGTTTATCAATTTCGTTCTTCCATTTTTCAACTGTATAAAAATGACCATTACATTAAATTTGGTTTTCTTTCATTCAAAGTAGAGGCATTCAATTTACATATAAACCATCAACCTGAGTGTTGCCTAGACCGGGTAGTTCTATAATCACTTAATCCTGCATTCTTGATTTGATGGTTTGGGCCAATTTGGCAAGCAACTGTTAACAGTGTTCATATTCCCACATACATGTACGATGTAGCAAGTATTCCCACATACAAGTACGATGTAGCCAGAACAAAAAAAAAGAGCTTTTAGTTTCCAAGATGACTCATTCGCCTCATTAAAAAACCCAATTTATGGATTGTGGCTAGAAAAATGAGTGAAGAAAGTTGCTGTCAAGTAAAATGGTCTTCAGTGTAATCCTTAGTTGAATCATTGCTACGAACTCTCTTTGAGAAGGTTTAACGTTGTAGACAGTGGCATTGGATAATACAGTAAACAAATGTCAACTGGAAACTAAGAAAAGAGCAGCGGCTGCATCCGAAGTGAGGAGCTCTTTCTTAGTTTAATTTGGCAAGGGCTATGTGCATCTAATTTTTTAAATTTTAAATTTCCAGCAAGAACAAACTACCTCAATACATTTCAGTATCTTTTTTATAATATGAGGTGTCTAAATATTACATTATATTCCAATTTAACTAGTTGCCTACGTTCTTAGTTTTGCATCATCCATAATGAGCTAGTAAATTACTTGACGGTAAATATCTGTTTTGACCATTAAGAATATTTCGCCGCCCTGACTGCTAGCAGGACACTAATCTGATAGTCCTAAAGCCCTTCACTCATGGTCCCAGGTATTTTAACTCATCCAAGAAGACAGGGCTGAGACAGATCCATTGAAGAGTGATGCACTTCACACAGGAAAACAGTCAATAAGTTACCTTTTTACTCACCAGCTATGCTAAGTTTGAGAACTCTTTCCCACTGGAAAAAAATCTCATTACAATGATATGATAAAAGAAATGGGTCACAGCATGCGCAGTTATTGGACTTTTAATTATTTCTATGTACATAGAAGATGACACCCGAAGTTGACGACTCGCCACTGCGAGTGGTTTATCATATAGCTCAGTTTCACTCCACTCTTTAGAACAAAATCAAATGGTAATATAAACACAAGGATTATGCATGTAATTTATGCTTAATCTCCACCTGCTATGAAAATTTACCATGAAATCCCTGCAATCAGGTGATGTTGACAGAATTTGTTCATAGCTGGGAGCTTACCACAACCATCTAGGGAAATTTGATAGTCTGAAACACTGACTGTAAGTACCTTGACTGCTTTCTTTTATTCTTTTTTTTAAATTTGTTCACAAGAAGGCTTATTAATTTATGAGCATTTATGACATTTAAAAACCAGAACAGCCTATTATTGATTTGTGAACATCAATCAAATCATCCAGAGCACATGTATCTGAATTGATTGATTCCATGACATACATGAAGAACTGCTGATAGTTCTATACATTTAGCTCATATGGATTTCTGATAATCAAGAGGAGAAGGATGAAGGAAAATACTTCACAAAAGGTTATATGAAAAAGAAACGATGAAACTACAATTATCTGATAATTTTGGTCCATCCTGTATATCCAAGTTTTCCTTCACATATGTGGTATCAATCAAGAAAGCAATCACTCACAATTTATGCAGCACATCATTGCTTGGGTAGATTCAACACAGCCAACACATTCTCATAAAACTTGCATAAAAGACCATGTCTGTTACTACCCAGAGAAAAACCATGTCAGGCAGCAAGACAACAATGAGCAGCAAAAGCCAGCAACTCTAAAAGATTCCATATTATTTATTGATCATAACTCACACCTACTGTCAAGATAAAAACCAGGGATTGAAATTTAGCATGGAGCCTCATTTTTTCTTAAGTGTAAAAATGATTTCTTTCACACAAAAATAAAATCTAGCTCTTAGTTTTATCCTATTTCTCCCACTACCCCCTCCCCCGTCTTTAGGCCTAAATGGAGTGAGAAAAAAACCCATTATTTAATAAATAATAAAGTTTGGAAAACCAAAGAAAAAGGACTAAATTTATCTAGCTTAGCACTTCTAAGGATAATCCATTAAGCATTAAAAAATCAAAGTGTGGCCAAGAAAATTGTCATTCTAAATTATGAAGGCTGTACCAAAGCAGGATCCACACAACCACAGATTGCTGTACCGAAAAAGGATCCACACAAACACAGATTGCTGAATCAAAGGAAAGCATTGTAAGAAGGTCCCACATTTTGCTTCTGTTTGCCTAGATTTAATCTGAGCCTAATGACTGTTGGGTAATACAATCTCAAGTGTTATCAATTCATATTTGGGACTTTTCATTATCTCATTTAGCTCCATGCCATTTTGCACCTCAACTCATGATCAATGCTTGCCAAGCATAGCTGGCCTTTCAGAACTACAGAGTAGTACCTGAGGTCTGCATCTTTATCCAACAGATGGGGGAGGGCAAAGGAAAGTTGAGCTCTTTTCTAAATATAATTTGAATTTTTTAAATTAAATTTTGGAAAAACTTTAAAAATCAGCCTTTTTTAGCTACGTAAAAAAAAGAGTCTAAAAAACTCCCATAGCAATAAGTAAAATTAGTTCATTTGGTTATTTCTTAGATGTAAACAATCCTTTAGTTGAACTCCTGGCTATTCCTCCGCAATCTCCACAGAACCAAGCTTCAGGACTATAAACCTTGTGTTACTTTCTCCTCGAATTCAGTTTCCACCACTCAACTTCCATAGCCCCACCTGACAAGTTAGTTAAACATTGTGCTGGAAGAGGAAAACACTTCTCTTTTAGAAATCAGCAGCAATGTCTTGAAAACTTTTGTTTTAAAATTAAAAAATAAAAAATTGGGAAAATTTAGATCTGTCTGTATTAGGTTAAAAAATAGCAACAATTTAGTGAGAATGATTTGTTTAATGCAGATGTTTCCAATAACTTTAGGAGAAAAAAAATTGACATTTGAAAGTAAATATGAGATATTTAATCAAAAACGTTTTATGTTAAATTGGAAACTTGGAACTGAAATGAAGGAATGTCTTCTAGAAGTTCTGGGCTACAGTAACAAGAAGTTAGTACTGCAACGAGAGATAGAAAGAAGATCAAACTAGTACATGAAGAAAAGGAGAGCCTGCACTTTCCCAATAACAATTCTCTGACTCTAGATTTAAGTAAAGCAAAGGGTCTAATGATTGAAGCTATCAATGACACACAGTAGCATAAAGAATCAAAATAAGCAGGCCCAATTTACAGACTGATCTTAAAAACCAGGGAATGATGCTCATTTCTAGTGTGTGTTTGGGCTCTAGGATACAATGATTCAGAACCGAGTGATTTGTACTAAGCCATCTGGTAAATGTTTAACATGCAGTTTTGTTCTTTAGTGAAAACAAGTTTATAAAGATGCTATAATGATGCATTGCCATGATTAAGGTAAAAATTTTAAATATACATGCTAAGTAAACTATGAGACTTCTTCATATAGTGGTACATATCATCAGAGCCTGTAGGACCATAAAGGCTTGGATCTTTTGAGTTTCACGCAACTAATTGGGTTTCAGCAATTAATATACATGACGCTCAAGTCAAAATAAGCTTCGCATAGATTAACCTCTAGAGACAACACCTATTGGAGACGTGTATGGCATGTCCCAATGCCTCATCACTGATGTAGTAAGGCTTTTCCCAATCAAGCCCCATCCTAGTTACTGGTGCACACAGTCCTGAAACCTTTTGAGGAACTAAAATCAAGGAGAGCTGGGTAGGACTTCTTCGTCTTCTGGCATGAGCTCAGCTGCAGTCCTGGCTAACCACCAACGTGCATGCCTCATGTCTACACATCTTGGGCCACACGTCATACAAACACTTTGGCGAGAGCATCAGCCCCAGCACTGGCGATGTAGGGTTTTTGGGGATGGAAGGCAACATCGTGAATAGACTCCTCAAATTTTTTACGATGTGAGGTGATTTCCTGAACACATGTTTTGCTGTCTAAATTCCATAACCTAATTGAACAATCATGACCTGGGGGGATTGAAAGACAAACGGAGATGTATGTTAGAATGAGCATCATAACATAAAAAAGTCGTGGTAAGAGTACACAGCTAGCCCATCAATCTAAGAGATTTACTAAGAGCCACAGCAATTTCCTTAACATACTGAAAATCAGCAATGCTGTTAGTATCACAGTAATTTTAGACACATCTCTTTCTCACAAGTTTGTAAATTCAAAATGTGTCCTTGGTTTTCTTGGCCACCCGAAAAGAGATTGATCCTTTCTTACAACTACTATTAGATTTAAGATGTATTCTTGAAAAGAGATTAAACTCCATTTGTTTACATCTATATATCAATATTAAGTCAGAGCAATTTATCATCTCTCTACATCTATTATATGAAATCACCATATCACAAATTAGTCAGAGTATTTTATTACCTTCCTACATCTGCACACACATTAGAGTCATATGGATATATCATATCCCTAAATACATAGTTAGATCTTGCCTTTAAAAGATAAAAAAAAAATCACCAAAAAACTAAAACATTAAAACACAATGATTCATCAATCCCATATATCTGCACTAAGACTACCAACACCATATGTCACAGGAATTTATCATACCCCTATTTTAAATAGCTAAATAATTTATCATCCCCTATATCTACTTTTACGTTTACCCCAGCTTTAGGGTGATTCAGCTCCCATACTCTGATTCAAGCTCCATTTAATTTTGTCTTATCCTTGAATTAAAACTGAGCCCATTAGAGCCTTGCTCAGCTCAAAGTGAACAGAGAAAAAATCTAGTGTTGAGACTCCTAGAGCTTGCAGCCAATGCACTAGAAGCTCATCAACCCTGACAGTCCCACCCTCGCTAGCATATGACAATGAAGATACCTAAAAATTCCAGTGTTAGCCAGGGCTGGTGTAAATGCAGATAAAACAAACATCCATAAAGCACATAGCAAAACATCAAAAGACTTACTGCCTGATAGAAGATACAATCCGTTGGGATCTATTGCCAAACTTGTTACAGAGTCTAAGTGAGCTACCATTGAATGAATAATTTTGCCTGAGAAAAAAGTGAAAAATAAATATAATTTCTGAAAATAAAAAATTTAACATATTACCATTCTCTACCAAAAATGCTGTAGATCATACCCAGGAAATAATAATTGACTTTATGCACCTACTTAGAATTTCATACACTTTGAAAATGAGTTAAGGAAAAAGTAACGCAATTGAGATAGATAATACCAAAAGACATGAGATTCAGAGTCATTAGAAAAGTTTGAAAGATGATACTTAAGAGCAAACTTTTAATGATATGGACAAGTCCGTCATACAATGACAGACCTTGGAATCTAAAGATTGTAGGTGATTAATTATCTTACAGACAGACAAGCAATCTCTCTTGAAGTGTAATTTTTTTAACCTGTATTATTATCGAAGAATCTTATGTGCCTGTCTTCATGAGCTGTAATGGAGATTGGCAGAGTGGGATGACTGATGACACGGTTGATCTGGTTTGAACCACTAGCATCTGCTGACACAGGTTTCAAAAGCGTTAAGGAACTAGTAGAGTTAAAAAATCAGCAATTGCTGGAGTTTCATACAAAGCTTTGATCTCTCTTTTTCTTCTGAAAAATCATCATCAATCGAAGTTACATCTTGAACAGAAATCAATTTACAATATAACCATGCTTGCTAGCTTTCATCTGTAGAATACTTAAAATTTTTTGACTTCACAGCTCAGGTCTCTTAAACCTGCCACAGATCTGGATATGAAAACCTAGTTTTTCCTGTTAACATCTGTGTTGTAAAATTTATCAATGCCTAAATACTCTAATAAATTCCACAAGTCTTATACGCACAGCACAAGGCATTATTGTTTAGAATATTTTTTATCCCCTTACAAATCAGAGAGGACTTATTTGTAAATCTGAAGCAAGCCACTCTACCAACCTGAGTTTATTTTTGTTTCTAACATGAGGACCTGCGCTCCTGTCTCCATATCAAAGATGTAAGTATTTGAAGAGGTGTAGCTTGCTACTATTTGGTTTGGATCACAACGCACAAAATCTACTGAAGTCGGAACTCCTTCTTCTGAAATTGTGGGAAAAAAAACTATGAAGAAAGATTAAAAAGAAAATAAAGGGCACATATTCCTCATAAATTGCCTCCCCCCTCCCTTTCAAAACTGTTCGATTATTCGACTCAGCAGACTGCAGACTGCACTAACAGTGCATATTAACTCATATTCCATAGCATTACAATACTATTGCCTGTCAAGCCCTGGTAACTCACATTCTATAAATATCACACATTGCCTATAGCCTGGTAGCCAATGTACACACTGGTGGACAAGGGAATATGTAAATGAACTGCTTTCCCACAACAATTATGACACCACCTGTGGTTGGGATCTCTCCCACATCACAGAAACTGTGCTGTGTGGGTCCATAACACTGTATTATTTGCTAAGGCTCATATAAAAGCAAGCTTCTTGAACTAAAAACACTAGCACCCTTCATTGTGAATTCTGATCTAAAGCGTGTATTCTCAGATTTTCTATTACTCTAATATTTAAATCCCCTTATATGTTTGTTAGGCTAAGCTAGTTTGTTTTAAGACAAACTATCTAATAGCCTTTGAAAAATCCCTAGACACAACTAAAAGAAAGCTTAAACAAAGATAGACTTTCTGCTTATAAGCTGGTCATGTGAAAATCAAAATTTCTAACTTTATTAAAAAAAAAGAACTATCTAGATTATTTATTTTATGTAGCCTATCCACAGCACCATGATCTCAGGCCTAATATCAAATGACGCCTTTGAAGGTCAGGATGGAAATGAAAAGATGAAACCCTAAATTCATCTACGTCCAGTGAAGAGCTTGAGCCTTTAAGCAAGCTCCTTGTGGATATCAGGGCTTGGGCAGTCACAGGCTGGTGCTCTAGCTATGGTCCCGAATTTAAAATGAAATCTTACAGTGCCATAATTTTTCATGTATCTCATGCTGCAAAAGATTGAATTAGCCAAGCATGGTCTACCGTTGAATTCAGTAAATGTCACAAAAACCTACCTAACCGTGTCCCAAGTATTGAGAGATTTCCATACAGTACTTTCCTATCAACTTTTGAGAATAATTTTTTTTGCCAGAAATAAGCCCCCATCCAACCAATAAGTCAAGGTATGTAATGGAGCAGCCAGGAAACACTCCACTGATTACTTTCACTACCTGAATCAACTGTGAAGGTGTTGAGGAGAGGAGATTTGATCCCTGGGCTCCATAGCCTGACCGTACCATCACCTGAACAAGACAACAATTGGTTCTTGGAGCTGTGTATGGACAGGCCCCACACTGCATCCGTGTGAGCTTCAAGTGTACCCGATAAAACATTGGGATCTGGGAGAAGAAAAGGCATATAGTGTTTTATGAGGTATTATAAAACTATTGGTACTCAATCCAATGCTGACCAGGTAAAGGCATCTACCTTTTACGTAAGTTCTTGAACATGCCAGATAAAAGCAGCTTTGTGAGACTTTTTTTGGCTAGGTTTTTCTAGACGCAAAATAGGAAAATACAATGTTAAAAAATTTCACAGAAAAATTTGGTTTCAAATTTAACCCAAAAATAAATGGCTGCTAAAAGTTGCTCAGTTTTGGAAATATGAAAAATTGTACCAAAAAAATCTTGCTCAGAGTATTCTTGAATACAAGGGTGCAAGGGAAGAAGATGAATCCAAACATATGTAAGAGAATCCCTCTGTTTTCGTTATAAAACATATCATGTCCACACACACAGATGATTTTCCTCTTACAAACCAATCTGAGCCTATCTCTCAGAGAAACATTAAGTGATCAATCATGGGGATCAATATAAATTTTCCTCACTTCCAAATTCACCTTAATGACTTCCATCTGAAATTTATCATTATTAATCCTCCAAAACACCTACAATGGTTACCAAAAGTATAACTGAAGAAAATGGTTTCTCACATTCCATAACTTACCAAAAGAATCATAAGGGTCTATATCTGACTTAGGTATGTTCCAACACCGAATGGTGGTATCCATGCCACCACTGTAGCACTGCTCCCCAGAGGGACTCATGGCCAAACTTAGCACAGGACCAACATGGGCTCTAAATGTATATACTGGTTCCACATCTAGTGAAGCAGCTCTGGAGAAAAAATTCCATTTTTAGGCAAGTTGAAACAAAGAATTACCATTCCAATTTATTCAGAAGTTTTTGCATATAGGATAGCATCAAATTTCAAGGCATGTCCCAAATTTTTTAAGTTTAGAAGCAAAAAAATCCAGATCTAGTGCAATTTGTAAATTACTGAACTCACAAATATGTATTTATCACAATCAAATCTTTAGGAAAAATAAAGTTAAGAGGCCTGAATTTTGATGCTTTATTGTCTTCCTGAAACGCATTTTTTTTTTATTCCCCAACACTAATGCAGAACAGTCTATAAATGAGCCACTAAAAAATTCTATCAAAATAATAACAATAAAAGTAGTAGTAGTAGTAGTAATAATAATAATAATAATAATAAGTTCCAGTACATCACACTCTTCAAGTAGGCATCCTTTGTAAAGTCCTTACAGCTACTGCCAAGTCGTGAATCTCATAATACATGATATTTTTTCTCAAATTTTCAAAATTATTTCCCTGGCCCCCTTCTGAGCTGTTTCAATATATAACTTTAATAACAGTTATTTTTGTAAGGTTCAACCTAATAAGATATTTTGGATGGGAAATCTACAACAATCCTTCAATAAATTTAAAGGTGCTGTTGGTAGAAAACCCATTTTGATGCTTCTGAGAAAGCAATACACATGAAGAGTTTATTTAGCTTTACAAAAATCAATATTTTGAACTTTCTGCGCATTGTTAATTACTTCATGGAAAATACTTGCCTGCCTATAATTGTCCTGACAAATTGGGGACACTCTACATACACCCTGAAGTATCGGTCTCACCTCTAGATCTACATCTAGATGCAAACATGCTAATTCATTCTTAATCTAATCTCTGTTATATTTTTTCAAGGACATTTCAAGGTTGTTAGAAGGCACTACATTAATTAGTATTTCTGCAAAGATAGTCCTGGTAAAGACTACCGAGGTGGCTTGTTAACATACTAGGCTTACAGCCATAAACTAGTTCTGTTCTTGCAAGTGACCTGGTCCTATCAATACTATGCAATGCAAAGTATATCATAATGAATTTCATGAAGACATTGATGATAAAACTATTAAGCTCATTGTAACAATCACTTGTTTTGGAAGGATGTCGTATCAGAACCATGAGCAAAGCAAAATAAAACTGCAAACATCCTTATTATTCAATCGTTAAATACAGATTCAGGCCATTTAACTATAACTTGATAAGCCAAGCTAGCTCTGGATCTATCTGAAGTATGGCCCAACATAGTTCTGGATCTATCCTATGTAACAGTCTGGCTTAGCTCAGGAAAAACCTCCCAGAATGGTGCAGCTAAGTAAATGGATCTATCCAGTATAAAGGTACATGCGAGCTCAGGAAAAACTTTCCAAAGTGGCCCAGCCTAGTAATGGATCTCTCCTGTGTAACAGTATATCCGAGCTCAGAATGTAAGTCTCAGAATGGCCCAGCCTAGTTTTAAATTTATTCTGCAGGTTTTTCTCGGGTAAATAAGGAAGGAGCATTATGGTGTACTACATTGCTGCACCCTGCGTCAAATAGCTTTCAGGGTTAGTGAATTATGTTAAGATCACAAGAAGCTTCACAACAAAAAATTTATAAATGTTCTGAACACACAAGACCTTGTCCTTAGCATTACTCACTTTTTGGCAGGGACTGTTTTTTGCAAATTCCATAACTTGAGTGTGTGGTCTTCTGAAGCTGTTAACAGCACTGGCTCCACAGGGTGAAACGCAAGTGCTCGAACACCATCAAAATGACTATTGATTAAACAAGGAGAGCATAGAAAAATTATGAAAATAATGATCCTTCAAAAGGATTACAGGAAGATGAAAAACTTACAATTTCTGGACTAATTAAAGTTACTGGAGCTTAAAAAACTAAATTGCCCTAAAAAATCAAAATCAACCTAGATTGCATAGAAGTAAGTTTAACCCTTTTAGATTTAGGCCTTGGGTGAAAAAGAAAGGCTGTGTCAGAGTTCGTTTTTGCGTTTTCAGCTGTTGCACTGCGAAGATCGCCATTCTCATTCATCTTATTTTATCACCAGTTATCTTTTGCTATCTTATAAATTGACTTCTACATAAATTTTCCTATCATGAAAAACCAAGCATGTGACACAAATTTGATTATGAGTCAGATGTAGATCTAAACATCAGCGACGAAGAGGATAACTGTTTCAGATTTCTAGATCTACATTTAGATCTAGGTAGTCTAGAATCTATCTAGATCTAGATCTAGGCGCTCTTAATGTATCTTGTACAAGATCCTTCTTATGGGTGTGGAGAGTTAGTTCTACAAAAGTAATAAAAAAAATGTAGAACTTTACTGTGTCCATTTTGTGGATAAAAAACCAGGCATCAAACGAAAGTTGGTCTTATTTATCTCAAACTTAGTTTTAGATTTGATCTACTCTTTCACTAGGTTTGAATGTTGAAATGTGTTTTTGTTTTTGTTGTTTACTCATTCCTCCTGGTTTTGTAATTTTTTGTTTGTTTTTTTAAATTTTATAGTTGTGTTTTTGTTTTGTGTACTATATATGCGGATTCTCGACATCACACTTCAGCTACAACACAACTCAAATCAAAATCATGTTAAAAAAAAAAATGTGCTGTGGTAAAAAATATACATGTGTAATTCAACATAAAGTACATTATCTCTTTTTGAATGTGCAAAAAATTCCAAAGCTATTGGTTGACAAACAATAACAGTAGAAGCCTTTATTTTGAGGCACCCATTGTAGAGCCTCTCAACTCCAAATTGATCTAAACCAGCAAAGGGGCAATTGTTCGGCAGGAAGCTGAACCATAGAAACAAAACGACCGCCAAACAATGTGCATCTAGAAGAGTTAATACAAGGCTTAAAACACTTAACACAACAACAAAGGAGTTGCAGTGGCATAAATATGTGCCAGATAAAGGCATATTATGGCTAAATTTTTGCTTTAGCATAAAGGTAATTTGTTTGATATCAAAATGTTACAAACAAAACACACTTTAAATGGCATTAACACTCTTTGAAATCAATGAGGATGATGTAACTGCTTTCTCTGGAAAAGCAATCCTAATAGAGGCTAGGTGCATATACCAAGGGTGGCCTACAGGAAGCTTTGGAAAGTCTACATAAAATGAGGACCCAATGTCATTGCTGCTCTGCATTGCCCATCAACATACATAAAAATAAACTACAGCTGATATTAGCCAGCCTGCATGTCATGCCCATCTGAGTTTCAATGTAAACCTTAAACTCAAAGTGCCTGCCCGGATATCAACAGCGAGATAAGGGGTTTATGTTTTTCGTTCTGCACTTTCCGCGACAGGTTTATGCATGATATGGCAACAGGCCTGAGATAACTGTGTTGTGGATGGGCTCAATCAAAAAACCCCAATCTATGTTAAAAGGGCAATAACCACCTTTTAAAGACATCTCTCAAGCATAGAGCATTTAACCTGATACAACTTTACCAAGGACTCAAAACTATCTAAATAAAATAAATAAGGAGCATAAAAATAGTCAAGGGGAACAGTATAAAACTGCAGTGAAGTATCTTTAACTGGCTGGAAAAAGCGATCTGTGACATTTAGCTTCCATGATAAATTGAAGAGAGGCAATCAAACCAAAGGCTACATCTCACCACAAAAGATCATCTTGAGACATAATGAGAAGATAGACTATCAAGTATGACGCACGATTGTAAAGCTGAATTTGTTTGCTAAGTAGCAGTATTTATATACTTGTATTTAAAAATTTCTTTATGCAAAAAAATTAGGGGGCCAGACTTTTGGCCCACGCATTTAATTGAGGACAAGAATATCCTTCAGTGTTAACACGAGTGTCAAAACCAGGCTCTGACTTACATTACCCTCCTAATGTGCTAACTGCACCTCCAAAAATGGATGAAGTGTTTATGATCAAATGAAAAAAAAAATTCAGAACGTTGCATTTAAAGTAACATTTATACAAATAGAATCTAATACAGTACATTCTGCAGAAATTTATTCATTTTAAAAATAGCGGTGGTTACTATACCTTCGCAAAGTGTATTTGGCACTCCAGGTTTTTCTGTACCCTTCTTTTGGCGCTGATATCTGCTTGGAGACGAAAGCCATTATAAATATCACAAGATGTGAATGAAAGCATGTGATTGATACAAACTAACACAATCTCATGAACTTTCATCGAAACTATTCAAGTCTTCACAAGGTCACTTGTTGGAACTTATCACCATCTTGTGACTTCCACCAACCCACAGTGACAATTTAACTCAAATGAAATGTCCTGCTTTCTGATACTTGTTTTACGTTAGAGCCAATCTAACAGAAAAATTAATTAGATAATCTTTGTTTTTGTCTATAAATCTTGAAATCAATTAATGGCTTTGGCTACCTGAGTTCTAACAAGTAACATTTTGGGCAATGTGGTAAAAAGATCTAGGCCCGAGTATAGAAGTACTATGGCAACATTTTGGGCAACATAGTAACAAAGACCCAGGCTTGTGTATAGAAGTGATATAGTAACATTTTGGGCAAAATGTTACCGAAGGCATAGGCCATATTTGTTTATAACACACATCAGACATATTAAGCTGAGCTTAGTTGATGGTTGAAATGTGGGGCTAGTACAGTCAGTCTCCTCACAATCAATTTCAGATTTATTATTTTCACAAAAATCTAGCTCTGGTTTCATGCAGTGGGGTCATAATGTCAATTACACCTTAGTTTAACTATACAGACTTCAAAATCATACTTCGGATGCTTGTTGAAGACTTGAATTACTTTAAAAAAATGTGATCCAGTCTACTACATCTTTATTGCAACTGATTTAATAATTAAGGCAGTAACTACCAACAAAAACAAGAATGATACATAGAAAACTATGCCTCTCTCTGCAGCTGATTAAAAAATAATCTCAAGTCTTTCCAGACATCTGCAGGAGGATAACAAAAATCTTTCTTTGCTAACAGAGCTAAACAATATCTCTACTTACATCATAATTGACAGGATCAGCCTCATTGTTGACAGTGAGACCAGCTAGCTCTCCAAGGACAAGTCCACCGTCAAGGTTTTCATCATCATCCTGTAAACCCATCATTGGCTTGCGGGCATAGCTGATTTGACCACCGGACGGGATATCTAGAGTTGAGGAATTAACCACATAGAGATATTAGAAGCAGTACAAAAAAAAAAAAATCCTCACAAAAGTGAAACAGACTTTCTCAGGTGGATGAAAGCTGCAGGCATGAAACTAACAATTACATTTAATGACCTAAAAATTTCACTCCTTATTTCTACTTCATGTATGATGTTTCCTGATCTTTAAGACTAATTTAACATGCTCTGATCTATCTTGATCACTGTAACAGTAAAAATTTATAACTGCCTTACAAGAATTATCAGCGCAAAAAAAAAAATTAGAAGCACAGCAAGCATAGTTGGCATGCGGCTTGGAAAGTATTTACTTCAGTTGAGAAAAGCTTCCCCCAATGAGAGCAGTCAGATTTAAACATGAACAGGCTGCAAAAAGACTGCTGGCTAATCAGAGAAAGGCTGCATAATCTTGCTCCAGAGGAATAAGCATAGACAAAGCTTTAATCTGTATCTCACCTTAATCACCAGCAGACATGGTATTAACAAAACACCTGGTTGAGCTAAGCTTTTGAGAATAATTATACTAACTTCTCCTTTATTGATCCCATGGAATAGCTATCACTTACAGTCATCTCCCCTCCTCGCCCTCCCCCTTTTCGCCTAAAAGGACCATGAGCTATTTACATGCACCCCTTCCCCAAAAGGACCATGAGATATTTAATTTACACACATCCCTTTTTACCAATAGGATCATGAGCTATGAACACCCACCCCTTCCCCCAAAAGACCATGAGATATTTAATTTACACACATCCCTTTTTACCAATAGGATCATGAGCTATGAACACCCACCCCTTCCCCAAAAGGACCATGAGATATTTAATTTACACACATCTCTTTTTACCAATAGGATCATGAGCTATGAACACCCATCCCTTCCCCAAAAGGACCATGAGATATTTAATTTACACACATCCCTTTTTACCAATAGGATCATGAGCTATGAACACCCACCCCTTCCCCAAAAGGACCATGAGATATTTAATTTACACACATCCCTTTTTACCAATAGGATCATGAGCTATTAACACCCACCCCTTAAATCAATAGGACCATGAGATATAAATAAGCATACCTCTTCCCCCTCTCACAAAGGTCTGTGATGAGTGGCCTCCGCACCCTCCCACTCCCAAAATTAGGATTATATCTAAGCCTCTAGTCTCCGGACTCCCCATCCCCTGTGAACTTGTAGAAATGTGGACGAGTTAATATTACTCTACAACCGTTCTTTCCCCCGTCCCTCTCCCATTTAGCAGAACTATGAGTACACTATTTTCTTCTCAACCCTCCCAAGTTAGCTGATTTATAACATGAGACTTTACCCAAAAAATAAAATAAAATACATTAATAAAATTGCATGACATTACATTTTGCAGAATCTCATTATTTCCTCGATGGAGCTGTAGATCTGTACAGCTGTCTTAAGTGATGAGGCTCATCCAAATTTCAATGGAGGTGACAGATCATAAATATTACTGATGTAGCCATTCTATTACTAAAATTTCACTCAGGGGCATGTTTGAGGGAAGTAACTATTTTCTCGTACCGTCTTCCCTGGCTTCCCCTGAAGAGGCCAGGGACTGGCCATCTCCAACTCCAGCCGTAAACCCATCATCCTCGCCCCCGAGGCTGGCCAACATAGCCTGGAGGGCGTGTCGTGTGGGTCCTGCACACAGCGCACAGCACGCAGAGCGAAAGGATACATTCAGGTCACAATAAAAAGGCACTTAACTCACTGTGGGCTTACAAAATATCTGAGAACCTTGCTCATGGTATCTCCCTAGAAATTTTAATTAGCTTCAAGCTGGTAAAGTCTGTTTTAAAAAAAAAAATCCACGAAGAATGCCTTAGCAATTAATCCATGAGCAAAATTCAAACAACAAACAAACAAAAATAACATGCAAAAAAAAGCAAAAAAGTCAAATCTTTAACTAAGACAATATGAGAAGTACATGCAGAAGGAAATATCCTACTTAATCTTTTTTAAAAATAAAATATTTTTTTTATCAATCTTCCACTTAGATTACAATTATGAATACATATTGCTATTGACTTTTGGAAAACAATCTTTTTGATCTTCAACTTGGATTAAAATATTGCAACTGACTTTTGGATCTTCT
Source organism: Elysia crispata (assembly GCA_033675545.1). Taxonomy (NCBI): domain Eukaryota; kingdom Metazoa; phylum Mollusca; class Gastropoda; family Plakobranchidae; genus Elysia; species Elysia crispata. Next base: position 248,671 of record JAWDGP010005381.1, on the reverse strand, counting down.
ACTTGGGCACAATTGATGATATATATTGCCATTGAATTTCCAAAAGTTCTACATTGTGATGCCGAAGATCTTACTTCAGACCTGGCTTTTGTTATTTCTTAATTTTTAGATATTTCAAAGGTTGGGAAAAGATATTAGCTCTCAAGTGGACAATGTTAATTTCTAAAAACTGCCTTTCCTAACATGCACATGCTAATGCCAACACTCAAAAAAAAAAAAAAAAAAGCAAAGGTAAAAGAAAGCTTTAACAACAAAGAATAAAATAAGGGAGGGTCAAAAATGACGACAACCACCATATATTTAAAACACTGGGGTTTTTTTGGCATATTTTCACCAAACCATGACTTCTTTCCTCCTGCTAACTTCAATAAAACCAAACAAGAAATAATAAAAAAAGCTTTATAAAGTTACAACACTTACTAGTTTTCTTTCCCTTCCTCTCCTTTTTATACTGCTCTTTGAGTTCAGAAATATGGCGCTGATCGACTACCCACTCCTCGTCCTCACCGGAGGAAGATTCGTGTTTTTCTGTATGATACCATTTACAGTGATGTGAGCCATGGAGAAAGAGAAAGAAAAGTCAGATTGTGAGGAGAGAGAGAGAGAGAGAGAGAGAGAGAGAGAGAGAGAGAGAGAGAGAGAGAGAGAGAGAGAGAGAGAGAGAGAGAGAGAGAGAGAGAGAGAGAGAGAGAGAGAGAGAGAGAGAGAGAGAGAGAGAGAGAGAGAACAAGGTAAGGTTTTAAAGACAGGAAGAAACGACAATTGAGATCGGATAATTATATGATAACAAACACAAGCACATTACTTAACAGAAAGACGAAACTCTTTCAAAACTCCACAATAAATACATGTAAAAAAAAAATTAAAATAGAAAATTTGTTGATGAAGAAAGAGAGAAAGGAAACTAACCATGATAAGGAATGGAAAAAAATTAAAATTGGAAGCAAGAGCTCTTCTGATGAACACTACTATTGATATTACAGGCAGCATGAAACAGCTCTGGAATCGAGTGATAAAGGAGTTTATTCTGGTTACCCACCTCCACTACCCTATCTAAGTACAAAATTAAAGTATGCAAAAACAAGAATTCCACAAACACAAAAAACAAGAAATAAAAAGAAAAGTCTGGCATTATTCTTCTGTAAAACACTTAATCAATTCTAGCTCTTCTGCTCTATCTTCTATTAACCCCCACTCCCCAGTCTCTCTAAAGCCTAAAATTTATCTCCTACCCATATAATAGTCTCAATCAATAACCGCCCTGCCCAGTCTCTCTAAAGCCTAAAATTTATCTCCTACCCATATAATAGTCTCAATCAATAACCGCCCTGCCCAGTCTCTCTAAAGCCTAAAATTTATCTCCTACCCATATAATAGTCTCAATCAACAACCGCCCTGCCCAGTCTCTCTAAAGCCTAAAATTTATCTCCTACCCATATACTAGTCTCAATCAACAACCACCCTGCCCAGTCTCTCTAAAACCTAAAATTTATCTCCTACCCATATACTAGTCTCAATCAACAACCACCCTGCCCAGTCTCTCTAAAGCCTACATATAACAGTCTAAATCAAATAAGAAGAGGGGCTTTCCAAAGTTTGATTTTTGGAAAAGCCTTCAACTTGTTTTTATCAATTCACCATTCGAAACATTAACATATTTTTACAACAATGTATGAAGACAATAAATTATAGCTGAGGCAAAAATAAATTTGAGTGCTTTTAATACAAAACAAGCCCAGTGTTCTTTATCCTTTGTTTTAAGGCAGTTGATAGAAACAGAAGAAAAAACAAACAAAATTCACAAAGTTAATGATGGAAAATTAGCACATGAAAAACAAAACCCAAAGGGTAGCACAAAAGAAAAGGGTGTTCAGAAAGTCTGAAAATCAACCAGAGAATGTGCATTGAACTAAACTATATGCAACATGTGATGGCCAAAAAAAAAATAAAATAAATAAAATGAAAATATCAAGCAGAATTATAAAAGCCGTTGGAATGACTTTTTCCGATTAAATTTATATAAACAATTCAGTGGTTAGGAAGTATGTAATATGCTGATCTCTAAACCTTTTTTGCTTCCCTTTAAATAGTTGAATTAGGAAATAAAGAGTTATAGAAAAGAAAATGCTATGTTAAAAATAAAAAAGTATTAAGGACATGTCCCAAATTTGTGAGAACTACCAAAATAAGACCTTGAGGAAAAAATAATCACCAGAGAAGAAAATGAGAAAAAAGAGTAATTTTCTGGCAGCACTGTTTTTAATATTCTTAGATGAGTCTTTTTTTAGGTTAAAAATAAAGAACCACAGTAGGTACATGGAAAATGATACACCTTCTCCTCAAATTCTCAATGTACTTAGATAAGTACCTCTACAACTGCAGAACAATAGCAGGAGACAACTTATTTCTTTAGGCAAGTTAGTTGGCATATTACAAGCTATTCCTCACATGATCACACAGTTACAGAAACATGGGTGAAGTTAAGGGCAACGTGATGTTGAGAAGCAGAGGTATGACTGTTTCAATGCAGGAGTACGTCACAACATTTGTATACTCACATACACGACAAAAAAAAAAAAAGGGAACCAGCATGACACACAAGTTACAATACAATTATGCATATATCTGAATCTGTCACAAAGCTAATAAAGGGTGGGCTTGTTACAAGAAAAGGCTGGACCTTCACAGAGAAGCTACGACTTTTACAAATCAAGATCAGTTTGGGTCTCATTATAGAGCTAAAACAGTTTTTCCACTGTGTTTGTATGAAGATAATAATGGGATGACAGAATGCAAAATCTGAGGGTATGCAACAGGACACTGGGAGAAGGGAAGAGAGCACTAGCTGGAGAGAGAGAGAGAGAGAGAGAGAGAGAGAGAGAGAGAGAGAGAGAGAGAGAGAGAGAGAGAGAGAGAGAGAGAGAGAGAGAGAGAGAGAAAGTGAACTAGAGAAAGACCACAGAGGCAAAAGGATATGGACACTAACCCAAACAAAGGATGGGCAAGTTTTGCACCCACAAATGTGCAACACAATCTATTTAAAAGATATGCCAAACAAGAGATTTGTGTGAACTCTACTAACCAGAGGGCAAGAGTTGAGCACCTACCTGATGATCCTCCCATTTCAGATTCTAGGAAGTGGAACTCTGCCAGAGCTTCCTCTGTGTCAGCATCCGTCTCATCTAACCCTGTCAGGCCTTCATTGTCACCCTTTAAAATTTAAATTAATATATATATAGTTTGAAGATAAGTTGGAATAATTGATAAGAGTGCTCAACTGTGGGAGCATTTCATAGATATAGAAGATCTTACCTTAAATTCTCTGCATACTACACTTGTGTTTCAAGCGGAGGACAAAGGTGTCGCCTGTCCTCCGCTCTCTTCGGGTATGACAAGTGTAGTATGCAGAGAATTTAAGGTAAGATCTTCTGTATCTATATATATATATATAATCCTATATTGATCATGTCAAAAGAATAGAAAAACTCTATATCTAGATTGAAGCTAATAAAAAAAATTCCATCCTGAAAAGAAACTGCACTATTTGTGCATTAAAACATTGTTCTTCAGATGATTTATTCACGGCAGAATTGTCTCCCCCACCACTTTTTCAGGCCAGATTAAAGAGATCTATGGATATGTTAGCCGTTGCTAGACCTGTTCCAACAATTGTGTTAAGCAATATGATATATGACTGTTGGCATAAAGTGGTAAACACTTAACAGGTCATAAATGAGTATCACCTTCAACTTCATGGATGCTCTCTCTAGACGTTCCTCTGCTTCATCATCCGCTGCTATGCCATCTTCATTATCATCACTGGAAATACAGAAACACTGAGCCTTAAAAAAGTCCAGATAAGACATAGTGATAGATGCTACTCATCATGAGAGATTGAAAAAGGTTCAGTCTAATGATAATTTAAGACAAAAAAACAAACAAACAAAACAAAAAAACAGAACTTTTTTAATCGCAAACTGTAAACAATGTCTGCAGCCATTATAAAAATAAAACATGAAATACAACCAGACATATGACAGAAATGAAGTTCATGGGGCTTTCTTTTCACCTGCATCAAGACCACATTGATGCACATCATCATGTTCAACCAGTAGACAACTTTGATCCAAAATAACTAAAATAAGAGATTTGGCCAGTATTTTTATATATGAAAAGTTACTAAAATATCTTACCTTAAAAAAAAAAAAAAAAGAAACCCAACCCATTCATAATGCAAATTATGAGTTTTTGTGCATTTTAGTTGGACAGCAGAGATGGGTTTGTATGGTAATAAAAGACCTCCCAAGGAGATACCTGCTTGGGATCAGCAACTGACAGGCATCCATTTCCAAAAGTGTGAAATTTTATCAACAGAAGCCCTCACTTGTAAATTCATTAGAATAAAGCTTTTCACAAAATCACCTACCTCAGATCCTCTTCATCTTCCACTACATTGCCAGAGTTGAGAAAATCAAATGTAGTCATGACAGCATTCTCTGTGTCTATCAAAGCGTTGTCATTAGCAAGGTTCCCAATTTTTTTCAATCCTGCCCTGCATTGAATGATACACGCAAGAAGCAATGTCATGGACAAGAAAACTCTGACTACATAACACCATTATAGAAAAATGGTAAAAATATAATTTGTAAAATCTTAACAAGTTGGGATGTTGCATGGGACACTAATGTCAAATGTAGCCCAACAATTTTATTTCTGGATAATTAAGATGGAAGGAGGAGAGAGAATGGACAAATTGAGTATGTATTTATTTTTAAATGCAACTAAAGTTTTTGTTGCTTCTATGTTCGTATCAAAGAGGCTGAAGAAAAGGTGAGTGAAAAAAAAACAACAACTGAACTGAACACTTCACTCCTGATTCCCATGAGCTTATACCTATGAATTGCTCACCGCAAGCAAGGATCTCCGTTTGAGCTTAGGGGTTGCCCTTTCTTATTATTTTGCTAAATTTGGGTTCAGAAGTAAATGTGAATAGCTTCCACTACTAAAATACACAAGAGAAATCATGCTTAGAATCTTTTGAGACTCTTCTTTGTTGATTTTACTGCAAATTTCAACAATCCTGAATAAATTATTCCCAGCTACAGAAGTTCTTTATAAACTTGACATGGATATAATGAAAGTGGTGAAAATGGCACCGAGGTGAGCTCTTGCTGTGATGATAGGCAAGGTACTTAAGATTAGTTCTACTTATAAAAGTGATAATGAGAACCTAGATCTAGCTTTCACCTTGAAAGATCTAAAGCTTAACTGCACCAAATTTACTTGGGCAGGGGCACCCACATAAACAATACTTGGGGAAAAGTGTTAAGACATGTCCATTTCAGCCTAGTTTTTTCTAACTGTCAGTATTCTAAAAAAAATTTGAGAAAGATCTGATAATAAATATTAAATGTAAGCAAAAAAAGGAGAGTTACTAATTTAGCAGTGAGCATATTGGTGAATTTAATTTTCTTTCTTCTTAATGGTATTATTTCCATACTTAATCTGTGTTATACAGTCAAACGGTCTTCTCTCACCTTTTTATCTTTTTGTATAAAATGTTGCCAAAGGTTTATAAGTCCAATAAATGTTATGGTTTAATAATTTATATCTAGATCTGAATATTTGTACAGCTAATTACAGTGGCACTGGTTGAGTTCAATGGCCTCTCCTACACTTGCTTCCTTTATCTGCTGAGAATCCTGCTATACATTTAGTCCTACCCTAAGCTCTTCTTTGCTTAGTGAGGCTGTATCTGGGGCCAGATTATTCACAAGGGCTCAAGGGCTTGGTTGATTTTGACAGGAGAATTCTAAATTTCTTTCTATGGATGTTTTGTGTGTGAGGGGGAGGGGGAGAGGGGGTTCGTTAAGGACTCCCTATCTGTTTTCATCTCTTTTAGATCTGGCTACCTGCAGACATAAATAGGGATACTTCATAAGATACCAGATGTATAGCTGGTACTCTTCTGAAGGCCACAGAAGATCTTATGAGCGTGCTGAAGTATTACCCTATTTTTACAGCTGATTCTCTGAGAGTTTATAAAGGCATGTTGGTTATATTATACTGTACTGTTGGAGAATCTTTCAGCTTAGTGGGTAAGCCCTGGTTAAAAATGCTCTTGGACTCATGAGACACGTAGAAAGAAAACTAGAAAAATGAAATGGCAGCTTTGTTTAAATTTAGAAGCATGGGTAAGCGGTCATACTTGCTGACTTAATTTTATATTTTTGCCTTTATAATTTTTTTTAAAAGCGTTCATAAAAAAACAAGAACAAACAAACAAAAATTGTTCCCCTCAAAATAGTGTTGATTGTCAGGACTATCCTGAATTAGCATCCCTCATTGGGCTTACCCTCTTCCAGACATCAGCTAACTCTCCGTATGGCAAGAAGGCTCCACTTCGGCTGCCTTACAGCCAAACTTTTAATATACAACATACATAATCAGTGGAGGGAAAAGCCTATAAAACTTCCCAACCTTTTTCCTTGATTATCCCTCTTGTTTGGTTGGTCTCCATTCACCAGGACAGACTGTGATATATCAGCATCACTGTCTCCAGACTGGGTCTGTAAACCAAGTAGAGAGCGCACACGTGCTGATCTCACATCAATTATTGTGTCAGTGTAGCCAATTTCCTGAAGGTACCTGATAAAACAATAAATTATGACATGAAACAATAATACAATCTCCGACACAGATTGAACAGCTGCTTATGAAACAGAACATTAAAAAAAAAGACAACATGAAAATTTAGGCCAATCTTGACCACAGCTCCACTTGAAGTGCAAAATTTTGGTTATTTTTACAATTTGCCTCATCTCAAAATTGAAACTTTATTTTTCTTTAGTATATTCTTGAATATGCCATCAAATATCAGTTAAACAGAATGCTGAAAGTCCCAAGATCTAAGTAGCTTATCGTTCCTCTAGAATTCCATGGACAGCTATAAGATTCAACCACAAATAAATGACTGTGGTGCAAATAACAAATTCAAAGACAAAAGAACCTCTTAGAACTATATTTTGAGGAAACATATAGTTTCCAAATTCTTATAAAAGGAGAGACAGTAGGAAAGTCCTCCAGCACCCTGTGATAGTGTTACTGTTGCCTTACATCTACTTTTTCCCCCCTCAAAATTTAAGATTTGAAGTCAAGTTTGATTCAGAACAATTCTAGATAGAATCTAGATTAAATAGCTGTAAACATTGTCAAATGTAATCAAATCAAAAGGTTAGAAAGTCTTAACTATGTTGCCAAAGACAGAGTTAGTTGACAGACCTATTGGGGCTAATTACACACCTTATGTCTAATTTGAAAAATCAACTTAGTTATTCTGTATGCAAAAAGTGGGCTTGTCTAGAAATGGGGAATGAGGTGATGCTTGGGCTGACTCATTTGATTAAGGAGTCAACATAGACAATATTTAAGAGGGCTTGAAGACTGAACCAGAGGCTAGCGTAATATTTGACAGATTATCAATCGTGACTCTGATGCACCTTGAGCATCAATTTCAATTGCCTCCAAGTCCTTAGGAGTAAAAGCTACCTACAAAATGCTCCAGTCCTCCAGCATCATGAGACAGGCTGACCTTAAGGCTAACAGTTACAACATGAGGTTAAATATTGCCACACTAATAATACAACGTAAGACACCTAGTAATGACAATGAACTCACCATGAAAATGTGTAATTATATTTACCTGATCCGTAACTGAAGACATTATTTCATTAACTTCACCATTGTAGAATCTAGAAATTCACAAAGGTATATGACCTGCTTGTGTAATCCAATGTATTTGATACCTCTGGTAACTTTCTCAGCATCAAAATTGTCAGATTTCCCGCAATTGTGAGAAATTTTACACGGCTGAAAATAAGCTGAAAAAGTACCCATTTCTCAATTTATCCAACTGTTACTTTTCACTAGCTTGTAGTAATCACTGCCTCAAATAATTTTTCATCCTATCCAACCATCCTTTCTGTTTAAACCAGACAAAACATAAACTGAATACACATACTGCCTGAGTAGCTGGCGCCCTTGACGCCAGGTCGCTGTCCCTGTTCCAGATGAGGTTGATAAAGAGATCTCCCCATCAATGTGGTCATCTGAATATAAAATTGAAAAGATTAACAGAATGGCTAGTTATTCAGTGTCGACATTCTATAGTAGTTGAAGAATTTTGTTCTAAACTAGAACTCAAACATAATGATTATGCAGCTTGGAATTTTCCTTCAGTTAATTAATTGAGGCCTTGGTAAAAGGTGTCCTGTTTGTGCAAATGTTACAAATCACTGGTAGACTTGAAAAAAAAAAAAAAAAAACCTCCAGAAGTATCCGGTACAACAAAGGAACTGTTGATGCATAGGTGAAGGAAAACTAAGGAATGTTGAATTTATGAGAGCATTAATAATGCCCTTACATTCTGTCGTGTATGTATACTTTTTTCAAGGGGTAAGCTGTGCACTTTATACAGTTGAGCTCAGATTCCTTGAATTCACTGGAGAATTTATATACGTTTAAGGAAGCTGTGTTTGAGCATTCTATTTTTAGCACTGAGGCCCTGAGTTTCTATGAGGGACAGCAGCCACCAATATTTTTAAGTACCTTAACTGTACACACAAACACACCTCCTTTTATTGGGGAGATAATTTAGATTTTAGATGGAACAAGAAAAAAAAAAAGGGGGGGGAAAGGGAGAAGGGAGTCTACATTCAATTACATCCAATCCAGAGTATAATTATATTAAATCAAGACGTGCATACTATACCACAGCTTTTTCTATTGAAGTAAACGTGAAAATGTAAAACTACTAGAAAAGAACCTCACCTTTGTTTTCTTTGTCAAAAGTTGGTGGTTTCAAATCTTCAGGGTTCAAGTCAGTCCCATATTTGAGCTTATGATACTTTCCTCTGCAAAGCAAAAAAAAAAAATGGAAACAAACTGAAGATCTGACAATGTGGCTTTACAAGCCTATCAATTATTTCCAGATAAAAAGGCCATCCCAAGTTTTATACAACATAAAACTAAGTCTTTAACCACTTCACTGCGCTGTGTATGTACATTGTACGTGCCTATCTGAAGGGTCTCCCATGCACTGTGTACATATGCTGTACGGGCTCAATATAGCAAGTTTTATTTTGCCGCATTGAAAATCAGTGTCAGTTTTCAAAAGATAAAAATAGTATCACTGGAAAGCTCAAGTTTTTCCAAAACTTTCAATAGGATTATAGCTCATAGTATCATTGAAGCCAGACAAAGAACGTTTTACACATGTGAAACACATACAGACACAAAGCCATTCCTGTGAGTTTGGCTTGTAGAATCTAAATCTAGCTCATATTGTATGGAAGAGCATCAGTCTTGAATAGTTCCAGATATTGACCAGTAAACCATGGCTTTGCCTTTGACACATAGTTTTTGGTATCTATCTCTAATATTTCTAAATCTAGAGTTGTTGTAAATTTTTACATGTCGGGCATATCCATAGTCTCACAAAAATTTTCTTAGCATGGGGCAGGGAAAGTTGTGTAGCAGTCAAGGGTTTAATTGCCTTGAATTGGCAATTCTGTATAAATTACTGTTTTAATCCTTTTAAGATAAGAAAAACACATACTTCATTCAAGGAAAAGTTATCATCAAGTTATCTCATGAAAGAGCCTAAAATAAGAACTTTCCAAACTATGTTTCATACTCTTTACAAAAAAAAAAAAAAAAAAGAAAGAAATATAACTGTGAACTTAAATGCATGCTGACAATTTTTTTAAATAAATGATAGAATACCTTTCTTGCTTTAAAGCATACTCCAACATTTTTATTCGTCTAACAAGATCTTGTTTAAGATTTTCTTGACCTTTGCGCTCCCCTTGCAAAAAAGCAATTCGTGCCTGTAAAAAAACAAATTTTGAATATAGAATCATAATTTCAAAAAAAAAAAAATCAATAACAATCACACCTCTCCTCTTTTATCAAACAAACTCATGAAGCCATATTAAATCATAAACAAGGCCAGAATTTTCATATTTGGATATTTAACAATTTAGCTTCACATCTTGCGAATTCAAAACATAACTCAAAATAAAAATAGAAAGTAATGAAAGTAATGTCAAACAATAGTAGATGCAAGGAAATCAAAGGAAAGAGCAGGAAATTGAATTAGATCTAGTAGATTCTTTTACCAATTTCTATTTGGAACTAAACCGCATTATATTGTAATTAATTTTAGAAAGATGTTATGCTCCCTTTGATCTAAATCTATAAAATTGGTTCGAATGCATGAAATTTGGAATAATAGAAGTAACATAGTAATCAGACACCATACTATTAATGAATTGAGAATCCAGATGGTAATCACTACTTGTGCACGATAATAAACTCAACAACACTATACTTTTCAATATGGGCCTAACTTGAAAGCTGAGAGAAAATATTCAAATTGGCTGATAGGAACTTTAAAAACACAACTACCAAACTCATGAAGTTAATAGCATCTGTTTAGACCTGTCTCATTTAAATCTTTTTATGACTACAAGAGAGAACCATCAAAAGACAAATTTCAAATTGCATTTCCATCTCAAAATCAAGTTAGCACTAGATTAAAGAAGTTGTTAAATAACAACCACAAAAATGGGATCTCACAAAAGCAGTGACAAGAACTTCGACATGTCCAGGTAATTTTTTTAATTTTCTGGTGATATCATAACTTTATTTCTCATATGTTGTAATTAACAGTATGGTGATATCATAACTTTATTTCTCATATGTTGTAATTAACAGTAGTGTTCTGGTAGAATATTGTGTAGAAGAGTTTTCTAAAATTTGATTCTTACATTATCTTCATAAAAAGTGCACATTTTTTAAATTTTGTAAACAAATTGTTTTTAAAGTGTCGCTCTCTACAGGTTTAAAATATATAAGAAATGAGATCATTGTGCGTGTGTTTGTAAGTGCTTGTTAATTATATATCTAGTTGATTTTTTATGTTTCAAAAAATTTTCTAGGTGCTGAACAGTTTTTCTCTTCCTATATCTGACAATAAAAGGTTGATACTTTCTTTTTAAATTCATTGTACGATAGAAAAAGTTTGGAGTCAAATTATGAATAAAAACAATTCAATTTGTAACTCTGTGCTTTTAAACAAAATTGTGAGGGTTTGTCTGCTCTTCAGTTAACTCGCCCCTCTTACTCTACATGACTTTAGAATTTCGGTAAAATTGCAGATAAAGGCCCACCTCATGTCAGGCTTCACAATTGACTGTTTCCCGACAAAATTAATGCTTGTAGTTTAATGGGATTTTAGAGTAACACAGTAATACTTATATCTTGAAAAGCATTACTTTGCGACGAATAAAACCTTCATATTCGTGATCCGCATATCAAATTCATTAACAAAAATACAATTTTAAAACTTAGGATGAGTTGGGCAATAATACCAGAATTTCAATATTCAAAATTAGGTGATTGACCTGTCCTAGGCAAGATGTATATATCATCTAAGATATCATGCCACTTATGCATTGGATAAGCTAGGCATTGATTAGACTGGCTACGCCGAATAATTATTGGTTCACAGTATTATGAAGATACTTAATAAATCTCTAGATCTAGCACTAGCTGTTTCAAGTAAATAGCTCAACTGCTAGTGCTTTGAGTGATTTAATCAGATGCACTAGACCTAGATCTGTGAACTGGCGTCAGGTGCATTTTTCAAATTTGGTAAGAGTGTATTTAAATACATTTACAGAATAAGCTTGTGGATGTATAAAGTTAATTAAATGATTTTTTTTTTTAAATTATGATGATGAAAGATGGCAGTTCAAATAATTTCCTTGGAAGCCCTCAGTATTTAGCATAAAGGTGATAATTTCAGGCAGTTATGTAGGTAAAACTGTCAGTTTCTCCATTTTTGTGTATTGTGAAGCCTGAAAAAAATTGTTGACTTAAATCTAAGTAAAAAATTAGCCATGGAGTTTGTAAATTTTTATGAACCATGAAAAATTCTGGTCAGGGTACCCATTTTAAGCTCGTTGTGACCAAAACTAATATGGCAGGCAACTTTAGAAACAAAAGGACAGAATAACATTTTCTCAGTTGGGACACATGTGTCATTAACCTGTGGCTTGAACTGCCTGAAGGATCAAACGATGACACCTGACAACACTTTATAAGATTTTATCCTGAGTAGAAGGGAAGGGGTTACATTATTTTGCATTCTCAAAGACGAGAAAAGTGTCAACATCTATAAGATTGAATCTAGGTGGATCCAGATCTTGGTGCACAGGCTAAATGGAATACTGGATCGTTCAATGGACTGGGCAAACTGAAAGAAAGACTAGGCCTATATAATACTCCTTGTCAGCTCAAAACCGAAATTTCAGGTGGGACTTCTGAATTAGTACTTCTAATCATACTTAAGAAAGACTAGGCCTATATAATACTCCTTGTCAGCTCAAAACCGAAATTTCAGGTGGGACTTCTGAATTAGTACTTCTAATCATACTTAAGAGGGCTTTGTTTGATCGAGCCATAGAAAAACTTTTATAATGCCTCATGTAAGTGTTAATCAATGTAACAATGAATTACCAATTAAAAATTACGACATGCATCATAAATATCTACAGGTCTATCATATCTTCAATCTTAATATGCTACTAAACCAACGTACCCAATCGGAAGTCCTCCTAAATTTAATCTTAGAACAATTTTCTTACTCAATCTATTCGAGCTTACAACTAGAATTAGATCTAGATCTAGACCTATAAAATCATGTGAGTGTATGGGCAAGGGCCTGCATTACCTGAATTAACCTACCTAGATGATAGGAAGACTTGAAAAATTCTATCTAAATGAGGTGCTTTCCCATTCACCTCTCCAAATTTCGATATAATAAAGGCTAAGCTGTCGAAATATTTGTTAACATTGGCTTGCAATTTTGTAGCATCAACACTTACACAAAGACTAATATTCAATGTTCATAATGTCTAGATCTTGATCGATATCTAGATGGCAGCACAGCCTTAGAAGCTCTCCGTTAGGCCTACATTTAGATCTATACCTACATATACGGTGGATAAATTAATTGGAAATAAAATAGAAAAGCAATAGAGAAAGTCTGTATATTGCAAGAGTTCATACGGAAGTGTGAGTAACATTCTTTTTACGCACTTGAAGTTCTGCTCGTTCCACTTCCCACTGAGACCTCTCCATCTCAAATCTTGCCCATTCTGTTTGAAGAAAGTGAAGAATGCCCGGCATCGAATATTGTGGGCGCTGTTTAATGCCATCATCTTGTTGAGATTTGGTAACCATGCCTAATCCTCCTGATCCGGGCCCGAGTTGGCCACCGTGTTGTGATCCTGGACCGTCTTCTATCATAATTGCTTGGTCGCCATTACAATTTTCGTGTTCATTGAGAGGGCGCTTGCCATCGGAATGACGTCACGGTATAGATTTTGTCAAAAAACAATGCCGTTCCGGAATAAGACGAGATCAGGTTTAGAACTGCAAGATTTTGACCCGGTTGATCGAGTCTTAAAAATAATTAATTTCAAGGCGACAACGTTTTTATAGAACATAGTGAAGATAAATCATAGAGAAGTGGAAAACTACTAACAAGCATAATCATTTATTGGCCCCTTTTTTTTTAATTGCAGGGGGTGGGGCAAGGCACATCGCATATAAATTTTTAAAGATGATTCTAACAAGAACACTTTATTATTGATGAGGAAAACTTGTAGAAGTTTCCAGATTGGCATTTTCCCATGCTGGAAAGCGGTATAAATTTTTCAATTGTTTTGCTTGGAACAAATAGCCGGCTAATTTTGTCGATTCGATTTGTTTTACTTATAGCCTAGGATATAAAATTACTATGAAGTCATTCGCCATTCTGTTCAATTCCGAAATGGATGGGACTTCCAGTTGAAGATTTATTATTATCAGTCACAGTTCAATCTAAATGACCAAAGGATGAACATCAGAGCGAATATAAAAGTTTGAGCCAGCAAGTCTATTCTCATTTAGTACTGATAAAGTTAACGTTAGTGCTGTTCCGCTGAATATCAACGGAAAAATAAAAAGACCACTTTTAAAGTAGTACTGCAACTCTTTTTAGATGAACAAGTCCATGCCTGCTTGTTTTGCATATTCTACAACTGCTACAATTATCGCCACTACTACTACTACTACTACTACTACTACTACTACTACTACTACTACTACTACTACTACTACTACTACTACTACTACTACTACTACTACTACTACTACTACTACTACTACTACTACTACTACTACTGCTGCTGCTGCTGCTGCTACCACTACAACTACTTCGCTTCTACCATAACCACTATTATGTCACCACATTGTCATTACCGTACGATGAATCATTGAAACCACAGCCATAATTATGCAACAAATCAGTAATACAAAGTTAAATAAAAGTGTGATTCGAAATATAATTTGAATAAGATTTTATACACCATAAGTGGCATAACGTATAAGAATATCATCACGAATAATAATGATGCTTTATTTCCGCATGACCACCTTTTAGTATTACCTTGTGAAAACAAGAAATAAGTTTGTGTTCTTATTTCGTTTTCCTCAAGTCCTATTTTTGTATGCACTAGATAAATAGCTATAATGGTGTTGGACAATCAAGATTCCTTAGGTTTTGATGGAGTTGCATTTTTGTCCTCTTAATCATGTTAATTGTTTACACCATAACTATATAAAAAAAATTTGTTAAACCATACGTCTAAATCTTTCCAAAAGAATAATATAATTAACTTAAGACAATATAGTGATCTAGATCCAGTATGTAGTATATTTATCTAAGCGCTTTGATAATTAAATTACATTTGTGTGATTTTTTTTTTGCATCGGAAACTTTGATCATACATATGTATGAATTTTTTTGGTATCGGAAAAAAAGATAAACTGCCAGCTCCAGATGAATATATTAAGGAATCCTCTCAAAGGAAAGATCGAGATCTAGATGAAGGTGAAATGACGAGAATAAATTTAAACCAATTTGGATAAATGCATGATCAAGCCTAAGTTTGAAAAACTCAAAGAGCTTTACATCTTTTTAACAAAATCAGACACGAGATTGGACGCGGGTTTGTTTGGTTTTTTTTGTTGAGAAAATATAAAAGAGTCGATGAGAGCATGATTTACTACTTTCTCATCGTTAATAAACAAGGACGAGTTAGGGTCAGAAGGTTGGTGATTTCTCTCTTTCTCTCTGAGTCTCTCTCTCTCTCTCTCTTACTTTCTCTCTCTCTCTCTCTCTCTCTCTCTCTCTCTCTCTCTCTCTCTCTCTCTCTCTCTCTCTCTCTCTCTCTCTCTCTCTCTCTCTTTCTCTTGCATGCGCACCTACACTCGTACACATATATAGCGTCTCTCACTCTATACATCAATTTACATCTCTCACTTGATCTTGTAAGCGCCTTTGATTTACGTCGTTATTACAAATATAAATTTAAGATTATAAGCAAACATTAGATTGTAAACTCATTTTCAAGATTCTTAACGGCTCAGGCAGTGTTGAGGGTTCATATTTATAAAATTAACACCCAAAATTTGATTTAAACACCTAATGAATATAAAATTCAAGAAGTAGAAAATTGTTGAATATAAGCACACTTTAAGCCAAATGGATTCAAAAGAAGTGGAATCTTAGTGTGTTTTTGATGGAGGATGGTTCAAAGAACTTCTTCATTATATTTTACAATATTTTCTCTTCAATGCAGAAACTTCAATCATATAGAGGACAAAGAGCAAGAGAAAAGAGAATCTGATGTAATTGCAGAGGTTTTGATGAGAAATAGTTGTCAGGTAAAGGTCTCTTACAAGTATTGTTTACGTTTGAGAGCTGGACTTTAATTACACAGTCCAGTGCTATTGAAAGTGCACAGAATTCAGGTATTCGGAAAAACTGAATAAAAATGTATATACATAAAGCGCGGCAAAACTGTCGTACAGCAGCATTTTAGTTTATGTCTGGAAGCAAGCGAGTTATCTTATCAATGGGTGCCATCAGTTAATCAATCATTGTCAAACATGCTCCACGTGCAGGATGAATGGAACTGCCTCACACTTTGCCCATGCATTTTGATGCATAATAAAATTTTGTATTTTTTTTTTTAGCAAGCTACAATTTATAGTTTGAAAACGTAACACAAGTCTTATCTTTACTCTGTCTCTCTCTCTTGTGCTTTTACCTTTAAAAAGTTTTGTTTTGAGCTATATTTTACTAATTTGTATTAACTTATTAAGACATAAACAGGAAAATAGCTGCCTCAAGAGCTTTTTATTTTCCTCTCCATTTTCAAATATCTTTCCTCTCTTGATTTGAAAGGTTTCCTATCTTGATTAGTTATAATAAACACACTTCTTAAAATCTTATTGGTACAAAACGTTTGTGTTAACTGCACAAATTTTGAAGCTTACAAAAGTTGCACTCTTCAAAATGCTGGGCAATTTACCTTTACAAAAAAGACAAGGAGCAAAATATAAAATAAGAAAAACAAAAAGCGTTTATGAATTTGAAAATCTTACTGATCTTCACAAACAATATTTCAAGGATAAAATAATGCATTTTCAAACTACAATTGTTGTAAGAGGAAAAATCCAATCTCAGGCTCCTGTCTATATACTACTCAACAAAAAATAAAATTACTTAACTGTCTAGCACAAAGAAAAAAGTGGATTCCTTACGAATGAAATGTTTAGTGATGAACAGAGTTTTGTCAAGGTTTAGTTGTGGGGCACCTACTTTTCACAAAGTATATGATACCTCCTCTAACTCAGGTAATTTACAATAATAATTTTTCAAACCTTACAAATACTGTTGGTGAGACATTTTGATCATTTGTGTAATGTTGTCAATCAAATGATAATTGACTCTCTGACCTCAGGCATTTTATTAAAACCTTTCAAACAGGCCATCATCAAGCCATTGTTAAAGAGTAAACCTTTGATCTTTTCTAAAAAATTTGTGAGAAAATTTTATGAAAACAAGTTTTAACATATTTGACAGATAATAGATTTTTTCGTGTTAACCAATCTACTTAACAAAAAACACCACAATACTGTATAATTATGATCTATCAATTGCAGCAAATGAAAAGAAGATTTCCTTTTCTTGCTTAGTGAGAGCTAAGTGCAACTTTTGATTTCATCAATTTCTTAGACAGGCTTTTGCTTTCTTATGGTCTTCCTGGAACTGCCTTGAAATGGTTGGACTTGTACCTTAGAGATGTCGCATAGACGATTGTGGTAAATGGTAAAGTCTCTGCTCGTTACACTTGAAATTTGGTGTTCCTCAGGTTTCTCCACTGGGACCTGTATGATTTAGATTGTATAAAAAGCTTCTCAGTTCAAACATAAACGCTCATGGTTAAGAGCATCACAAGTATGCTGATAATACTCAGCTTTATCAATCAGTCTCACCATCTGATTTCTGTAGGCTTGTAACAAAATTTGAAAGTTGCATTAATGAAGTGGCAAATACGCTTCAACTGAATAGCAGTCAACCAGGGTATCTACCATTTGATGTCAGAAATGAATTGAAAGACAGATATAAAAAATAAATATTTGGCATGGTGCGATAACTTTTATCAATAAAGCTAAAAATCTTGGTATAATTCTAGATAATTAGTTATTGGTTAAGTCACAAGTTAGCCACCTTCGCAAGCTAGAAAATAGCTGCCATGACAATATTTCTTAACAAAACATAAAAAAAAAACCTCTTGCATCAGCTCTCATTCTTTCAAGGCTAGACTTCTGTAATTTTTTTTATATTTGAACTTTCTTTACCACTGGCTGAATAGGTTACAACTATACAGCTAAGCCAAGATAGTGTGCTATGAAGTGAACAGGCAAAACAAAATGGGATGATCATGATGTAACGCCTCTCCTTAAACATCTACAGTAATTACCAATGAACTTGAGACTTTGATTCTCTGGTATACATGTCTTAATGGCCATTGCATCCAAATTTGTATTAAACCTTGTACCTCTTTACTTTGTGAGAGGTGGAAAAAAGAAAGTTCTAAATGTAAAAAGACCTAAAAAGCAGGGCAAAAGAGTTTTCAATACTGCAGCACCTAAAATCTGGAACAGCCTACCACAGCAACTAATTCCCAAGAGGCTTTTAAAAAGTTTCTAAAATCAGCATATACTCCACCATTTAGCTTAGATAATATTATTTAAAACCATCCTGTTGTATGAGTTATCAATGAATGCTTTTCTATGGTTTATTAAGTATGAAAGGGCTCTGAGCTGGATTTTTGGGGGAAAGTGCTATAGTGTCCGTTTAAATCTCGGATTTCTATTACTGTAATAAGTAAGTGGTGCAAATCTATCAGCCATGTTAAATATGATTATTGTCCGTGAACTTAGGGACATGGCTTCCTCGAACACACATCAAAATTTCCCCCAGTAGTTTGAAGAATCCCTGCTCGACTAGAAGGTGGCTGTTCTTTTTCACTTTACCATGTCCATGTCTCTGACTATTAACTGATTTGTAACTGATGCTAGTTAAGGGTTTGAATTTCGTGGAAGAAGACAATATGGTATAGCATAGCTTAGGTTCTTCATTAAGTCATGGCTGAGTATCTGAATTACTAAAGGCGTTACTCCTCTGTCAACTCTCTGCTACCAAGTTCCATGGTCAGTAAAATATTTATAGTTTATGAAAGAGATTTTTGGGGATTAACTTGGTCTTATGGCAAACCAAGTGTATTGTAATTTTTTGTTTTTTTCTTTTTTACCATCCAGTGTAATTTCTTTAGTTTTGATGACCACACAGTGGTATACAAGCGCTGCACAACCCTGACTATGATTTGTGGAGTTTCCAAAGATGAGGTGGGTGTCTACATTTTCTACTTTTTTTTTAAGCAAAGACCTTTTGCTTATCTAGGGTTTTTCCTTCTTTGTTTGTATGTTTTCTATTAATACAAGTATTCATAGAGTTGAATCTTTAAAATTTTAGAACAAAGTGTTAGAACTGTATACTGGGGAAGACCTTTTATCAAAAGTTAAAGTAACAAAATTTTATTTGCAACAAATAAAAAAAAAAAGTAAAATAAAATGAAATTCAAACAGACATATTCAATGCAGTATCTAATCGGTAATAAACCAGATATTTCTTTGTATTAAGTAGTTTTCCCACAATCTGTCCTTTCACCTTACCTAGCTACAGAATACAAGACCAGCGACACTGGTTCAGCTGTTCAAGCTGTCATTTGATGGTTTAAATTGTGTATTGTAAGTTTATTCCAGGTGATTGATTTTTTTTTTTCAATTTGATCCATGCTCCATGTTTGAGAAATAAACCCAAAGTATTTGCTTCCAATAACTGCACAAATGTCCACTGTATTTATCTTCTGACTGACAGCTTTGATTGTGCACAAGTGATAGTTTTAGTCTTTATCTTTCTCCCTTATTTTTAATACATGTATTTCAGCAAAAGGTATAACCCTGTAATAGCAAGAAAATAAGGCCAAAGCAAACTTCCCTTTGTTACTGAGTTTTACTGCAATTATTTTTTCTCTGATATTTGTCAGCAGCTCAAAAGAGATTACAAATTTTCCATCAAACTTTAAACTAATAGATGTAATGAGCAAAGTATCTCCAGGCTAGTAGATGTCTAATTTCAGAACGAACTTGCCATGCAAGAGTTGATGAACGTCTTCATGGACTGCCTCCAGGCTTATTTTCATCATATTGTGAGTTTTGTCAATTTTTATCTCAACTTTACAATCATAACAAATTATGCACAGTCTCTCAAAGAAACTTACAAAAAATTGGAGCTTTTCAAATGCCTATTTTGCTTTAAGGAAAAAAGCTTTTCATTTTCAAAGAATTTTTCTTTCTTTAAATATATTTTAGAGTTATAAAGTAAACTGATAAAGCAGCCTGTGACAGTGTTGGACGACAGATGCAGCAAAATCTTTCTCAACTTTGTTTATCTTTTTGACACTGTGTTGTTTTCCACTGATTCATTTCTCTATTTATTTAGTTCTCTCACTATAAGATTGCATCTTTCTTCTTATTTCACATGCTGTTTTTTATTCGTTTCTATGTCTTTTTTCAGTCTGAACTGGATGTATCCTTTTTAAAAGGTAATTTTGCCCACATTTGTTACTCTGTTTGGCAGCATTGGAATGAGCAATTGAGTGGAACAATGTGTATGTGTGTAATACTATAAAGCTTATGTTTTCTGAATGAAAACACTTTAAATGATGAAAACATGAAAATATTATGGGTATTATATAAACTTTTCATATTATTGTTGATCAAATGAAATCATTCAACCTCGTTTAACATTTTTCTTGTTCTTGTTCATTATGTTTTATACAAACACTATCAGATAAATAAGATGATTTATATATATATATATATATATATATATATATATATATATATATATATATATATATATATTGCTCTTATGGTTCCTTTGTAAAAGATAAGTGAATGCATAGAACAGTCACATATTAGGATATGTCTGCAGCTCAGTCACTCCGTGAGCAGCATTAGTTGTTTACTCCTGGGCAGTGTCTCAATAGCATTGATTATTTTACCTTCAGGAAGTGTCTCTTTTACAAGTCATTGATCTCTTTTCTTGGCCAATGTCTCAGAGGCATTGACTGATTACTCTCGGTGAGTGTCTAAGTAGCATTGATTGTTTGCCCTTAGGAAGTGTCTCAGTAGTATTGATTGTTTTCTCTTGGGCAATGTCTCAGTAGCATTGATTGTCTACCCGTAGGCAGTGTCTTGGTAGCTTGATAGCTTGATTGTTTTCTGTTTGGAAGTGTCTCAGTAGCATTGATTGTTTACCCTTAGGCAGTGTCTTGGTAGCTTGATTGTTATCTCTTTGGAAGTGTTTCAGTAGCATTGATTGATTTCCCTTAAGGAGTGCCTCATTGAGGAAAGCAGCTGAACAACATGCCTTGCACAACATGTGATTTACATCTTTTTGCATGCTGTATTAAAAGTTATTGGCAGATTTTCTCAACAGGTTCTACATTTGTATGTAACAGGATTTTTATCATGTAATTGTGTTGGCTGCTTTGATATGGGACAAAGGTTCACTTTAACACAGCATGTTAATACGAAGTGGCTATGCCTCTTACTTGTGTATGCAGGTTAAGTGTATGAAAAAATGTTTTTTAGGCTATTCAAAAGCAGATAGTGCATTTAAAAACGTATATGGATTGCATTTAGATGTTAATTTTCATATCAAACTTTTCAAGTGTTTTTAGCTGTGAGTCCATCATGAGGAATATTGGAAAGTCAAAGTGATGGCTAAATGGAACGTTCTCTGTAGTGGTAAATTGTTTAACTTTTAGTTTAATTTTTTTATTGAATCTATATAAAGTGTTTTAAGTTCTCGACATTTATTTACAGCAAAAATTTGTGAAAAATTAGCTTTGTGAAAGCAATTGAGAGAATGAAGGCTTTTTCCTCCTGAGTCACCTACACTGTGGAAATTTGATGTATGTACATTTTGCTAGAAGTAGAATATTTTTTTGTTTATGTATGCTTTTAGTACTGTTTCAAGATAAATGTTCCTCAACTTGTGCCCCAGATCATCCACAACATGGACAGGGTTTACATGATTCTTGACGAGGTCATCATAAATGGTGTTGTGGCTTACACCAGTAAGGAGCGAGTACTGTTGCCACTGCAGCTGATAGATGCAGGTTCTTGAGCACAGGCTGCTTTTACTTCGGTTCTTTTGTCTGCATCAATTTAGTGAATGGCTGCGGTGGCTGGTCTGGCCACTTATTTTCAAGAACTCCTGACAATGACACATCATAAAGGGCCTGAGATCAGCTGTAGTGGGCAAGTTATATCAACCTGTAAATCAATCCAGCTGTAAACTAAGCATCAAGTATCAATTATGGGTGCTGTGGTAGATATTGAGATGATCTTATGTCTCAGTTCACATGGTGTGAATCTGTTGGGTGGGAGCATCAGACAGTAAGCCAGACGGTCCTGCAATTCAAGTGTGTATTCTTCACGGCTGTATAATCTTATCAGTATTAGAAACTAATAGAGGGAAATGTTTTTTTGTTATTGTATATTGTTTTTTTCTTGTGCCCTGTTCCGCCAGTGTAAATCGAATAAGTAGATGATTTTCTATGTTTCATTGTTTGTGACAAAAGAAATGTCTTTGCTTTGATAACAAGATATAGGTTACACTTGTTTTGCAAAATTTGTAAAAATGTCTTTTCATTTGGCAAAAAAAGACAAAAAAAAAACCCAAAAAACCCCATAAAAATAAATGTGTCCTGAAAGTATAAAAATGCTTGCTTTGATTGTAAAAAAGTTAAATGTTTGTGTGCATGTTCTGACATCACTCTTAAGATTGATTTTAAAAACAATTAATTGGCACAACAAGCTTCTGTTGAGCATGTTTGAGAAATAAATTTGGTTGTAGAAGCTTCAATATTAGAAATAATTAAAATTTGATATGAGATCATGAAGAGAATCTGAGAGCATTGTGGAAGGGCTACAAGAAATCTGGAATCCAAAATTAATACAAACTTGTTCCATTTTCTTAGCGCAGCCAATTGTAAAGTACCACCAAGTTAGATGTTTAATAGCAGAAAATTATTGATTTGTACAGCCCAATAAACAAACTTTATGTCAGACAGCTAAGGTAAACCTCAGTCTCAGGCAAAGCTGAGGATACATACCTCAAACTTGGCCGGAAGAGACAATACACAGTGGAAACCTTATAATTCGAATTGTATGGGAATGGACTTAAACTTCGTATTAAGAGGATTCAATTTACAAAAACGGGCATACCCGAACCTATGACTATCTGAATAAGTGTGTTCTGTGCCTGCAACGAGCAACTCTCCCCTTGCCCTGTCTCACATTGCTACTACTGGCACTTCTTTCTTAGTGCATCAGCTCCATCTTAGGGCAGAGATTAGCATTGCTTTCTATTTGAGAGACACACATGTAGTACTTTTGTAATGTCATATAGGGTGGTATCAACTTCGAATTAAGAGAATTGAACCAGAAACACTTTAAAATAAGAGTGGGATTCTAAGAAAGCCAAAGAGAAAAAAAAATTATCTGTCCTCTAGCAAAATTCGCTTTATGAGAAATTCGAATAATCAGACTTCGGTTCTTGATGTTTCCACCGTAGGCCACAACGAATTTATTACTGGACCTCACATTCAAGACTAGAACCAAAGAATGTCCATGCCAAATAGAGCTGATGACATTCAACCATGACTCTAGAGCTAATAGGGAATGCGATTTAATTGGAACTCATGACTGTATCACATTTACTGTTTTTGTAAAGCTACTGATGAAGTCAATAAAGGCAAAAGGTTTTCTAATCTATGTTAAATACAATTGTTTTTACTTAGTTCATTGTCCTTGAGTTCAAGTTGGTGAATGTGATATATTTTTACATAACATCTTTACATTTCTGATGAGCAATGTCTCAAGTTTGCATCTTCCAAGTACAGTGGAGTGTGGATTAAGTAAACACCTTGGGACTGAAAAAACTAGTTGACTTCAACCATATATATAAAGAAATGTAAAATAGGACTGCCAAAGTTGACTCTAAGCAACTATTCCTTTAAAAGTGAATCTTCTGTACCACAGGTTGTTACAAACTCTGAGACAAAAGTAAAGAAAATGGGTAGATTTCTTTCACAATTTGAACCATCTAAGGCTAGAAATAAATTTGTACCACATTTTAAGGTAAAATATACATTACATGTATGTTGTAAAATATTTACTTTGTCAATATGGAAAGGTGGTGGCTGAATTTGTTTAATTCTCAATGAAAAGACAAATAAAGAATAATGAGTATATAGTAGAGAGTTATATCTTCTGTGTTGGCACCCCGTAATCGGGAAATATTCCACGTGGTACTCTTATACAACCAGTTAAAAATATGAAAGACAAACAACAATGACATAATTATTCAGCTTTATTTCTATTCAAAGGACATCAATCTCAAAGAAAATCACAATATTTTCATATCAATCTCATATACCAAACAAATAACCAAAAATAATTTGATTGAAAAGAAGAAAAATTCTGTAAACATTACGATGGTTAAACTTAAACATAAAATGTATGCCTGCCAGATTTACCATCACAGTTTTATTTCACTTCATAGTTTCTATACATGTGACTCTTTATACTACATATATAATTTACGACAATTTTAAATATTATAGTAAATGTTTTGGACCTTTTTCCAAAAAAAAAAAAATTAAGGGAGTAACAGAATGTGGAAAAAACAGTGCATAATTCAAATTAGGGTAGGAATAACTGCAGTTAAGCCCTCTTTGGAGTACAGTGGTCTTTGCCTAAGAACCTACCCCTCGGGGACAAGAAAAATGGGTTCCAGGGCAACCTCCACATGCGACATTCAAAGGGCTAAGGAAACCCCTTTTTATTCACAGTTAATAAATGTAAACCAATTGAGAGAAAATCGGTGACCAGCATACATACAGAGATCAAGAGATAGAGATAACAATGGAGGGATCACCAACCCAGAGGTCAGCTCTAGCCTATTTACCTTCTCTATTGCTCTTCATCATAAACAGCTTCAAAATTGGTGTTCATATCTCTCGGTGTTGGTCTCCACTTCCACCTCGTAACGTATATTACTAGCGGCAAAAGAAACAAACCTACTGATCTGCCAATTCCTTGTAACTGTGAACACCCACGAAAAGAATAAAAGCTCTGCATTTGTTAGATAAACAAAGAATGCTTTAGAGATGGGCATCTTTTTTTGAATCCCCTTTTTATAAAGCAGGTTCATAAAAGATGATGTAAAATGAGGAGAAACAAAAAATTGTTTTTCAACAAAAGAGTTCTTAGACGGCAAGTTTTTAGACTGAGACCACTGCTCTGCAATTGAATATACCCAATGAGAAATTTGATTATTTTTTCACACAACTCAATAGTTTTCTCAGGATTAAGCAAGCACCTTTTTGGGGCATTAATACAGATTGTCACGGAATGTAGCCTTGATGTCAACTGTTCACACCAAAAAGTTCAATTTACTTGCATATTACGAGGTCATAAATCGTTTTAAATATGTACACAAAGTCGGGCATTATTTTCTTGCGCTATCCCTTTCGCATGGCTAAAATGACATTGCGCGTGACACTATCAACCAATAGAAGTATGCCTACCCTTCTGGCATCCTCCAAACCCAAACAAGTGGCCCAAATTTCTATTTCTCTTGTACATTCAAAGCCATTAAAAAAGAAACAAAAAAAAAAAACACGGCTGACATTGAGAATCACAGCTCTTATTATTTTTTTCCTTTATTGTATCAAAATGCAGTTCTGGTTAGAATTTTATAGCACACATTAGATTGAGGAAAAAAGTTGATATCACAAGGCTACTGAAGAAGTAACAAACCAAGACTAAAATTTCTCTTCATACAACTCGAGGCATCCTTCATTTTTATAAGATCTCACCATATTTTGTCTGCTTGAAAAAACATTCCTTCATTACTTTCCGAAGGCAACTTGAATCATAGCTGATGTAAGCACCTATGAATCACAACTCTAACATAAAAGTAACAAAATTTTGGCAAGTATGCAAGTCTTTCAATCTCAAAACACAACACATCCTTCACTGCTGAAACAGAAATTTCTATGCCCCTGCAAAATTCAAAAGATGTCGTCACTGCATCACTGCATCAGCTCTGTCAGTTCTGTTAAGACATGGATAGATTAAAGTACAAATTCCCTTTCCCCAATCCCTTTCAAATGTGTCTTAAATACACTGCAATGTATGCAAGAAAAGTGTTTTGGCAATCACATAGAAAAATAACAAGGAATAATTTTATAACTACTTACTGTACTTATAAATGTAATGTATTTAATTTCTTGTAATAATTTAGATGGATAAAAATTAATAGAACAAAAGCCGAAAATTCTGAAACTGGAACTTTTCTCTATCTATTGGAGGAGAGCTTCAAAACAAACACAGCTTTCCTCTTTGCAGACTTTGACCTTTTCACACTAAGCCATAAAACAAGAGATACAGGGTACCCTGTTGCCCAAATCTGAGTATTCAGTCAAGCTTAGTTTTATAAGCATAACTAGCTCTCGGCACATGGTTGCCTTAATTCAACCTCATAACAGACCTACAACTTATGTATTTTTTTGGTTCTTCATCAAAATTTGATGCAGGGAGAAGAAAAAAGAGCATTCCAGAGAACCAAATTTTGGCCTATTTAATTCAATCACAGAAAAAGCAATCAAATAGCTGATAAGAAAGTTCTCAAATGTTTGTATTCTGATGTTTTTTGAGCCAAAAAAAGAGAGAAAATGAGGGGGAAAAAGTAAAAACTGTTTTCTTAAAATGTCATGGGTGACTTAAAAACATTTCCATACAAAGATAATTAAAAAAAATGTGTTTAAGGTCTGAGGTATCTTCAGATATTTTCTTGGCACTGAACAGTTAGATGATTCTTCCAGTGAATGAACAGCTGGACATTGCTGCAGTGTCCTCCTCTGATTTTCTGTGTCTATCCTTTCATCTCTGCTTTCAACCATTAGTTGTGTGTAGTCGGGATATTGTGTTGTCTGTGCTCATGGCAGCCAACTCCCACCTGTGGCAATATTCACAATGATGAAAGGAATGTCATTAAAAATGATGAAAGTTTCAATACAAATGTAGACCTAATAATAACAACAGACATAGTAATAGTAGCATTACTGATTGTAACAATAACATGTATATGATTATGTCCAGTAGAACACAATGAGATCGAACATGGATCCCTCAAATTCAAAATCATGAATTCCTCGAACTTTTCTGTTTTCCCCTTCTGATTCTCTCTTTATTCCCGTCTTATTTTTATGTTTTTGTCGAACTAGTTCAAAGTTATAACACGTTTTCTTCGAACAATCAGTACTCAATTAGAGAAAGAAAATGTTCGCCTCTTCTGAAATTTGATAGACTGTGACTGCTGTCACATTCCCAAATCTTAAATTTCGATCAAGTGCTATACACAGCTGTTCTTATTCTTCGAACAAGCACGCCTTACCCCTCCCTTTCACTGGGTGTAGAAACAATTGGTGGAGAGCCAGCCTAGCCTTTTATCCCTAGTCACCAAGGAGAGAGACACTCTCCCCTCTCTCTCGCCCCACCTTACTGTAGCCTAGGCTGATGCAATTGGCGCCAGTTGTCAGTCTGCACCTGGCTAGGTTTACCAGTCCCTAAGACTTCAAAGGAGCCGATCATTACCAAGATTTGTTTGTTCCACGTGGGTAATGATGACAGGTGAATCTATCTAGGTCCACCCCTTGCTTAATCAATCAGCACATGGATGTGAAAAAAAGCTTTAGTGTACAATCTCTTTATTGATGGTTAGGACGCCAGATAGCTCAAAAGGTAGAATGTTGAACTCGCAAAAGTGAACTTCCTGTTCACTCCTTTGTCAGGTCTTCTGGTGGGATTAGGTCTAGCTCTACCTTGACAGACAGCCCTTGTCTGGGTTATGGTGGGATTAGGTCTAGCTCTACCTTGACAGACAGCCCTTGTCTGGGTTATGGTGGGATTAGGTCTAGCTCTACCTTGACAGACAGCCCTTGTCTGGGTTATGGTGGGATTAGGTCTAGCTCTACCTTGACAGACAGCCCTTGTCTGGGTTATGGTGGGATTAGGTCTAGCTCTACCTTGACAGACAGCCCTTGTCTGGGTTATGGTGGGATTAGGTCTAGCTCTACCTTGACAGACAGCCCTTGTCTGGGTTATGGTGGGATTAGGTCTAGCTCTACCTTGACAGACAGCCCTTGTCTGGGTTATGGTGGGATTAGGTCTAGCTCTACCTTGACAGACAGCCCTTGTCAGGTCTTCTGGTGGGATTAGGTCTAGCTCTACCTTGACAGACAGCCCTTGTCTGGGTTATGGTGGGATTAGGTCTAGCTCTACCTTGACAGACAGCCCTTGTCTGGGTTATGGTGGGATTAGGTCTAGCTCTACCTTGACAGACAGCCCTTGTCTGGGTTATGGTGGGATTAGGTCTAGCTCTACCTTGACAGACAGCCCTTGTCTGGGTTATGGTGGGATTAGGTCTAGCTCTACCTTGACAGACAGCCCTTGTCTGGGTTATGGTGGGATTAGGTCTAGCTCTACCTTGACAGACAGCCCTTGTCTGGGCTATGGTGGGATTAGGTCTAGCTCTACCTTGACAGACAGCCCTTGTCTGGGTTATGGTGGGATTAGGTCTAGCTCTACCTTGACAGACAGCCCTTGTCTGGGTTATGGTGGGATTAGGTCTAGCTCTACCTTGACAGACAGCCCTTGTCTGGGCTATGGTGGGATTAGGTCTAGCTCTACCTTGACAGACAGCCCTTGTCTGGGTTATGGTGGGATTAGGTCTAGCTCTACCTTGACAGACAGCCCTTGTCTGGGTTATGGTGGGATTAGGTCTAGCTCTACCTTGACAGACAGCCCTTGTCTGGGTTATGGTGGGATTAGGTCTAGCTCTACCTTGACAGACAGCCCTTGTCTGGGTTATGGTGGGATTAGGTCTAGCTCTACCTTGACAGACAGCCCTTGTCTGGGTTATGGTGGGATTAGGTCTAGCTCTACCTTGACAGACAGCCCTTGTCTGGGTTATGGTGGGATTAGGTCTAGCTCTACCTTGACAGACAGCCCTTGTCTGGGTTATGGTGGGATTAGGTCTAGCTCTACCTTGAAAGACAGCCCTTGTCTGGGTTATGGTGGGATTAGGTCTAGCTCTACCTTGACAGACAGCCCTTGTCTGGGTTATGGTGGGATTAGGTCTAGCTCTACCTTGACAGACAGCCCTTGTCTGGGTTATGGTGGGATTAGGTCTAGCTCTACCTTGACAGACAGCCCTTGTCTGGGTTATGGTGGGATTAGGTCTAGCTCTACCTTGACAGACAGCCCTTGTCTGGGCTAAAGATTATTCATGGATAAGCAACGTTCATTTCATTTGAACATCGACTTCAGGCTGAATGTACGCCTAGCTAGAAAGAAATTTATGGCTGCGATCTGAATGTAGACCTAGAGTCGAGATTTAGACCTTACATCAAGAGTTCTACATCCCATAAACGCTGGGGTTTTTACATAAAACGAGTTGGGAATGACAGATGGAGTTGTTCGGAGGTATCTGTTTTCAATCTGCTATTTGAAATACTAAAAGTAGGGAAAATACGGCAAATCGGGTATTCCCGTAAAGCTCGGAATTGTACAGAAGTAGTTAAGAAAACACAAAGCCTCTATATGTTGTTAATGTACTCCAAACACAAATCCAGAGCATGAGTGCTAAAATCAGAATTGTTCAAATACGGCTTTCTCGAACATATAAAAATTCCCTAACGAATTCGAGGAATCCGTGCTCCACTGTATATAAGCAATTCTCAAAAGGTCATTACAACAGAGGTGCTAACTGACTAAGAAAATAAATACAGAACTTTTCCCACACTCCCAAAATGTTGACGCTAGAGGCTAAGCAATCCAAAAACACAACTCTTCTTTAACTTACATTAAAAAAAAAAGAAAATAATGGTAACAAAAGGTATAAAGTACAAAATACATCCACACAGACAAACAGTAAAAAAAACCTCATCATGAGCACTGTTTCCAATAGGTTTTTTTAACCAAATGATAAATTGTCTCTAAATAATAATGGTGGAGAGATCAACTAATAATCTTTCTTTACCTTTCATTAGATTAATGTAAGACGTAATATTTATTAAATAAGTTCCAGAGTTTTTGGCAAGGATCACTATGAACTCAATCCAAATTTGATTTGTTTTGAAATTCGGCATCTCTGTTAAATCTAGTCCTGCACACCCCTTATATTTAATGTTGCTGTGGCAATAATCTGGGCTCTGCTGATGCCATTAAATGTAAGGACTGAAGCTCCGAGCCTGGTTCGGCGGCACCCATTATTATTAGTTGTTCACTGGCCAGCCTATTTAAAATGTCATTATATTCTAATCTCCCCATCTCATATACTTGGCAGACTTCATATATATCTTTTCTAAGAATATCAACCAATGAAATGGAGACGATTTCTCCGTTTGAACCACTGGGAGGTGATCCAGAGCCCCTGAGGTGTGAAGAACAATTTGCAATTTAAGCACCTCTTTCAAAACCATGTTATGAGATGGGTACTTGAAGTTACGGACGCATGGGAAACCTGCTTCCTTTGCATGTAATTGTTACAAAGACTGAAGAGCAAATAAAAGAAGTAGACAGCGTTGACTTAACTACATGGCCCTTCCCTTGCCCCGACACCGCCCTCAATTCAACACAGAGTCCTGACAAAGACTTGGTATGACAACTGCCCCAGATTTCCACTAATCATGTGGATTGCAGCTAGTAGTGGTATTTGATATAACATGACGGGATTGGCCAATTTTTGTAATAACATAAGACCAAACCCATCTTTCTACAGGTTAGTTACATAACAGCCTTTTGTTACTGAAAACCAAGTTAGAAAGGGAGGAGTTTTCTGAGGTGTAAAGGTAGGCATGAGTTGAGAGCTTGGTATGTGTGTAGGGTTTCAAGCCTTTGCCTTTGTTGTTGGTGATTTTGATATGCTTTCAGCTGTCACTATGTGTCCAATCATGGCAGGAAAGCATAGTGTGAATTTCAGATTGTTGAACGAGTTTTTTTTCCTTGATGTCTCCGAAGTTGTTTGAGACAATGTTTATGGAAGCACCTGTCAAGCATCCAGGGCGAACCTTGCTGTTTGGTCTGATTGCCTTCTTTCTTCTCTAATGTCTCACTTATCACCCCACCCCACCCCACTCTCTCTATTGATTAGAACTACATTGTACCCGTATTTATATCTGTATAGTTACATACATACACACATACATGTAGTTTCTTGCACATAAGGACTAGGCACTGACTCTTGAGGCTTTAGCTTAGATGGAAGACTGAAGTAGACTCAAAAGGTTGTTCTAAATGAGTTATAATCTTTTCCCGCTTAGTTCCCATATCCGCCACCCCCCTCTTTAACACACAATAAATTAATGTATTAGTAAAAATCCAATCTTTCATCAAAGGAATTGCTAATTATTGTAAACTGAAATTATCATATCCAGTCAATATCTCTTCGAAAATCTATTTTTCTCCAAGAGTATGTCTATAACCTATCCTTTCATGAACTCATTAGAACCATTTTAAAAAAAAGTTGTCATGGTTAGACAAAAAATAAAAATAACTTATAATTTGCGTTGACAACAAAAGTCTATCTAGACACTTTGTTTTAAACTACAATACATCTACATACACTAACAACACAGGTAATCTGCTCTGCCTTGTGCCCAGTCCAGAAGCTAACTGGTCATGGTAATGGTACATTTTCTGCCCTACCTGAGGGTAACCGCGTCAGCAGGATATGAGTTAAAAAACCGAACTAACAGAGAACACTTTTCCTTTTAAATCAAATCTTTAATATGCGCTCCCTGATGTTATGCTCTATGTGATCCAGAGACTACTTTAAACAGAGCAGATCTACTGTTATGAAGCCTAGGTAACTTGCTTTCTTCTTGTACAGAGAATGATTTTAAAAATAGAATAAACTTCACTTCAATATCAGGTTGAATGAAAACTTTTAAATTTGATTGGGCCTCTAAAAACAAAATAGGTTGTTTCATGTCATGCAATAATGTTGAGAATATACTTCGTTCCTTGTTTACTTTCATCTTCTGTACTGAACCATTGTTGTCAACTCCACCAGAAATGAGCTCTTTCTTCACCTTAACCCTCCTCACGGCTGTTTGCCAGTGCTCGTTTAGTTTTCGCCCAGCCTATCCCGTGACGCCCGCCGAGCCCATGTGAACTTTGACCTAGTTTACCCAGCCTCCTCGGCACGGCTAAATTTAGATCTGCAGCGATCGTGTTTTTTTGTATCTATTCTTATTGACAACAAAGCAATTTTTAGCCGTCAGATTGAATTTTGAAGACCAAGAAATGTCTCATTAATTATTTAAGATACTTTTCATTTATATGGACTATTAAAATTTCTGAAAAAACCTTTTTAAAAGGCTTTGATAGGATTTTTTAAACGCCGGTTTTTATTAGGTCATGATGACACAGATACTGAAAGGTAATAGTAAAACATCAATATCTTCAACAGCCT
Source organism: Elysia crispata (assembly GCA_033675545.1). Classification (NCBI taxonomy): domain Eukaryota; kingdom Metazoa; phylum Mollusca; class Gastropoda; family Plakobranchidae; genus Elysia; species Elysia crispata. The sequence goes on along the minus strand of JAWDGP010005381.1, from coordinate 216,528 downwards.
ACGAGATATAGTTTCAGAAAAAAGACTTAATGAAAAGGCAAAAGGTTCTTGTCTTTATCTGGTGAATATCTTAAAAGGCTCTATTGGCGTTCGGATGTGAATCAAGATCGAAGAATATTTTTATATATTTTCAAACTCGCATGCGATGTTATTCATGTCCAGGTAAGAGAAGTCACTGATGACGACAGGTTCAACTCAAGTAATAAGCGAAAATGTCTCCCATACCCTATTTCACATCGACACTTAACCTACATATATTTAAAAAAAAAAAAGTTTTACTATTGTTTTATACCTCCACATTTTTTTTCTCTATCTTCTTTTAATTCTAACACCTTTTTTAATCATACCCTTCCTTTCTCACTCTTTTCTCTATAATTCCTCTTCACCTTTTTTGTATGCGAATCTCTCTCTCTCTCTCTCTCTCTCTCTCTCTCTCTCTCTCTCTCTCTCTCTCTCTCTCTCTCTCTCTCTTGCTCTCTCTGTCTCTCTCTATCTGTCTATCTATCTATCTCTCCCTCTTTCCGTCTGTGTGTGTCTCTCTCTATTTCTCTCTCCAGTTTTCTTCGCTCTCATGCATTAACTTTCTTTCTTTATTGCTATCCCTTTCATTTTTTATCTCTCTCTCTTCCTGTACTAAATCTCTCCCTGTGCTATAGAAATAAAGAAGGCAGTCAAACAGCGATAGAGGCGAAGACAGATGGAGCTAGATCTAAGGATCAAAAGATGTAAATAATGAAATAAATAGTATAGAAAAATCAATCACATACCTAGATCTAGCTCAAGACCAACAAATAAGACGACATGTTTTCAAGTCTTTCGTCTTATTTGTTGGTCTCGAGCTAGATCTAGGTTTGTGGTTGATTTTTCCATACTATTTATTTCTTTATTTACTGCCATTTGTATCTTTCGATCCTTAGATCTAACTCTGTCTGTCTCAGCCTCTAGCTTTGCTTGACTGCTTTCTTCGTTTCTAAATATTAAAATTATGTCTTTAAGTTAAATATCCACCTTTCTAAGATTCGTTATTGCATGTATTTTATATAAGTGTATATGATTGGAACCCTGGCAGGTTACACACTGAAAAGGAAAAAAAATCATTAAAAAAAAAACTAACAGAGAGTCAGTCTAACTCTTTTCACACACGCTTAATCAAATCATGAGTAAAGTAAAGGCATAAATTGTCTTTAAAACAACCGCGGGATGTATATGTGAAAAAAATAATTAGGAAATTAGTTAGAATTTAACAGAAAATTTTCTTCAAAAGCAAGTACCACAGAACGGAATTGATAAAAACGCTGTACGAAGCGATGTGACAATGAATTTTAGTGCGTCTTCTAAAGCAGAAAAAGATCTTTTAAATGGTACTACACTTGACTATCTTTCAAAATTACAACTTAGTAACAAATTTAATGGAATGTCCGCATTTATGACCGATTTCTAGTGTAGAAAGCGGCGCCCGCGATGTGTAGGCACAGACCCCGAAAACGCCAACCCAGCCTGTCAGATCAAATTACCTGCAGGTGATAAATCTATGCCTGCCAGCCGCCCGTCTAATTAAAATCGTCTCATAAGCACAAAGGGGGTTCTCCCTTGTCCCAAAAACTAAATTCCTGCCCTGAGCGTCAGAGCAAACAGCCCTGTTCTTTATTCTAGTTCTAGTCTCTATAGATAAAGGATTGTGGAGCATAACCACAAGGAACAAAAGATCCTGACTATAGCGTTGACAAGTATTTATTCCACGAATACCATTATTATGGGCTTTTATTACTTTTAAGGCTTTTTCTGTGTCTAATTTCAACTGTTTCTTAATCCATTACATTTGTTCTAATAACCTATAGATAAAACTGTTTTCTCTTTAATTCAAACTGTCTTTGATATTGAACAAGTTTTAGGTAAAAAATACAAAACAAAATATTAGGTTTAATGTAAAACTTTACGGTTGATTTCCTGAGAATGGATCAAATAAAGAAAAATGTGTACAGAAGGGATGCTAAGCTTAGGCTTCATGTAAAAGTTTCTATGCAGACAGAAACACAGTATTACGATCTACATCACCTATAATGTGGCTTTCTTATGATGGGAACTTGCGTAATCGATAATGGGACCCTAGTATAAACCTGTTTTTTGCCTTACTATGTCCTTAGTAATATACTTCCTCTACAATGCCACTTATGGCATCTCATGCTCAATTAAAACGAGATCTTTTTATGACATGAACAAGAGGGAATGTTTCTGGTTTTTATTATCCATTATTGAATGCCTAGTGCTTGTTGAAAAAAAAAAAAGAGTAAAAGTGCAAATGAAAAGTTACAGGAGTTGTGGGAAGGTCCAGTGGACATGAGGGATGTGCTGTTTGCATTGCTGTTTGCATTTATCTTGGTTTAGGTCTTTGTATTTTGAATCAGACTACAATGTATAGCTTGAGGTGGTGGGAAGGAGGGGAGGGCTAGGTCTACCTGGCACTGGGCACTAATGCAATGATAGGGTTATCCAAACTGTTAGGCAAGCTACTTACCTAGAGCACAGGCTGGTATTGAAAATCTAGCTTAGCCTGGGTTGCAGAATGGGGATGGAGAAAAGGTTTACAGTCATGATCTCATATATTGTAAAGTTTTCTTTTCATGACAAATTTGCTCCACTGAACTGGAAACAACCAGTTTGGGAAGACATCTTCTCTGCTCTACCCCTGTATGAAGGGACATTATTATTATTTTTGCCTCTTCATTTTTCATCCAGATTACAGCTCACCTTAAGTCGTGAGGTAAACACTCTCTATCCAAGTTGTGCTTGATGATAACTAGAGAGGCCAGAGTCTTCAGTGAGGGCTCTGAAAAATAATTAATAATGTGCTGATAGCAATGAAAATGTCTCCTTTAACAAGAATCATCACTACAGAGGATATACAAAACAAATTCTCAGAGTCTTAGCTTTTTAAAAAAAATAGAATTTGTTATTCATCAACATGCAGTTAGAAAAGCTAGATCCTGGTTTTTATTTTATTGTCAAGGATGCTTGTATGTTCTCAAAAATCTCAGGCAAGTAATGTACTGATGTCAGAAATACATGACACTGATAGCAGAAAAAAAAATGTTCAATTAAAATGGTCCTGAGTCCTGATAAGCCAAAACATCAAATTAAAGACTGGGAATAATGCCTGAAAATAAGGGAAACTGTTTTATTTTATGTTCCTTAATGAGATGCCTGTATTACCAAGGATATTTGTAGTCCATCAAGAATGTGTGTCTGTGTGCATAAAAGATGAAAGCTGCTGGGTCTATAAAGGAAGAAAGTATAAAATTGGTAGCTGAAAAAATTTACTTTGAGGTTTAAATTTCTAGCAATACTTGATGAGAGACAAAAGAGCTGCTGCTGTTGTATGTTGAAGAAAGCCTATCCAAGTTTCTGTTAGCCGACCTACCAAAATCTAAAACAAACAGGTCTGATCGGTCAATAAGATCTGCATCAGGCTGTCCGGTTGATTGTGTCTTATCCCCAGGCCCTGTCCCACCAAACAGATAGACCTTGCTCCCCACAACACAAGCACACTGACGGCGGCGAGGACTTGGATAGTCTCCGGGAGCATTCAGTTTCTTCCATTGAAGAGTTACTGTGCAAACAAAACACCAGTTCATATAAGACAGATAGAGGCTAAGAAAAGGTTTGAGACCTTTGGAGAACAAAGAAAAAGAAATCAGAATTTTTGACAAGCTTGCCTACAACATTAACACTATTTGCGACCAAAGTGCAGTATATCCATAGTCCTATGTTTTTCTGAAAATATTCTCAACACTGTGACAGAGTACAGTGAGCCCTGAATTGGAATCTAATGAGACAAAATCTATTGAAAAATGTAATCACATAGCTTACAAGGAAGATTTCCTGATTGTTTACAATATTAGAATGAGGTTGTCCTCTTGATCAGAAAGTGAATTGAAAAATACTTCATGAAACAGCTACAATTACAAATACAATTTAACATTAAAAGTGTGAGCGTTTGGACTTTTGGGTCCTTAACAAATGGTGGGAATGTACAGGTCTAAAGCTTATTTACCAGATCTAAACCAAAAATGTCTCTTGACCCTGAACAATACTTAGCATCCAAGTACCTCAAACCACATAGTTTGTGTATTCTCATGAAAAATTGCATTCGCTGAATAATAACAAAAAAAAGGTTCTCTCAATTGCTTTGATTTTCTAAAACTTTACAAATAAAAACTAATTTTTTTTAATCAACTTCACAAAATATTATGTATTCTCCTTATATAAACATGTGAAAATAGACAAAAAAAAAAGAAGCTTTTTACACAATAGAAAATCAGAAATTACAAAACATGAAAGAAATTAAATGAAACATTTGGAGAGGTCTTTAATTATAAAAAAAAAAGAGATAAAAATAAGTTCAAAAACCAAACAAACAAAGAAAAACAAAATACATGTATCAAGTATTGTATGAGAATGACAAATGATAAGAAAGATGGTGACAAATTGACCAGAAGAAAAACAAAATTATACTACTCCTTTTTTATGTCAGCTATGTTAGTTGGCCTTATGAGTTGTAGGACTTTGTGGAAACCATCATGATTTCATCGCATATAATAATAAATATATCAAATAGAGTCAAGATGTTTTCGTTTGATATTTATTTTCTTTTGATTTCAAACAAATAAAAAAATTTCAGGTTTTGCGCAATGCATGTGGTTAAAAGCAATGATTTCAATGTAAACTGATACTTTAACTTACCATTCTGTTATGAGGTGAAGGTAATAGCTCAATGTGATCAGCATAGATAGCCATGCTATCACTGGCAGTTAAGATCAAATGTATGGATTGTGGAATGGAAATTATAAAATAATCTTGATCTGCTTACCTGGATCGAGGCAGTGCAAGTCATTGTAGTGCACTTCTCTGACTCCGTTGTAACCACCAAAGATGTAGATTTGTCCTTTATATTCGACTGCACAGAAAGAAAATCATCTTTGAATAAAAAATGCTCTACGTTAATTTTGTCTGACAGGCCAAACCTAAAAATTCAATGAGTGTACTGAATTTGAAACAATAAACAACAGTCTTAACAAAATAAAAAATAAATTCCATCAGCTTGGATTGGTATGATAAACAACAGTGTTTAAGAAGTAAAAATTTCATCAGATTGGATTGAAAGGTAAAACAACATTCTCAACACCGTAAAAATTTCATCAGATTGGATTGGTATGATAAACAACAGTGTTAATGAAGTAAAAATTCCATCAGATTGGATTGAAATGATAAACAAGTCTTAGCACAGTAACAATTTCATCACATTGGATTGGAATGATAAACAACAGTCCTAACGAAGTAAAAAATTCCATAAGATTGGATTGGAAGGATATTCATCATATTGGTAACAATCTCAACTACCTTCAGGATAATTCTCTTCTCCTCCAAGCCTTTTCCCACTAGAATGCAATATCTTTGTGCCAATTTCCAGGCATTAAGACTTAAATAAGGTCAAATTGCTACGCCCTTGCAAATACTTTATAAAGGGTAATATTATTACGAAAGAAGTCATTTTATCATATACTTTTCAAAATATTTATGTGGTACTGGTTAAGACACTATGCTATTTGTGTATGTTCTAATAGATTCAGGATGACATAAGCACAGATATTCCAAAGCACATCGATGTTGAAAACATATACTCTTTTGCAATTTTCTCTCAACGACAACAGTTTAACACAATCTTTTCACTACTTGCTAATCAGTTGAGAAAAAAAAAGCAAAAAAAATGCAGTAGAAGCAACATACTCTAAGTCTAATATGCTTCTCTGTATGACAAATTCCTCACATGCTGAGTGACTTCTCCTGCCACTTGGTGCATTAGGGCTAGTAAGACGTGTCCACGTGTTGGTCAGTGTGTCGAAGGACATTATTCTATTGCAGTAGATTTCTTTGTTGGTGAACTGGTCCCCTCCAACGTCACACCGCCCGCCAAAGACATACATGGTGGTACCAATGGCTGTCGTGGTGTGAAAGTCTCTCCATCTTGCAGGTTTGCCCTGCATAATAATTACAGTTATTTTAGGTATTTTTGTACAAGCTCTGCTTCTAATGGTGAAAATGATGTTAGGACATAAGTTACTCTTCTCTTGTGTTTTCACCACATGGACTCCTCACAAAGCATCACCAAATGCATATGATCTCAATCCTCTCTTATATATTTTGATCTATATCCAGCAATGGGTATGGGCAGAAATATAGAATGCCTTAAAATTTTTTTTTAAATCTCCTAATCACAATAAAATTTCAAGAGTGTAAAATATATGAGGCTCATGAAGTTGATCATGGTCTCAAATAAATGTTTTAAATAAAAGATTAATTATGAAACTTTCTGATTTGTTTGCACTTAGTCAGGGTTACATTCACAACACTTTGGGTTCTGCATGTTATTTTCTTTCATATCTTCAAGTGAAAGTGATTTGTGATCACAGCCTTTGAAGATGATGGCTTACCAAAACCCTCAATGGAACCCATTCAAAAGTTTTCAAGTCGAGGTAGCTCACATCATTGGAAAATCGATCAGTCTGGTCAATGCAAGGAAAAAAATGTCAGGACTTAAATCATGTGGATCAATGATGAAAGCAAATTAAATAACCTGCAGATGAATAGACCTTAAGATTTCCCAACTTCAGGATGGTATCACTGCACTCCTTAAACCAACACCCTCTTGCCGACTTACAACAAACCAGTAAGAAGGAAATAAGATCATGCATTCTACAAGACTCCTTATTTTCTTGCACGGTGTCTCAAAATCAACTCTCAGCAATACTTTAGTTTAGGCCCGGTTGCCCGCATATCTCCTTACCAAGGACGGTCTTCAGTGAATCAATCACTGTCAGATACACTCTGCTGACGCTGCTAGGCAGGGTAAACCAGTGTGCCCGATATTTTGCGCACTGCACTTTGATGCGTAACAAAGTTTGTCTTTGTTTAACAAGCTATGGTGAAATTTTTTAACGAGCTAGACTGGTTTCCTCTTGACTTTTGATTTATAAACTCAGTCTTGCGACTTTTGTGAAATTCCCGTGTTTTTATCTTTAACAGGCTTTATTTTGGAGCTTCGTTTTGCTCATTTAGTTTGTTAATTAAGTTTTATAAATTTACTTATATTGTGTCAACTTAATTAGACAATTACAGAGAAATGGCTCCATAGAAATCATTTTTTCTTCTTCAACGGTTTTTAAATATCCTTTTTCTTTCTGATTAAACAGGTTTCTTATCCTCAGCAACAATAGAGAATTTTTATATAATTTTTTTTAACAGCATTATGGAACATACTCAAGATCGGCTCTACCATTTTACTTCTATTGTGTTCACTTAATAAGATAATTACATACAAACGGCTCCATAGAAACCATTTTTTCTTCTTCAACCGTTCTCAAATATCATTTTTCTTTCTGATTTAACAGGTTTCTTATCCTCAGCAACAATAGAGAAATTTTATATAGTTTTTTTACACCATTATGGAACACACTCAAGATCGGCTCTACCGTTATACTTCTATTGTGTTCACTTAATTAGACAATTACTGACAAACGGCCCCATACAAATCATTTTTTCATCTTCAACGGTTTTCAAATATCATTTCTCTTTCTGATTTAACAGATTTCATATCCTCAGCAATGATAAAGAGTTTTTGAAAAAAATTTTTTTACACCATTATGGAACATACTCAAGATCATCACTATCAATATAATTATGCGAATGAAATGTGCCGAACATGTGGCTAACTGACTTTAAATAAGAAGGGAAAAAACAATATTAAATTAAAAAGTTGTTCTCTGGCGTTGAACTTAGTGATGACATTCGCATGGTGTTTGGAATCTATCCAAAATCAATGATTTTCTTCGCGATATGTTGCCATATAATGTAAGGCAAACATATCAGGTTGGAAAAAGAAGAGGTGTGGCAACTATAAAAGCGTCTAGGACTAGATCTATATCTATGACACAGACAACTTGAGATTTATGGTGTGACTTCGACAAACAAAATCTCTTATTTGTGATATCGTCTCTTTAACCTAGCTAAGGGATGGGAGTTTACAAAGCATGCACGAGCTCTCAAACTTAGAGAGACTCACCGAGAGAGAACTCACTGAAAATAAAACCCACCCAGACATTCATACCACTAGCCGCTTTTTAATTTTTACAGATTGATACCGCAACACTACACTACTTACACTTGCAGACACAATTGAAACGATGACAGATAGCCATACAGATAACGAAATTAGCGTAGAACTAGTAGGTACCAGCAGGCCCAGTGATAGCATAGAGACAGATAGAGAAGATTCCCACTGTTATATCAGCATGAAAATAGAGACCACACAGACACTTCCCCCACTAGAGACAATTAAGAAAACGAACACGTTAGATGCACCACTAGCAGATACACAGACAGTGGAAGTAACGATCGACAGAGGTACAAATATAGAATATAGATCTAGAAACTTACCACAAAACATGATTTATCAGCGCAACAGTCATAGACATGACTTCTAACGAGCAACAAACACTCACCGTTCGAACTACCCCATAGCTTCATCAACACCTATCAAACCCTCTGGTCAGCCACAAGAGATAATTCAAAAACACCAATGATAAAATATGTTTTATTATTCGCTACTGTTCCTTGTTTGGATATTTTAACTCGATAGAGTAACATACGCTGTAGTAATAATTAAAGGGAATTATGTTTGAACCAAGCTCACATACACAATTTTTGTGCTGAGGATATGATTTTTGCGTGAATGTTTAGAAAAATATTTTGTCTTATTGACAATAACATTTTTTTCAAGTTGTGTGGAGCTGATTGTCTGCTAGCGGTCACTTAATCATGTTAATTACTCAGTAATCAGGTCATTTTTCCAACTTTTTAAATGACTGATATAAAAGCTTCTATCAAAGCTATTTTTATAATTTTTTTTTTAAGACAACTTTTTTTTTACTATTTTTTTATTTAGTGAATGATCAAATGAAAAGATAAATGAAGCTTGCAGATCGTATTAAAATTAACTATTATGACAAAAGACTGGTGCATGCCAGCAGTGCGGCCGACCTTGACCTCACATTGGGTGGATAACCCCAACCCCATGACCTATTTATCGTTTGACTGGAGCCAGTGCGGCACAACAAAGTATCACTAAAGTGACGCCGTGCTTGGCTTATTTACACAGCCATATTAGCCACTTAAGTAAAAGTATGTGTGTGTGCCTCCTTTCCTATCTATATACTAATACAATTATGATTACAACATATATATATGACTGATAAACTGTCCCTGTCTACAAATACAATACTTATGTCCTCTGATAATTTGAAGAACATTTTTGTCGAGATTTGTCTTATGGTCTTATACAAGTGTTTTGTTTCAGCCTCATAAATGAGAAATTCACCACATCTCCGATTTGCCGATAGATTTCAAACAAGGGAAAGTAAAATCTTCTCTGATACGGCAGAGCTCTATTCTAGATGCAATATCTTCCTTATCTTCCTTTCCCACTCATGTTAAGGAGGTGCTTTATGTTTGAAATCTTCTTAAGTTCTATTTTAACCTAAATTTGTGTACTTACAAATTCTTCATATCCAGCAAATATATACATGCGATCATTAATGATGCACGCAGAGTGCCCGTCCCGGGCTTCTGGTATAGGGCCTGTTACCTCTGGCTTGTCCCAGCTGAGGGTAGCTGAAATGCAGCAAAAAACAATTTCATTCTGGTCAAAATCTGCTTTATTCTCAGACTCATGATCAAAGTTGTTTGAATTAATCAGTCTTATTGATGGCTGAGCATTTTACGGAGGGCTTCAAGTCCACCTAAGACCTACTACTAACACTGCTGTTCTATAGAGAGGGCATTATAACTATGCTGCCTGTTTTGTTTTGTTCCTTTCTTTTCTGTTTTCAACCCTAAAATGTTCTAATAACAAATCTGGATGGCGGAAGGGTCTACAAATCTAGTTGTACAATCTTGTTGAATTTTTTGCTACTTTTTCACAATCTTCTAGCTGAGTCACTTAATGATCATAATTTTCCATATCATGTATACATATATATATAAGTTGAAGATAGGTTGGAATAATTGATAAGAGTGCTCAACTGTGGGAGCTTTTCACAGATATATATATAACATATATATGCTGATGACAACTAGCCTACTTGTTCTATATCAACTATATCAGTAATTCAGTAACCAATTGATTAACTTTCTAGATTCGCTCATGATACTAACAGGTGCTTATCTTCAAATATGCTAAATATAAATAATAAGGAAAAGGCTGAAAGGCACTACTGTGCGACACAAGTGTCAAACTTAAGACAGTAAACTCATACAGTCAATATTAAGATAAACAATGAGAATAGCAATGTTTCTAAGAAACCTCGATATGTGCAGGGAACAATTTGTCCATGCTTCACATATCAAGATATGCTGTCATATTGAAAGAAAAAAGATAAAAAATATCCATAACAGAACTCTTTGCTTGTCCAAAAAAACCGTCTGGAGGACTTTGTTAAACAATAAATACATGGAGAAATACCCCACTTGAATGCTGCTTTTGAGGTGCGGAACAAATTACCTGAATAAATAAAAACATTTGAACAATTGCTATTTTTAAAACAAGTTTAAAATTTTTTTTTCAGGTGTACTTTCCTAAAATCTTCATCTCACCACTTGTTTTGTATTGAATTTTTCAAAATAATGTCTACTTTTCAACAGGTTAATAACAAAATATAATTGTGCATAATTTTTGCAATAATTCTAATCTTAGAATGAAATTCATAACAGTGAATAAATAATATATGCTTACTTAGTTTTGACCATGCATTCCTAAAAAGCTGTGTAAACATCTTGAACATATATTTATTGGATTATAATTCACACAACTTTGCTGGCTCTGAGCTTCACCCCTTAGATTCTTGACTGAGCCTTAATGCTTTTGTTTCTGCAATAACTATTTCATAGCTAATGAATACTTAAGTGCATCATATTTTTTATGATTATACAGATTTTTTGTATTCAGTTTCCTTGAATGTTATGCATGATGTAAAGCATTGGGCTTGTAAAAGGAAAGGCGATATATATTTTATAAATTTATGCCCTTATAATATTATAATTATTATTTTAAAAGCTAAATTTTAAAGGTGACTTCTGCTGAGATTGACAGAGAATCTGCAGTTGTCTCAACATCCTGAATGATGTGTTTACACCTAGATCCTTCTGATCAGCAAGCATAAAAATTTAATGAGAATTGAGACAGCTCACCTCCATTGAACCTGAACAAAATCTTGCAAGCTCCTTTGCTATCATTTCTACCTCCCCAGACATAGGCCATACCCTCGTACTCAACAGCCGTGTGCCCGTATCGCTGATATGGTGTAGTAGAGGCCTCCTTTTCTGTAGGTGGCGATAAGAGAGTCCAGCGCAAGGTCACTGAGGAAGATAGAATTTTATATATTCAGGACAATCTCAAATTCTTTCTAGGAACCCACACAAGACCCTGATGGGATTGATAGCATGCACTCAATTCTCCCATTGCAAACTTGACAGGCACAAAAGCCTGTAAACAATTCTCTAGTTCTTAACTTGACAGGGATTAGAGGGTGTAACCATTTCTCTCACTACACAGCTTGCCTACAAAAAAAAAAATCCTCTGCCTTTGACTCAAAGTTTCTCAGTTGTGATCACAATTTTGGCTTTCATTTTGCTTTTATTGCGTAATGTATATTTATTAAATTTGGACTTTGACCTGAATTTAACTAAACTCATCAGAAGCTGCTATTCCCCATCCCCTTTTAAAGTGCAATTTATGTGATCTGGTGCTTAAACCCATGATCTGAACAAATCCAAACAAAAATCATAGAGGAAAGAAATCAAACAGATTTAATTCTTTCAAGCAGTGAAAAGATTAGTAATCACCTGTGTTAAGCACATGAACATCCATGGGTCTTGTTGTCTCATAGTCTTCTCCATTACAGTAACCACCAAAAGAGAAAATCCTTGCTCCAATAGCTACAGCTGCATGATTCACCCTTTTGGGACCTCCTTCTAGGTGTATTGTCCATGTTAACATATCGGAATTTTTCTTCTTTACTAGCTCACAGTCACACTGAAAAAATTAAGTACAAAATATCTACAGTCTCTATAGAGCCATCAATATACTTGTTTATCACTCTGCAAAGCTCTTTCAGGAACCAAACTAAAAGGTAATTAAAGAATAAGTGAAAAAAAAATTTTTTTTTTTAAATATTTTGATACATAAACGGAAAATAACTGTATCTGCTACTGAAGACACTATGAAAACATACTAATGTGTGAGTATTAAGTGACAAATGTTCTTTACATCACCTTGTATTTCAAATTCAAGAGAGATATCCACTGAACTCTTGTGATGTAGGATGTCATGACTACGCATCAATAATGAAATTAATCAACAGTAGGACCTAGCAGTTCGGCAATCCCATAAAATGATAAATTGATAAATTCACAATGATTCTCTTTCATCGGAATGTCAATATTATGGAAATTTTTGTCAGGATCATCATCACTAAGTTCAACTTTTAAGGTTATATCTATTTAGGGCCAAGATCCAAAATCTAGAGTAGATAGAGCTAACTTTGAGAACCAGGTACGGCTCTTCGTTGCCACCATGGCGAAGCATAGACTACTGGTTACTTGCAGGTGTGCAGAGAATGCGAAAAAGGTATTATTAGGTGCATTTAAAATGTCTATTTAGCCAATACAATGATCATGATAAACATACCACGGGGAAGAAAAGGGCAAAAGAACGTAAGAGAGAGAGAGAGAGAGAGAGAGAGAGAGAGAGAGAGAGAGAGAGAGAGAGAGAGAGAGAGAGAGAGAGAGAGAGAGAGAGAGAGAGAGAGAGAGAGAGAGAGAGAGAGAGAGAGAGAGAGAGACTGACTTTACTCTTTAGTAAATCAAGATTGGGAGAGCTTTGGGCGCTTTCAGCTTGACGATCTAGACCTAGATATATATACATGTCTATGATTTGCGATGGTACTTTACCACAACGAAGTAGAAGTATTTTTAAGGCGCAAAACACTTTATTGATACTGTAAATTCATCCTGTCTAGATCTAGTACGAAACTGATTTGTTAGCAAAGTAAATCAAGTCCACCATCTTGTCTTTAAAATAGAAAGTGTTACTTTCATCACCGACGGTCGATAAAATGAATCAGGCCTTTACCCCCACAAAATGAGCGTTATTGTAAAGAGCTGTGAATGTTTCTTTTCGTTCGAGATCATTGGGAATTTTTGGTCGCAGATCATACTTGCATTGTACTCAAAGAAGGGTTTGGTTTTCAGATTGATTTATACTTCTATATTGCCGTTCACTTATACTTTTGTTTATTAAATACTATATCTGTATGGAATTACAAGTCGACTTTAGAAACGTGCCAAAATACATTCGTTGTTTTTGTTACGATCATTGTTACCATCAGGCTTATTCTGTCTTCAATAGCAAACCATGAAAAGTTTAATACAAATGTCCGCCTGAACGAACGATAAAGATTGGAAATTTTTAAAGTAGGGCAATCATGAACACTAATAGTAAAAGAGCATTTTAAGTAATCAGTCACTTCTCATAGCTGCTATTATTGTAAGATTTTGCTGAACCCAACATGTTCCTAAGCCATATTTTATTTAATTCGCATAATCCCACCCAGCTTGAGGCTAAATCTTCAAAACTTGTTTGTTTCATTTGCAGCAAATTTGTTTTCATCTTTACTTGAGGATGAGAAGGACCAAGAAGGGGCGATGTTTTATTGTTTCTTTGGTTCGATTTGGCAGCGGAGGAGGGGGTGGGTTTTTTTGTTTTTGTTTTTAGGAAAAACAAAAGAACTTTAACGTAAACATAAGAGCAGTTGAGAATGCTAAGTTTGTAGAGAAACTGTCGGACTGGTTAGAGAAAAGTTTAGCATTATTGGCTAAACTATTACAGAAAGAATTCTTTCATATTTTTGTGGTGTGCGTTTTATGGATTACTTAGTTTCATTCTTCCAATCACCACAGGCGCTTGAGAAAACATAATTCAGTACTGGGACTCAGAGCTAGTCTAGATTAAGATGCGACAGAAAACCCCCTCCATGAACTTTATGAAATTTTGCAAAGGACCAAGCCTTTTGTCCTATTGGAATAATACAAATAATAATTAAAAAAAAAAAAAAGGATATCGGTGAAACTATGAGCAAGTGTAATGTCTGCTACGAACTCATGTCAGAGGACTGCAATTGTGGATAGACTTTGAAAACACCAGGTTTGTGTGTATGTGTGTGGTTTTACAGATGAATCTATCCGTCCACACCAGAAACAGAGGTGTCAGTATCAATATTTAACTCTGCACGCACGGGTTCATGGATGTTTGAGGTGGACATTGCAGATCAACATTCAATCTGTCCCACCATTCAAGAACCTACAGTACCACTTTTTAAAGGGCGTGGGATAGAAGGGCACTAGGTGTTTCAGTTGATAGAGTATCATTAATTAAGATTAATTAAGAGTTCGATCCCCATCTGAGCCTTTTAGTAGTAAGGTCAGATCTAGAATAAGCAAAAATAGATGAGAGCCGCTGTATCTGTGTAATTTAAAGATAACCCATAAAAAGATGCGAGCGTATAACTGTGTGAAGAAAATTCTACTGCACATCGTTTCAGTCCGCCATTCAGAGGAAAAAAAATAATAGTCATGGAAAAGATAATAATACGTTTTCTTAATCTACACAGTGGATGAGCTTTTATTAATCTAATTCACTAAAAATAAGAACTGCAGCATCAAGGTTCACAAGCTTTTACTTCTAAGAAGGCATCACAAAAAAGAAAGATTAATATGGGGGTGAAACCTAAGCCTAATAAAGAGCTAATATTTATAAAATTTTAGATGTATTTTATATGAAATAATCAGATATAGTTTACATGAAGATAGTTTATGATAAGAATTGCACAAAATTATTTATTTCAAGAGCTAATTTAATCTCATCAAGAACTAACATAGATTTTGGTAATCATCTAAATAGAATATACTTTACAGATTTAGAAAAAAAAATGAAATAGAACATTTTTAGAAAATCTATCTAATAATGCAATAAATGTAACTGAACAAACTTTTCTTTATTTATTTATGATTAAACCTCTTATTAATTAGGGAGGATGGAGGAATTCTATTTCCCAGTCAAGATTATTGATCACTTTTCTAAGCGGACATTTCTGCATAAAGGAAAAAAAAAATTTCACTCATCAACAGACACATTCTAGGATGTGTTTCGTCATATTACGACTCATCGTTGTGGCTCTATAATGTCGATTTATCCAAGTGTCCACCATTTAGACAAAATTGTTTTTCCTGGATCGATTCAACAGACAATATCATGAAAGTCCAAAACGGCGGCCACAGTGAAAGGTAGCCTATGGATCGAAGAGCAATGTTGGATCGTGTTTTCTCTGTGAATGACCTCTGGATTACCTAAATCTAAAACAAGACAGGGTTGAGGCAACAAACGTTGGACCTTTTTCTCAAACCAAAACTAGGGCAAGTGTTGATGCATCAACGCTTGACCTACTTTCAATCCAAAAATAGAATAACAGTGGCCGTATTCAAAACATTTTGGAGTTAACGCACACGTAAAATTAGCGACCTGTCTTTATAATGATATCGTTATCTACGACGTATTCAAAAGATTTCTAACGACATCGTTAACTAAGTCGCATTCAAAACATTTTCTAACGATAGCGTTAAAAATAATGTCCGAGATAATTAACTTATCATTTACTTTTGGCGTGTTTTGCAAAAAATTGTCACCTTTCACCCGGAAGTTAAGACTGTTGCCTTGTTTACATTTCATATCGGGCTTGACAACGATGTTTAATGTATAGAAAAAACTGTTTGGAACATTATGTAGATTAATGGTTCTTGTTCTAGCTGCAACCCAAGGATGAAACTGTTGTTTAAAAAAAATATATAGTCTTTGCTTTAACATAGTGTCCCTCATCTGATCTAACATAGAGCTAGGTCTAGATTTAAATCCAAGCTTATTTAGAGTTACAATCATAACAATGCCTACAGTTAATCTAGACTTTGGAAACTCAATGCTATGCATTGTAAGATGTTATGGAACAATAATTGCTGTTCAGAATCGAGTCCAAGAGTAAAAGTTTAGTTAACTAAATTCCCAGCATGTTATCTCTCATTCGATTTATATAAGAGTTATGCCTAGATCTAGATCTTGATCCAGGCCTTAAAGCAAACCTGCGTCTGTACCTACATCTAGATCTAAATTACAATTTATAAAGATAAAGTAAGAGGCCTATGCATAATTTACTCTTTGACTGAGTCTAAATAACCTAAAAGATCACATAGACTACGTTATTTGTTCAATTTCATATGAGTAAAATGTTTCCAATCATTATAGCCCAGGCCAAGTTTTTTTTTAAGATTTAGATGGGAAAGGCCCTTCATTAATGTCCATTGGTAGTAATGCTACTGCAAATGGTTATAATATTACTAATAAAAGTGTAAAAAGAAAAAAAAGAAGAATTGGACTTGTAGCAATAGTTTCTCTTAATTCAGCTAACATTAGGATGAATTTAAAAAATAAACATCCCTTGGTTTGACTGCCTTCTTATGTATATTATAGCTCTTTTCCTGGTTACTCTCATTTTCCAATTTATTTAGAAAAGTCTTTACAGATTATGATTATAAATGAAAAGCATAGGTGAAAACATTCTACTATATCTAGGTATAAAATACCCTCTCTGATGGGCATAACATACTCATTATTTTATTTGAAATTTTTACATTTACTCTTTTTAACAACTATTCACAAAAATTAATGATGTAAAATATGTGTTCTACACCTGGTTTGTATTAAAAAAATAAAATAGCTCAATTGAGATGAAATTAAATAATACTGAAATAATACAGTATCTTAGGCACTACATAAATGAGCTTGCAATGGATCTCCTTTAATTACATCCAACTTTTTTAACAGCAACTAGGTATAATTTATAAATACATTTTTTTAAGTGTGTGCGCCCCCCCCCCCCCCCTTTTTTTTTTTTGCTATCCATATACTAATACTTTGAGAAATCAATTTTAAAACTTGATAGATTTTTCAAAAAGTACAACATTATTCACAGATTTTCAATCTCGGTGCATTTAAAAATCTATAAATCTTTTTATTCTTTTTGTTGAGGAGTACAGTATATTATTTGAAATGTTTAGTGGCCAGCTTGCTAAGTTGAAGGAACAATAAATACAATCTTTTTAAAACTGGATAGAAAGAAGTTATTTATAAGCAAGTCTTTGAACTGAAACTTTTAGCCATTACTTAATGACTTCTCTATCTCTTACATGTATTGTTAGTTTTTATATATATTTGCTTTTTATAATCTGAATTAAAAAAAACCAGCAACATATCATTTGATCAACAGATCAGCATGTCCAATTTCAGCAATATTCAGTTTCTATCACAGTTGTGATTTGCTTAATTCAATGTCTTTTTAAAATATCACTGCTCACTTCAGTACATTTTTTTAAGGATAATTAATCATTTAAATAATTCAAGGCAATACATTTTGCACTTCTGCAAAATGATATTTGCTTATAATATACATATAGTCTACATGTAATGGGTAAATCTTGTAAATTACTTTTCAATTTAGAATGTTGGAATGAAATAGTTCGTTTTTACTGCAGGGAATTTATTGATAATTTTTTTTGAGCTGCCTGTTTTCAGTCTCTGTAACTTGTTGAAGGTACTGGAGGAAAACAATAAGATCTCCACTCTTTATTGAAAACTACAGATTGAAAAAGTTGAATAACATAACAAAGTGATGCATTTCATAAGAAAAGTAATACTATTGTATTTCTTGGTAAATAAAACATTATGGCTACCTAAAATTTACCAAGAAAAAAGAGATTGCACTCTATGTACCATTTGTAAAGTCCAATATTGAAATCGCTTTGTTCCGCGAGATTTGATATTCTAAAATCATTTGGGTTTTTTTTTTTTCTGAATAAGCAATAATCTTAAATTATGAAAAAAGAATGATATAATTTTTTTTTAAATAATGACTTCCTTCCATTGGTCATGATTAAAGAAAATGTCCTAATTCTAAATGAAAGCCTAAGGCAAAATCTCATAAGTTCAATAATGACTGAAACTTTTAGCCATTACTAAATGACTTCTCTACCTCTTACATGTTTTGTTAGTTTTTATATATATATTTTTTGTTATAATCTGAATAAAAAAATGCGCAACATATCATTTGAGATCAGCATGTCCAATTTGAGCAATATTCAGTTTCTATCACAGTTGTGATTGCTTAATTCAATGTCTTTTTAAAATATCACTGCTCACTTCAGCAAATTTGATTATGTAGTTGGTCTTTTTAACATCTTTTCTAAACAGAAAGACTTTTCTAAATGGTGCACTCCAATTGACTGACTTATTTGAAGTCTTCAATTCTTCTTATTCTTATTTTTATTTCCTTTTCTTTTTTTTTTTTTTTGAGGACAATTAATCATTACAAGAATTCAAGAAAACAAATTTTTACACTTCTGCAAAATGATATTTGCTTATAATATACATATAGTCTACATGTAGTGGGTAAATCTTGTAAATTACTTTTCAATTTAGAATATTGGAATGAAAAAGTTCATTTTTACTGCAGGAAATTTATTGATAAGTTTGTTGAGCTGCCTGTTTTCAGTCTCTGTAACTTGTTGAAGGTACTGGTGGAAAACAATAAGATCTCCACTCTTTATTGAAAACTGCAGATTGAAAAAGTTGAATAACATAACAAAGTGATGCATTTCATAAGAAAAGTAATACTATTGTATTTCTTGGTAAATAAAAGATTATGATTACCTAAAATTCACCAAGAAAAAAGAGATTGACTCTATGTCCAATATTGAAATTGCTTTGTTTCGAGAGATTTGATTTTCTAAAATCATTTGTTTTTTTTTTTTTCTGAATAAGCAACAATCTTAAATACCCTAGTGAATAAAGAATGAAATATTTTTTTTAAATAATGGCTTTCATTGGGCTTGATTAAAAAAAAATGTCCTAATTCTAAAAGCAAGCCTAAGGCAAAATCTCATGAGTTCAATAATGACTGATGATTAAGCTCATTTAAAAGATCAGTTTACCAAAGTATAAGAGAGCAATATATATTACATCTGACTATAATTATTTTGTGAATCTTTTATTTTTTTTTAATTCAATTCTTTGTGCTCAATTTTTGTTATAATGCATAAATATAGAAGTTATGGGTTTTTGAGGATAATATTTTTATTTTCTATGAAGCTGGACTTATCAGGGCTGAAATGTAAAAACATTTTTTTTAAAGTAAGAGCAAATAATAATAGTAATAATAATAATGATAATAATAATAATAATAATAATAATAATAATAATAATAATAATAATAATAATAATAATAATAATAATAATAATAATGATGATGATGATGATGATGATGTTAATGAGGTTTAAAAGAGAAACAAACAGAGAAAATCAAAAGAATATAATCTCAAGAACTGTGGAACTCATACATTTTGAAAACTGGTTTGTGGAATCACCATTAAATAAACCATGTACTTCTCTTTTCATAATTTCAATCATGGATGTATTCCATTTGAATTAGGAAAATGCCAGCGTTTAATTTTGAGACAATTTTTTAATACATAGATCATTCTCACATGTATGCTAATTGCTATTGGAAAATGAGAATTTGTAAAGAAAACCTTACTATCTAAGTATCTTGCCCTCTGTCAGTAAGTTTGTCAGCCTGCCTCTCTCTCTTTTTCTGTCTTCCTGTCTCTCTTACTTTCTTTTCTCTTTACTTTGGTGAAATGTTGATACATTTAGAGAGAAAAACGAGAGAAACAAAAAGAGAGAGAGAGAGAGAGAGAGAGAGAGAGAGAGAGAGAGAGAGAGAGAGAGAGAGAGAGTTGTTGAAAAGCTAGGAATTTCATTAAATTAATACTGTACTTATAGTCTGCACGAGTCTGCAACTGTACAGAATCGGCAAAGGCATTCAACTTTATTTCAAGTAGTTTGAGTTTGATTGCAATTGCTCAGCCTTGGTAAATGAATAAAGCTAACATTTCTCTCTCTCTCTCTCTCTCTCTCTCTCTCTCTCTCTCTCTCTCTCTCTCTCTCTCTCTCTCTCTCTCTCTCTCTCTCTCTCTCTGTATAGGTTTATACTATCTTGTAACGAAATTCTATTTCGTGGCTTACTGGTATATGTGACGACGATTAAACTAGACTACCGTACATGTAGGTTTAGTCTATTCATCATTCACCACTTCCAAATTCCTAGATTCTGTAGTGTTTGCAGATCATGTTCGCAAGACATTAAACTTGCAATCTTTTTTTTTTTTTTTTGTTACTACACTTGAAAAGATCGAATTTTCAATCTAGGTCCAAGTCTAGGCTAGTCTACATTTCAGATCACATGTAGATCTAAGACTTCAGTAACTGAACTCATAGTATTGTCGATAGATTTTTTTCCTTTCCATCCTTTTTTTTTATTTAACCATTCACTCACAATTGATTATTTTCCGTTAATTATCGCTGAGTAATAAAAAGGCATCAGATTTTATTCAACTCTTTTCTAATCTAGATCTAGATCTAGATTTATTACAAAGTATATAAAGGATATTTAAAGAATACAAAAAAGTGCATTAAGACTGTCTTGCAAACGCTCCCAAAGCCACCATATTGGGAGAGAAAACAATTCCTTGGTTACCAAAACGATTGGAAAGTATTCGTCACCTAAGTCCAATAAAGCGGTCGTAAAAGTTTTAGGGTAGGCCTGAACCTATCGTTAACGTGATCGTTAGCTCTCTTTAAAAAAAAAAACCCTAACGATAACCTAACGACCTGTCGTTAGCGAAAATTGGCCTTTTGAATACGTCGTTAAATTAACGCATGCGTTAGCCAGTTAACGACAACCTAACGTTAAATTCTTGAAGATCTAACAGTAACAGCAACACCTATGCAATTGTAAAAATTCCAAAGGCATTGGCAGTTTTTTTTATTATTATTTTAAGTTTGATGCCTACTAAAATTATAAATTTTTACTTTTATTATCTTTAAAACGAAAGTAAACATAACCTAAATTGATGGAGATGATTACAGACACTGAAAAGGGTATATTTTGTTAAGTTTTCAATAAAGTGTAGTTTCAACTAATTAAATAGGCCCGAGAAAAATTTTTTATTCCATGACATTATCAACTGTTCAAGTAATAGATTTCTTGAGCATTTGGCAGGTTAAAAAGTTGTTTAAGCCAAAAAAATAATGTGAAATTCAGATTCTGCATTGAAAAATACCACAAGAGCAGCATTTTGGTGGCAATATCTTGAAAAAGTGATGATTTTATGGCACATGTAGT
Organism: Elysia crispata; assembly: GCA_033675545.1. Taxonomy (NCBI): domain Eukaryota; kingdom Metazoa; phylum Mollusca; class Gastropoda; family Plakobranchidae; genus Elysia; species Elysia crispata. The sequence continues at coordinate 195,076 of JAWDGP010005381.1, read as the reverse complement.
GTTTTGTTCATATAGCGTAAACGTTTTTTCTTCCAAATGGCGAAATTTGCATATGAGCCATTTTTCAGGCAAAAAAAAAAAAACCTCTTTAAATTGGGAGTCAGAGTCCTGAAAAAAAAAATTGAGCTTTTCCTATGTGGTATTGTGGTAGAGAAAAAGATAGCAAGAGGCATATCAGGTGCTTCTTTTTTCGGAGAAAAGTGTCTTAAAACGAAGTTTATCACAAATAGCGTGCTTTTTTGGTGCTAAATCTGTATTTCTCTCAAGTCTGAGGATATGTAACTTCATTTTTTTAGAGAAGGCTTGCAAACTTTTTTTTTAATCGATTACCATATGTATTGCCTCTGCATGATTACCGAAATTTTAGCCCTCAGATATTTATTTGGACAAGTATGGCTTGTTAAACATGGCTTCATGTAATAAATGGCATTAGTGCATAAAAGCGACTCATTTTTGCTGTTTTTAAAATGGTGTAACTTTTTTGTTTACTGTCCGATTAAATTTTTTTTTCTCCTCGTTTTTAATAGTGCTGTCCACATAGACAGTTCAAATGAAACTAGCTTTGAATTGAAAAATCAGCTTGTGGTACCTACTGCTACAGTTCAGTCACCTGCAAGCCTAGAGGCTGTTATGATACTTGAGGTTTGGCCCCGAAAATTTGGAGAGAAGATGCATTCATTGGGGTTTAGTTTGCTCGGATTTAGTAATTTTTACCTTAATTAAAAAAAAAAAAAAATTAATATTGAAGAGTGAGCATGTACTGGTAATTTGTGGAAGCCAAGGCATCACTGGTTAACAAATCATTAACCAATATAATGTTAAGGTACGAAAATATTTTTTTCAAATTTGTAGGAAATAAGGGTGTAATTGCTGAATTAGTGAATAGTACATCACTTACATTAATGCAGTGAACCTCGTATTTTGTACCAGACAAAGAGCCCGATATGTAGTGTAGCCTATATGGCCAAACCCCCCCCCCCCCCCCCCTCCCCGTTTTTGCTATCCATATACCAATACTTTGAGAAATCAATTTTGAAACTTGATCAAATTTTCAAAAAGTGCAACATGGTTCACAGATTTTCAATCTCTGTGCATTTAAAAATATATAAATCTTTTTGTTCTTTTTGTAGAGGAGTATAATATTTGAAATGTTTAGTGGCCAGCTTGTTCAGTTGAAGGAACAATAAACACAATCTTTTTAAAACTGGATAGAAAGAAGTTATTTATAAGCAAGTCTTTGAACAGAAACTTTTAGCCATTACTAAATGACTTCTCTTTCTCTTACATGTATTGTTAGTTTATATATATATATTTGTTTTTTATAATCTGAATAAAAAAAATCAGCAACATATCATTTGAGATCAGCATGTGCAATTTCAGCAATATTCGGTTTCTATCACAGTTTTGATTTGCTTAATTCAATGTCTTTTTAAAATATCACTGCTCACTTCAGTAAATTTTTTTTTAGGATAATTAATCATTTAAATAATTCAAGACAATACATTTTGCACTTCTGCAAAATGATATTCTCTTATATACATATAATCTACATGTAGTGGGTAAATCTTATAAATTAATTTTCAATTTAGAACATTGGAATGAAAAAGTTCATTTTTACTGCAAGGAATTTATTGATAAATTTTTTTGAAATGCCTGTTTTAAGTCTCTGTAAATTGTTAAAGGTACTGGAGGAAAACGATAAGATCTCCACTCTTTATTTATTGAAAACTGCTGATTGAAAAAGTTGAATAACATCACAAAGTGATGCATTCCATAAGAAAAGTAATACTAAAATATTTCTCGGTAAATAAAAAATTATGGTTACCTAAAATTTACCAAGAAAAAAGAAATAGCACTCTATGTACCATTTGTAAAGTCCAATATTTAAATCGCTTTGTTCTGCGAGACTTGATTTTCTAAAATCACTTGTTTTTTTTTCCTGAATAAGCAGTAATCTTAAATTTCCAAGTGAAAAAATAATGAAATAATTTATTTTTTTAAATAATGACTTCAATTGGTCTTGATTTAAGAAAATGTCCTAATTCTAAAAGAAAGCCTAAGGCAAAATCTCATGAGTTCAATAATGACTGAAACTTTTAGCCATTACTAAATGACTTCTCTACCTCTTACATGATTTGTTAGTTTTTATATATATTTGTTATAATCTGAATGAAAAAATGAGCAACATATGATTTGAGATCAGCATGTTCAATTTCAGCAATATTCACTTTCTATCACAGATGTGATTTGCTTAATTCAATGTCTTTTTAAAATATCACTGCTCACTTCAGCAAATTTGATTATGTAGTTGGTCTTTTTAACGTCTTTTCTAAACAGACTTTTCTAAATGGTGCACTCCAATTGACTGGCTTATTTTAAGTGTTCAATTATTCTTATTCTTATTTTTTTTCTTTTTCTTTTTCTTTTTTTTTTCTTTGAGGACAATTATTCATTAAAAGAATTCAAGAAAACGAATTTTTACACTTCTGCAAAATTATATTTGCTTATATTATATATGGAGTCTACATGTAGTGGGTAAATCTTGTAAATTACTTTTCAATTTAGAACATTGGAATGAAAAAAGTTCATTTTTACTACATGAAATTTATTGATAAGTTTGTTGAGCTGCTTGTTTTCTGTCTCTGTAACTTGTTGAAGGTACTGGAGGAAAACAATAAGATCTCCACTCTTTATTTATTGAAAACTGCAGATTGAAAAAGTTGAATAACTTAACAAAGTGATGCATTTCAAAAGAAAAGTAATACTTTTGTATTTCTTGTTAAATAAAACGTTATGGTTACCTAAATTTCACCAAGAAAAAAAAAGATTGACTCTATGTACCATTTGCAAAGTCCAATATTGAAATCGCTTTGTTTCGAGAGATTTCATTTTCTAAAATCATTTGGGTTTTTTTTTCTGAATAAGCAATAATCTGAAATACCCTGGTGAGTAAAGAATTAAATATTTTTTTTAAATAATGGCTTCAATTGGGCTTGATTTAAAAAAAATGTCCTAATTCTAAAAGAAAGCCTAAGGCAAAATCTCATGAGTTCAATAATGATTGATGATTAAGTTCATTTAAAAAATCAGTTTACCAAAGTATAAGAGAGCAATATATACATGTATGTATGATTACATCTGACTATAATTATTTTTTGAATCTCTTATTTTTTTTTAATTCAATTCTTTGTGCTCACTTTTTGTTATAATGCATTAATTTAGGAGTTATGGGTTTTTGGGGATAATATTTTTATTTTCTATGAAGCTGGACATATCAGGGCTGATATGCAAATAATAATAATAATAATAATAATAATAATAATAATAATAATAATAATAATAATAATAATAATAATAATTATTATAATGATGTTAATGAGGTTTAAAAAAGAAACAAACAGAGAAAATCAAAAGAATATTATCTCAAGAACTGTGGAACTCATGCATTTTGAAAACTGGTTTGTGGAATCACCACAAAATAAACCATGTACTTCTCTTTTCATAATTTCAATCATGGATGTGCCTACTTCCATTTGAATTAGGAAAATGCCAGCGTTGAATTTTGAGACAATTTTTAATACATAGATCAGTCTCACAATATGCTAATAACTACTGGAAAATGAGAATTTGTAAAGAAAACCTTACTATCTAAGTATCTTGCCCTCTGTCAGTAAGTTCGTCTTCCTGTCTCTCTTACTTTCTTTTCTCTTTACTTTGGTGATATGTAGATACATTTAGAGAGAAAAACGAGAGGAAAAAAATAGAGAGAGAGAGAGAGAGAGAGAGAGAGAGAGAGAGAGAGAGAGAGAGAGAGAGAGAGAGAGAGAGAGTTGTTGAAAAGCTAGGAATTTCATTAAATTAATACTGTAGTCATAGTCTGCACGAGTCTCCAACAAAATCGGCAAAGGCATTCAACTCCATTTCAAGTAGTTTGAGTTTGATTGCAATTGCTCAGCCTTGATAAATGAATAAAGCTAACATCTCTCTCTCTCTCTCTCTCTCTCTCTCTCTCTCTCTCTCTCTCTCTCTCTCTCTCTCTCTCTCTCTCTCTCTCTCTCTCTCTCTCTCTCTCTCTCTCTCTCTCTCTCTCTCTGTATAAGTTTATACCATCTTGTAACGAAATTCTATTTCGTGGCTTACTGGTTTATGTGACGACGATTAAACTTAAACTACCGTACATGTAGGTTTAGTCTATTCATCATTCACCACTTTCAAATTCATAGATTCTGTAGTGTTTGCAGATCATCTTCGCAAAACATTTAACTTGCAATCTTTTTTTTTTTTTTTTTTTTTTGTTACTGCACTTGGCAAGATCCAATTTTCAATCTAGGTCTAAGTCTAGCTAGTCTACATTTCAGATCACTCTTGTGGATCTAAGACTTCAGTAGCTGAACTCATAGTATTGTCGATATATTTTTTTTCCTTTCCATCCCTTTTTTTTATTTTACCATTCACTCACATTTGATTATTTTCCGTTAATTGTAGCTGAGTAATAAAAAGGCATCAGATTTTATTCAACTCTTTTCTAATCTAGATCTAGATTTATTACAAAGTATATTTAAAGAATACAAAAAAGTGTCTTGCAAACACTCCCAAAGCCACCATATTGGGAGAGAAAAACAATTCCTTGGTTACCAAAACGATTGGAAAGTGTTCGTCACCTAAGTCCATTAAAGCGATCGTAAAAATTTTAGGGTAGGCCTGAACCTATCGTTAACGTGATCGTTAGCTCTCTTTAAAAAGTCCCCCCTAACGATAACCTAACGACCGGTCGTTAGCGAAAATGTGCCTTCTGAATACGTCGTTAAATTAACGCATGCGTTAGCCAGTTAACGACAACCTAACGATAGCGTTAAATTCTTCTGAATACGGGCATTGAAGATCTAACAGTAACAGCAACACCTATGCAATTGTAAAAATTCCAAAGGCATTGGCAGTTTTTTTTATTATTATTTTAAGTTTGATGCCTACTAAAATTATAAATTTTTACTTTTATTATCTTTAAAACGAAAGTAAACATAACCTAAATTGATGGAGATGATTACAGACACTGAAAAGGGTATATTTTGTTAAGTTTTCAATAAAGTGTAGTTTCAACTAATTAAATAGGCCCGAGAAAAATTTTTTATTCCATGACATTATCAACTGTTCAAGTAATAGATTTCTTGAGCATTTGGCAGGTTAAAAAGTTGTTTAAGCCAAAAAAATAATGTGAAATTCAGATTCTGCATTGAAAAATACCACAAGAGCAGCATTTTGGTGGCAATATCTTGAAAAGTGATGATTTTATGGCACATGTAGTGTTTTGTTCATATAGCGTAAACGTTTTTTCTTCCAAATGGCGAAATTTGCATATGAGCCATTTTTCAGGCAAAAAAAAAAAAACCTCTTTAAATTGGGAGTCAGAGTCCTGAAAAAAAAAATTGAGCTTTTCCTATGTGGTATTGTGGTAGAGAAAAAGATAGCAAGAGGCATATCAGGTGCTTCTTTTTTCGGAGAAAAGTGTCTTAAAACGAAGTTTATCACAAATAGCGTGCTTTTTTGGTGCTAAATCTGTATTTCTCTCAAGTCTGAGGATATGTAACTTCATTTTTTTAGAGAAGGCTTGCAAACTTTTTTTTTAATCGATTACCATATGTATTGCCTCTGCATGATTACCGAAATTTTAGCCCTCAGATATTTATTTGGACAAGTATGGCTTGTTAAACATGGCTTCATGTAATAAATGGCATTAGTGCATAAAAGCGACTCATTTTTGCTGTTTTTAAAATGGTGTAACTTTTTTGTTTACTGTCCGATTAAATTTTTTTTTCTCCTCGTTTTTAATAGTGCTGTCCACATAGACAGTTCAAATGAAACTAGCTTTGAATTGAAAAATCAGCTTGTGGTACCTACTGCTACAGTTCAGTCACCTGCAAGCCTAGAGGCTGTTATGATACTTGAGGTTTGGCCCCGAAAATTTGGAGAGAAGATGCATTCATTGGGGTTTAGTTTGCTCGGATTTAGTAATTTTTACCTTAGTTTAAAAAAAAAAAATTAATATTGAAGAGTGAGCATGTACTGGTAATTTGTGGAAGCCAAGGCATCACTGGTTAACAAATCATTAACCAATATAATGTTAAGGTACGAAAATATTTTTTTCAAATTTGTAGGAAATAAGGGTGTAATTGCTGAATTAGTGAATAGTACATCACTTACATTAATGCAGTGAACCTCGTATTTTGTACCAGACAAAGAGCCCGATATGTAGTGTAGCCTATATGGTACTTTTAAAGTGGTTTTGTTCTTCTATTGAGGCTCAATACAGCCTCGCTTCATCTCGCTTAACCCGAGATTGGTAAATTTGACACTCGTTGGATTTAAGGTTAATTTATTGAGGCAAAGAGGGAAAAAAACGGGACTTCGTCAGTCCCTCGTTGAGCCCGAAGTCTCGTTGGGTCCGAGCTCGTTACAAATTTGAGGTTCACTGTATTAATTATGCAGTATGGAAAAAACTGTAAAAGCGAAATTTATACTTTAACAAGTCCTTATTTCTGTGTGAAAAATTAAGCTAAACTATTTGCAGCCATGAAAAAAAATTGTTGCAATTTATCATAAACTTTTTCTTTTTAAATTGGAGGAAAAAAAAATTTTTAAAAGGTCTCTTTACTGCAAGTTATAAAAAGGAGAGAGCCTTTGTGATTTTCATGTGAGTATGTTTTACGTTTATATAGATTTAAAATTATTGACCTTGAAGTTAAGTTAAAAAAAAAGAACATTCCTAAAATATATAGACAGTGAAAAAAGACATTGCCTTACACATGTGGGGAAGAGCATTTCTGTTTTATGGTTGGTTTAATGTGACTGAAGGATTATTAGGGAGGGGATTGAAAAAGACGCCCAATGTAACAATGCATAAATGAGCTATGATAGAAATAAATGTGCCATGAAGAGGAAGAAAAGAGAGAGAAAAGTAAACAGAAAAAAATCGATAAAATTGGACTGAGTGTTATGCAATGGACTGGCATCTCTTCCTACTACTGTACTAGTCTAACAAACCATTCTAACGCAATACATGTGCAGTACTAACACTAGTAACAGCACGTACTTATAACAATCAGTGGGTACTGGGGATGTCTAATGAACCATTCTTACACAATACATGTGCAGTACTAACACTAGTAACAGCACGTACTTAAAACAAACAGTGGGTACCGGGGATGTCTAATGAACCATTCTAATGCAATACATGTGCAGTACTAACACTAGTAACAGCACGTACTTATAACAATCAGTGGGTACTGGGGATGTCTAATGAACCATTCTAACGCAATACATGTGCAGTACTAACACTAGTAACAGCACGTACTTATAACAAACAGTGGGTACTGGGGATGTCTAATGAACCATTCTAACGCAATACATGTGCAGTACTAACACTAGTAACAGCACGTACTTATAACAAACAGTGGGTACTGGGGATGTCTAATGAACCATTCTTACATAATACATGTGCAGTACTAACACTAGTAACAGCACATACTTATAAAAAATAGTGGGTACTGGGGATGTCTAATGAACCTTTCTAATGCATTACATGTGCAGAATTAACACTAGTAACAGCACGTACTTATAACAAACAGTGGGTACTGGGGATGTCTAATGAACCATTCAGCGCAATAAATCTACTAATACTAGTAACAGCACGTACTTATAACAAACAGTGGGTACTGGGGATGTCTAATGAACCATTCAACGCAATAAATCTACTAATACTAGTAACAGCACATATTTATAACAAAGAAAGCAGGTACTGGGGATTAATGTTTTTATTCTGTACAGCTCTTTTGTTTTTTTGTTTTTTATGAGCTTTGTGTGTTTTGTTTGCTTTGTTTACATCATATTTGTCTTCTTCAGACCTTTCATATCTTGCGCTTCAAAAGAGTTTCATGTATTTGGTAAATAGCATGAAGAAAAAAAATTGATCATACATTCCACAGACTGAGCTAAAAAAAAAACCTTTTCAGTACGTTGTTTCAGCTGATGTAAACACATAGGCTTACTGCACACAGAAAACATACTGTTAATGGGAACTTTGTGCTTGTACGTTTTTCATATTTAGCAATTAGGGTCCATTGCATTCCTGGATAATAAAAATATAAAGAAATGTTGGGAAATCCATTAGATTAGACCTGCCTCCAGTATCATACTCATAGGCCCCAAAACCTTAGTTTGTGTATTTACATGCAAGTGGAGATTACTAAAACTTATAAAAGCATACTCTTGTTTTAGCTCCATCAGAATCCTCATTGCTAATGACAGGTATAATGCTATTGATTTTCTTAAACATAAAGATCTAGAACTGTTCCATTCAAGTCCCATGATTCTATTGCCATAGGCAATGCTTGCTCCTGGAGGCACTGCTTTCCTCAAATCACTGTCATAGCAAAGAAAAGTCCTCTAAGAGTCTCCTTTATACGAGTTAAACATCACGCTGAGTAAAAATGTAAAAATTGGTATAAAAAATTGGTATGTCACACAAAATGAGTAAAATCGCTGCCTGTCTAAGAATACAATATATATATATACAGTGGAGTCCACTTATAACAACAATTGAAACAACGAGAACTCGGTAATAACGAGACTTTTTCTCAATCCCCGTTTTTCTCCCTTCTTTAGCTTTGTAACTACGATTCTGGAATAACGAGAACAAATGGATAGTGAACTCTGTAATAACGAGAGATCGCTGACCCTCGTGTTCAATTAAAGTCATAGTCCTAAGGGCCTTTTCGCAGCCATTGTGTCGCAAATGACAAAGACTACGCATGCCGCACTCAACTGTGAAGAAGATTGCGGGCCAATAGGCTACTTCACTGCGTCACCCATCGCATTGCTTGTGTCGAAAGCGAGAGGCTGGCACACGCCTCTCACTCTCTGCACACTAGGCCTAAGCTAAGCCTAAGAAACAATAACCAATAAGCACGCCGCAGTAGGATGCCTCTCTTTGTTACTACCCTTCCCCACCACCCGCAGTACGCACATGGCCTAGCCCACCCAACAACCACATAGCACGCGGTGTGCGATGGTATAGGCCTAGCTGATCACTGATAGAGTTGTCAGTCAGTCAAGGTTTGATTGTTACAGTGATTAAATCGCTCATCTTCAATCCACGTCGTCAATTCCAAGACTGATAATCTCTTCACGTCTTCAAAAATGGCATCTAAAAGAAAGCGCATTACTGTGGAGACTATTTCCCTTTACAAGTGGAATAACGAGAACTCGGCAATAACGAGAGAAGGCATCTGGTCCGGGCATTCTCGTTATACCAGAGCTTTACTGTATATATGAAGTTCATTGGAAAATAAATATTTCAGGAGATACATGTATTCATTGTATGACAACAAAACATTCTCTCATCAATGTGAATCTTGTTGTTCTAATTGTACAAATATGATACAAGCAAGGTCAGTAGATGATAGTAATAAAAAAATCATTGAAAAAATTATCATCCAATCATAAAATTGGAACCATAAAATTCTTAACATTCTTTGCCAAAAAAAAAAAAATTAGTGATATACAGCATCCATAATTGGTGATATGTCCAAATGCCTCCGGTCCTTGAATATATCAAAAGTAGGTTCTCTAGAGTTTATGACAACATCTTGAACAGATATAACAGTGTCCAAACTTTTTTGAATCTTGTATTGTAGATACCAACATGTGGCATTTTCAATATGTTGTCTACATATTATTTTGTCCACCCAAAAGTACAGTTATGACAAAATGAAGTCAGCCACTGTTTCATCAAGCCTAGGGTCCATAGCTGTTGTCTGGCTGGATCACAAAGGAATCTCCTCAGGTTGCAAAAGTTTGTGCGATGAAATAAATCAACACTGATGAACTGATCTTCAGAAAGCAGTCAGGAGGTGATGTGCTGAAAATATTTGCTAATGTCCTCTTGCTGGCTACTGGGCATTGAATTTACAATCTGTGAGAGAAATGAAAAAAAAATTTGACAATGGTGACTTCATTTAAATATTCCAAATAATCAACAGCATTGTTGCAACCATTATTATTGATTTTGAGAATTCTAATATAAAATTGATAACAACAAGAACACTAATAGTAAAAATAAAAACAATAATAATAATAATAATAATAATAATAATAATAATAATAATAATAATAATAATAATAATAATAATAATTTTAATAATAATGTAGAAGTAGGAGGAAGAGGAGGAACTGAAAGATGAGAAGGAGGAAAAAGTCGAGGAGATAAAAATAAAAGAATGATGGATTCAGACAAATGTTAATAATAGAAACAGCATTAACAACAAAGAAAAAAATTGACTACAACAACAACAAAGACAAAACTGACTACAACTAACAACAATAAAAATCAACCAAACAGCATGCCTTTATGATTTGATAGTGATTTAATTTCTATTGATGACATTCCTATGTTTGTGCTTTGTGACATGTAAAATAAGGAAAAAGCCAAGCACAGAGACAAATTTTAGTTAAAAAAAATGAAATCTATGAGCAGAAATGAGACAGGGATCAAACAATCCAAATTTCTCCCACCTGACTAAGCTGTAGTGTTGAGGAGTTTGAACGAGGGCAGATGTAACACAGAAGTTTCTCTGGGTGCATGTCCAGCTTACAGAAACATTGCCTGATGGGAGCTTTTCCTTCTAGACAAAAGAGCAGACCAGAGAGAAAGATTAAGTAATGATTTTAACATCTAAGAAGCATTTAAATAGTGCATGATATAGCTTCAGTCAAAAACACATTAAATCTGAAATGGACCACTCTGTCAGTTTCTATGATGTGTCAATGTCACATGTAAATGAAGCTTTGATTCAAGTATTGAAATATTGCAAAACAGGCAAACCAACCAAAGACCCTCTTTCTCCTTTTTCTACGCCATACAAAATAGAGACTTTTTTGTCTTTCTCTATCCATCCTTTATTTTCAGGAGAATGTAAGTCGTTCAGAGACTGTAGATTTCAGTCATTAGATTTTTTTAAAAGATTATATAAAAAGTGAGTTTTTGGCATTTGAGCTGGAATTTTTTTTATAATTGAATTGTTTCAATTTTGAGATTTCCCATCATTATTTTTTCCTTCCAGTTTTTGTCATAAAATATGTCCCCTCATTAAAAGCCTAAATTCAGATAGATGTATAGCACTACAGATATAATTAGATACATTTTGTTAGACGTGAATGAGAGATGTGCTCTGCATAATTAGATATTTTTATGCAAGCAAGATTTTTTAGAAGGATTTGGTGATGGTAAAATCTGCCTATATCCTACCCCTACTCGTAAGACTACTCTTATCACCACTTTTAATAGCCCTTAAGTGAGCTCAGTAAAAATGGCCAAAAAGTAGCCCAATACAAGCCGCCCCTTCATTCTGGATAAAGTTATAAAGTATTGACATTAACAAAAGTAACAATTTGTCCTGCAGCAACGCCACCTTTTTTTTAGTTATTAATTATTCATTGCTTTAGAAATTTCAGTCGGTACTCAAAGAAAACAGACAGCATTTTATTTTCAATTAAGAATATGAAATGACACTTAGATATACATGTAACTTTTTTAGGAGAATGCATGCTTAACACTAACAGCAAGTCTGTGGAAACATTTGAACAATAAATATAAAACAAAGCAAAACAAATTTTTCAACATTAGAACGATTCAATTAAAAAGCTAAAAGAAAAAGGAGATAATTGCAAGATATATATGTATAATACTTATAAAAAATGCTGAAAGTATTGTATAATGGAGCTCACCATTTACCAATGGCTTTTTGTTATTTGCCAGGAAAATATCTTCCTCTGGCCGTGGCTTAAAGGAACATGCTACTCGAACTGTAGTCCCTGAAAAAAAAACAACAACCTTTATCTGACGATTGGATTATTTTTTCTTCCTTTTTTTATCTGTTATGGCCAAATCAAAAAATGAAAAAAATCAATTCTATTCTGAGAAATATTTTATTGCTAAATCAAATAGTATTATTGCTCTACCCAATTTTACTTTTAGAAATACAAATTTGGTACGCATAACATGCATAGTAAAAAAAACTTGTGCTTTTCATATTGTTTTGGCAACGACATTCCTTTTTCTCATCTTTCCTACTCATGTCTTATAGAAAATTCAATTGTCACTGAATGTAAGAGTTACTCCCCACCAATGACAATTTTTCACACAACCAATAAAAATTGAAAAATGCATTCATAGTCACAATTTGTGATATTTTGATTCTAAGTTCCAACATTGTTTGAAAACGTTTTGCATCTCAACCATTGGGACGTCAGCTGGAGAAAAAGTATGACTCTAAGCTCTATCATCGCACTTTAAAAAAGAATAGTTTCATTGAAGTATCATAAGGGATATAATCATGACTGAAGGAAAGACCTCTAGCATTATTACAGTACTATCTCATTTGTAGCAAATTTCCTCTAAATACTACAAACCCATGGTCCTCTCTGGGAAAATATGAAATTGTATTTTTATATCAAAAGGTCTTTTTTGTTCTATTATAATTCTTACAAAAAACAAAACAAAAAAAAAACCCATGAAAAAATGAAGGATCAGATGTAATGATTATGATAAGACAAAGTTATTTCTCCTCCAATTCCCATCTATGTTCCATACCAAGATTAGATGTGTTTATTAGTGTAGATCTGTCATTACTGAAACAGTTCAGTATGTAGCTGTGGGTTGAATCCAAATATGTGACAATAAATCACTGAGTACTAACCCTTCCTCCAACCCTCCCGAGATCTATATCTTGTTCATGCTTTTTTAGATCTGAACATCCAATCTATGAAGATATTATTCATTTTCAAAATAAATTTTTTTTTTCAATTCCTCCTCCTGAATTAAATTGGCAGCCATAAACCTCACACAAACAAATGAATAGAATACAGCTTAAAATACCAAAAAAAAAAAAATTGATAAGAATCCAAATTTACTTATCTGCAAAATATTATAGATTCTTAAGAGATGCCAAATTATTGTAAGAGCTTAAGGAATTTAATTAAAAATAGAAAATAAAAGTGGTAAAGTTTACAAGATAAGCAACTCATATTATTACCTGTAAAGACAAATTCTTTATTTACTAATTTCTTTTTACTGTCCAGGTTCAAATTTTCAGCATCATCTAGGCAGGTCTCCAAGGAAGATTTTACCAAGCTCAAAACCTCCTGAAAAATTGTACAAAAAGATAAAATATATGATTAACGTCAAAGGCTACAGCAATAATAAGTCTACAATTTTAAAATATGCAATTTTTTTCCTCTTGTGGTTCTTTTCTTGCAAAGCTTTTGAATATGTAGTCTTTTGATGGCACAATTTGTGGCATTCACTGACGTATTGGAAAAGTACAAACATTTTGCACCAAGTGAATGACATTTCATGCTCATCCTCTCAGTCTTAACAGAAAGGGAGACTTTCAGGCTCTGGAATATCACTGGCCTTTGCCCATATTTACCAAAGAGCTCTATGGTAACATTCTCTCCTCTCGAGAAAAAAAAAATGATGGCAGTAAGCTTAAATGAACTTTGGTTGTCCTGCATCTGCTATCAAAAGCCTAAAGATTGCTGTCCTGTCTTGTTATTTTGAAGTCATATGGACTCCACATACCCACTTGCGATTCAATCATCAATTCCTGTGATGAGGTGATGACAGGCAGAATACATCCCACAACAAAATTAGACACACTGATACAGTGAGACTTTGATCCAACCCATACTTTAAATCAACCTATTCAAATTTGCTGGACTCAACATTAGGTCTACAAGCTTCTCTAAGGTGAAGTTTGGATGCATGCTGCTATGAAAATATTTATCATAAGATGATAGATTCCAAGGATCTAGTTTTACTCTTTCCTGCCAGACTTTTCATACTAAATTTTACATGGTTGTTTTAATTGCAATTAAAATATTTACACAGTAGATATATTAATAAAAGATGTCTTCAAGTTCAAGGTCTTTGCAGTCAAACAAAGTCTCATAGGGCACAGTAGAGTTAAAAAAAAAAAAAGAGAATGAGACTATAAATTGATCTACCAATAAATAATGATTCAAACCTAAGACAGAAACTGTCTGCATAGTTCAAGTTGGCCTGGAACTCTTCTATCACTTTTGTAAGAAAAAAATCCCTTTGCACCACTAACACATTTAAATGACAGATGTCAGAACTTACCTGCAAATGGCAGGATTGGAACCATGAGTTTTCAAAACCGTTTTCTAACTGTGACTGAGTCAAGAAAGGCTGCAGATCAAGATGGACAACTTGTGATTCTTTGACCTGTTCAGTTGATATTAAAAACAGCAAAAAAAAAATGCTTTATATTAAAATATTTAAATAGTCCAGTGGAAGATAGTCATAGTGATGATCGACAAGGATAGCATAGTTTTACTAATGCCTGGTAACTTAAAACATTTCTCAAAGAAATAATATGTGTATGGATTGTGTGTGAGGTATTTGGGGCTTGTCAGGTAAAAGTCGCTCATAACTGTTCGGTGCTAAAGCCTGTGAAAGATTAAAATTTCTTATTCGAACTAAGTCTTACTTTAATTTGAGTACATTTTACTTTTTCACACTACTGCCTTCATATTTTCTATATTTCATTTAGTTTACTTAGTTTTGTGTGATTCTAGCATTTCTTAAAAAATTTCAAATGTTACTGAAAGTTTGACTTCTTTCTGCTAATATCAATGCAGTTTTGATCATGAAACAATTATTATCTATCTCCTGTTCGAATTATTAAATGTCTAATGACTGGCTGGCAAATAGTGACTTAACTTTTCTCGGGCAATTGCTGGCTTCCCAATGGAAATTGTTTTTTTTTAATTTGGATGGTGCTTCCTCCAAGTATCAGTCCCCTCAAGTTCATCATTAGAAATAGGGACATTTATTTACAGAAAAAGGAAAGTGAGTGTTCCAGAGAAAATGTTGTATTCTAAATCACTTTTTTTTGTTGTTGACAATTTTCAAATCTCCAATGCTAACAATTCATCATACTCAGATCCCACAATTTTTAAAAATTAAAACCATCACCTCTATGAAGAAAGAAACCACATTTACCCCCGACAGTCAGACTATAGACATAATCAATTAATTTATAAAAGTTAAATTGTACTTTTGATAAACTATTATAAATTTCAAGTCAATAGGTTTTATTTCACGTTTTCCCAACACTTTAGTAAAAAACGTTGATTAAACCTTTGCTTCTACTTGTACCTTGTGGCGAGGAAATGTTCTGCCTAGTGCCTTGCAAACTCATTTCAAGCAGCTTTATTTTCCCTTTCATTGTATTTCTTTCTGAGTGCTACATTTTGCATTATTTACTAGTCCTGCGTGTGTTCTAGTGTATTCTTCCCCCCCCCCCCCCTCCCCCCCGCCATTTCATTCTGCTCTTCCCCATTTCTATTTACTACAGTTAGGCTGTCCTTTATTTTTATCATTTAATTTTACCTTCTCACTCTCATCATCCATCACTGGCATCAGCCTTACTTCACTTTTTCATCTCCATGTTCCTCTTCCTCCAGGATGACATCATCTTTCAGTATAAAGGTCCTCTCTATTTTCTCTACTACCTCTTTTCACAATGTCCATATTTCCATTTCCTTCTGAATGGTTGCGAATGCTATGTTTTCTCTATTTTAAGCTAGATCTAGATGTGCTTACCAAAACAAATTTTGACACTGCAGATTCTCTACAAATATGAAGGTCATTCATGTTGGAGTCTTCTGGGAAGCCTTTTTTTATCCTCCCAATCCCTAAAACAGTGAAAGGCAATATAATGTGAGCTCCAAGACATTAAAAGCATTATTTTTTATGTTGATCAAATGTAGATCATAAATATAGTTTACACAAAAGACGCTATCACATTAAAGAGAGCTTCATTTTCAACAGGCCACTATTTTTCATATAGGCTAGATTTTATTAATGTCTCAAGTAGGCCTAAGTGTAAATTATTTTTTAACAATGAATTACCAATAAAAAAAAACAACTACGACATCATATATATCCTATATCATATCTTCATATAACTAAACCAACATACTTAAACACAAGTCCTACCAAGCAGCAGTATTTGTCAATTGAATTATTGCTATGTGTACAACGATTCAATAATGGTGGTATATTCTGACAGAAATAATAATTGATCTAGCTTTTCCCAATTACTGTCTATTATGTAAACTGTAATGAATATACTTTTAATCATCAATCATTGAATACTTCAAAATGTCAACATTTTTACAAAATTTGTTATAAGGGCATCAGTTGTAAAAATAAAATTTAAAAAAAAACAAAACAATGGTTCACCTGGTCCTGGGCAGACAAAGAGGAACTCTTAGATACCCTAGATCTAGATCTAGATGTACTTATAATTGGTTGTACGATTCAAAATTATATGACTAAACTAAAATTAAAAAAAAAATATTGAAGGAACGCGTTTCATGCAAAACCTACAAAATACAAACTCAGATATTTTCAACAAAAGCAAAGAACTTCAAATTCAATCACAAGTGAAACGAAAACCGAAAGTGCCAATGAAAACCTATGATTACGGTACGGTATTTGTAAATTTAATCTTGGGGATATATGCAAAATGACTGCTTTTCCTATCTTTCCGAGTGTGGAGATGACGAGCAAAGGGGTATATAAATGATCTATTGGGTGTTTACAAGCTATGTTTTGTACACCATGAGTAATGATCTAAAGCTCAGGAAAAGACATTTATAATTATATACTTTCTTTGTCTGATTACCAAAACCCAAGATCGTATGTTTATCCGCTACACGCGATTTATTGAAATGAATCTGTGTTCCACTCAAAGTTATAACAAAAGAACATATAAGAACTGAGCTTAGACTCAGTCCAAGTGGTGAGTCTAGATAGGAAGATAGTGGATAGCGTGTTTGATATACTCTTAGCTGTACATTTGATGCAAGATAAAACGAATGATACCGTAGACCCGTAAAACACATGTACATTACTATTTTATTTTTTAGCCCATGTTAATAATAAGTCTTCATATTTCAGTCATGATATATATATATATAGGTATAGTTTGTGCAAAAAGACTAGTCAGTTGTTCGAGTTAAAGATTTACGATCTACGTATTTTGATCAAACGGTTATTGCTTTTCATCCAAGAGATCAATCTTAGTGGATGAGAGCTCCGAGATTAACCCAAAAGGGAAAATTTTCTGTTAGTGTCTCTGCTATTTGAAGAAAGTATAGAAAATAATTATTTGAATGCATAATTATGTAGTATGGACCCACACTCAACTATTTTGTAGACTTGTATAGTAGGTGATACAAATGTCTAATATTAGTAGGGTGTTCAATCTATAACAACCTGATGATATTGAAAGTAACAACAACAACAACAACAAAATAGCTGCAGAGCAGCAGAAACAACAATAGCGGCAATAATAATAATAACTTTATAAATACCAGTAACATGAAACTTGCAATAGGAATAGTTAACTAGTTTTGAAAAATCCTAATCTATTTACAGATTTCTTTAAAACATTCATTATTGTGTATGTTTGAATAACTGCACTGTTAAGAATTCCTAGAAGACAGTGCCCTTTTATGCACTTAGAGCGAAAATTTGCAGCTTTCTAATAGGCGTTTAAAGGGGTCTAAAAATAGACTGGGTAAGTACAGAATTAACCGATTTCCTTTATTACAACCAAAGCACACTAATAATTAGTTGTAAAAAAGTACTCGTCTCAATTTACAGAAAAAAAGTATCGAGAGAGAGAGAGAGAGAGAGAGAGAGAGAGAGAGAGAGAGAGAGAGAGAGAGAGAGAGAGAGAGAGAGAGAGAGAGAGAGAGGTTACCATGATAAGCCCACTGTGTTGTCATTTTATAACTTGTCTCCTTAAAAAAATTGAGTCACAAAAGGCATTAGCTTCTGAGGACTGGCTTTTTCGTACCTCATTTTGCGTAAGCACATTTTAGCAACCAGGAATGTATCATTGATATCATCAATTTCTTTTCTAGTCAGTCTAAAAGTGGATTCTTCTTTCATGATCCCCGGTATCATCGTTTTTTTCATCAGTTGTCCCTTTAGTTATTTTTCACTGTGATGCTACTTTGGACCAAAAGTTTTCCCACTAGAAGAAATATTCATTGAATTTGATTTCATTTTTTAAAAAATTGGCTTCGGTTTAATCTTTTATTTATTTTTATTATCATTTTTATGTAAAAAACATACCATTTTCTTTAACAAAGGCATTTTCGCCAACGCAGCCTTTGTATGACGGAACCGGTAAATCGTCTGTGATGTACCACAAGTCTTTAGTTAATTACTTTGGTTGTCGAGATGCTGGCAATGAACTTCGAAGCAAATGAACTCAGAGAAAGTATATTCAAAGAAAGCGACGCTAGAGACTTAATAAACTACTATAACACGCAGACGATCCTTCTACACACTTAAAAATGGCAACAACTTTTTGACACACTCGTAAAGACATCTCTAAACTAAATCTAAACAACAACAAAAAAAGTTATGAATAAGGAATAAAAGACAAAAAAAAAAAAAAGAAAAAAACATCCCGAAAACTGAGGGATGGAGCTGCTGGAGAAAAAAGGAAATATAAAATCCTTGAAATTTTAGTAAACTGCCGTATCAAGGCAAAATGAAGTCCTTTTTGGGAAGCTAGTTTAGCAAAATGAAAGGTAGATAAAAAAAAAATATAAAACAAGGGATAACACAAGCAATAGCTAAAACTATTGAACTTCTGAACAACAATCTAGTCCCACTCCAAAAATAACTTGCGCAATTCCAGTTCTTAAGTTGAAAGCATAATCATTGTTATCCAATATTGACAAAAATCTTATTGGAGGTCTAAGAATAGTCAAACAGATATCAAGTCATATGCTACGTTACATAATATCCCCATGATGAAACGATTGACATTACATTTTCCGATCAGCGCTCCACTCGCTAGTTCGGAGAATCTCTTTAAAATAACTTTTAGATAGAATGCCAATCACAATAACGTAAAACTGCATCTCTGTTTACTAAAAATACTCCTAAAACACGCGGGGAACTTAAAACACTATGGCGAGGGCGAAGAGACAACCAAAAGAAATGAAAATAATTTAGTTGACTCAGATGGACAGGGAAAAGGTAACTCGAAGTTTTTCTTGAAAAGAAAATCAAAAGCAATCGGGAATCCGAAGATAGTGATAACTATAACAATATACTAATCATTAAGAAGTTCGTGAGGTTTGCACCAAACAGAAAAGACTAAAAAAAAAAAAAAAAAGAATATAGGTTGGGCAAAGGAGGTGGAAAAGAGTTCTTATCAAGGTCATAGTTTGTCCGATTGCGCGCACACACGCATCAACATCAGATGGGCAGGTACTACTAATAATTGAGGAACCCGCTTGGCCCCATTTCCAAGGCGTGTTAGCATATTGAATTTTTTTAACCATCAACAGGCCATATTGTATAGTTGTTCTGTTCTAAACGGTTGAAGAGTTCCGATAGTTTGAGGATTGTGCTACGCCATGTAATAGCAACCCTAGCCGCCAACGTTCATTAGGGGTGACAAAAAGTAAAAAAAAAGAACATCAAGTAGACGGCAGAAAAAAAAAACCGTTTTCGTACATACACAGCAGACAAACTGTCTACACTTAAGAACTTGAACATTCAATTATCACATGTATGTTCAAAACTTGTTGCGTTGATCTTAAAGCCTCGTGAATGTCAGGGCTGGTGTTTTACGGTTTGAAACGTTTAACTAAAAAGTAGCAGTATTGCAATAAATGAAAGAATAAAATTATTAATTTCCATTGTCGCCACCGATTTATAGACCTAAGTTAACGCGTATAAGATTAATCTCGATTTAAAAAAAACAACAACAACTCTTTAAAACCACCCTCTCTCTCTCTCTCTCTCTCTCTCTCTCTCTCTCTCTCTCTATATATATATATATATATATATATATATATACACCATACTTTAACTCTTCAATGCCACGTGGAATAAATTGTTCATGACTTAAAAATTTGGATGCTCTGCCCCACAAGAACAAGTCAGTAATAGGAAATTTTCTATGATGTATTAATTACATCAGTTATACAGAAAGTGTCATAAAAGGAAATATATTTTCTCTCTCACACAGCCCAATAATTTTTTTCAGTTACTTATTTATTGAAAAGCTTTGAGTGTATTCAATGTTGTGAGTATAAATGGACTGGTTGTATTGATGAAAATTCGGAAAATTTTATATTTTTCAAGGAAAAAAGATTCATCTTTATTAAAAGAAAATCTTACTCTCTTGATTTATTTAAGGCGAGGTGATTCATCAAAGGATCAAAATTTTTTTCTTTTTACATAACATGGAATAATTTTTATGTAAATATTGCATGTTAGATCTAAATTTACACGCTTTAAAGCCTGGGCAACACTGCTGAAATGCTAACCTCGCATGCGTCATTTCGTATTGCTCATGAAGCTACGAGGGGACAAAATCTACAAGTTCCTCGAGTCATGGGGTTAGCGATCGGCCCATCCCTATTAATGGCTCATTCAAGAACATATCTGTTGCAACAAAACACAATATTATATTATAAATCAATACATTTTCTTCACTTTTTCTCGGCCAAACCTGAGACTGTACTGTATTGGCATGATAAAATTCAGTAAACTCCATTCCTATACATATAGTTGTTTTTAAAGAGATAGCGTAGAAAGAAATTGACGCTGCCTTTTATAAAACATTTAATGTTGCATTTGTCTTCTATTTCCCTGCGTCTTAACATTTGGGGTATACCAGGGCCACTTGTCAAAGACTTGGAAGAGGAAGCCCTTCCCGTAAAGAAATCTTTGAAAGCTACTGTTGCTGTTATCATAGTCATAGTTAATCGCTTCCAAATAATTATGATAAGAATCGATGCCATAATTGTAGTCGACTACTTTCATAGTGTACTTAGATTTACACTCTATGCATCATTATTGCGGAAATTGCTTGGAAAGACATCATTAGCAATCTAATAAATATCTCTTAAACCGTACGATTTGTCTTATGGATCCATAAAACGTTTGATGGTGAAAGATATGAGCAACTTTGAAGAAAAATATTAATTTACCTACTGGTATAGATTTGGGGTAATCGTTTTCGACCACGTATTTCTTTTCGTCCACCAATCACAAGTACTGAAACAAATCACTCAATTGTTGGTGGCAAATAAACTCAAATTTCAAGACCAGATAACGTTACTGGACCTAGAATGTAGTAAACAAACTCATCAGCAACATATTTCGAGCCAGGAACCATACATCTAGGTTAGAATTTAGATGATCACGACTTTAGCTTAGTCTTTTGGCCGAGGGTAAGACTTTAAGAGAGTTATAGACATAACTAGATCTAGATTTAGATCTAGAACCCTAGTAAAAAAAATCTAATCTACACTCTCTAGAGATCTAGGGCTAGCCCGTGTAGAACTAGAGTCTAGATCTAGATTTAGAGAACTAGAATCTAGACCTAGACTAAATCTAGATTAGATCTAGATTTAACCTACATTCGAGAAGCAAAACGGAATCTATACTTTTTGTATCAGATCTAGGGAAGCCTTTCCAAATGGATACAGCATGTCTCTCATACTAGATTCTAGATCTAGATCTAAAGAAGACTTCCTTTGATCGGGCCATAAAAAAAAAAAAAAAAGATTGGGCATGGATTTTTGTAAGGGTAATAAAGAAGAAAGAAATTTAACTCTGTAAGAACGTTTTAAAATAAATTAGTAGCATCATATATATTGTAGGCCTACTACTGTACTAGATAGATCTATTATCTTTATAATTATTATATATACTAAACCACCAACCAGCATACCCAATCGGAAGTCCAGTACCAGATCTATGCCCGTATTCAAAACATTTTGGAGTTAACGCACACGTAAAATTAGCGACCTGTCTTTATAACGATAGCGTTATCTACGATGTATTCAGAAGATTTTTTAACGTCATCGTAAACACCGCCGTATTCAGAACATTTGTCTAACGATAGCGTTAAAATAATGACTGAGATAATTAATTTATCATTTACTTTTGGCGTGTTTTGCAAAAATTTGTCACTTTTCACCCGGAAGTTAAGGCTGTTGCCTTGTTTACATTTCATATCGGGCTTGACAACGATGTTTAATGTATAGAAAAAAACTGTTTGGAACATTATGCAGATTAATGGTTCTTGTTCTAGCTGCAACCCAAGGATGAAACTGTTGTTTAAAAAAATATATATGTATAGTCTTTGCTTTAACATAGTGTCCCTCATCTGATCTAACAAAGAGCTAGATCTAGATCTAGATTTAAATCTAAGCTTATTTAGAGCTACAATCATAACAATGCCTACAGTTAATCTAGACTTTGGAAACTCAATGCAATGCATTGTAAGATGTTGTGGAACAATAATTGCTGTTCAGAATCGAGTTCAAGAGTAAAACTTTAGTTAACTAAATTCCCAGCATGTTATCTCTCATTCGATTTATATAAGGGTTATGCCTAGATTCAGATCTAGATCCAGACCTTAAAGCAAACCTGTGTCTGTACCTAGATCTAGATCTAAATTACAATTTATTAAGGTAAATAAGAGGCCTATGCATAATTACTCTTTGACTGAGTCTCAATAACCTAAAAGACCACATAGACTACATTATTTGTTCAATTTCATATGAGTAAAATGTTTCCAATCATTATAGCCCATGCCAAGTTTTTTTTTAAGATTTAGATGGGAAAGGCCCTTCATTAATGTCCATTGGTAGTAATGCTACTGCAAATGGTTATAATATTACTTATAAAAGTGTAAAAAAAAAAAAAAAAGAAGAATTGGACTTGTACTTAGCAATACTTTCTCTTAATTCAGCTAACATTAGGATGAATTTAAAAAATAAACATCCCTTGGTTTCACTACCTTTTTATGTATATTATAGCTCTTTTCCTGGTTACTCTCATTTTCCAATTTATTTAGAATTTAAGTCTTTACAGATTATGATTATAAATGAAAAGCATAGGTGAAAACATTCTACTATTTCTAGGTATAAAATACCCTCTGATGGGCATAACATACTCATTATTTTATTTGAAATTTTTACATTTACTCTTTTTAACAACTATTCACAAAAATTAATGATGTAAAATGTGTGTTCTACGCCTGGTTTGTATTAAAAAAATAGAATTATAAAGAATAGCTCAATTGAGATGAAATTAAATAATACTGAAATAATACAGTATCTTAGGCACTACATAAAAGTGCTTGCAATGGACCTCCTTTAATTTTAACCAACTCTTTTAACAGCAACTACATATAAATACATTTTTAAAGTCTGTGGTCCCCCCCCACTTTTGCTATCCATATACCAATACTTTGAGAAATCAATTTTAAAACTTGATCAATTTTTCAAAAAGTGCAACATTGTTCACAGATTTTCAATCTCTGTGCATTTAAATATATATAAATCTTTTTGTTCTTTTTGTAGAGGAGTATAATATTTGAAATGTTTAGTGGCCAGCTTGTTAAGTTGAAGGAACAATAAACACAATCTTTTTAAAAACCGGATAGAAAGAAGTTATTTATAAGCAAGTCTTTGAACAGAAACTTTTAGCCATTACTAAATGACTTCTCTTTCTCTTACATGTATTGTTAGTTTATATATATATAATTGTTTTTTGTAATCTGAATAAAAAAAATCAGCAACATATAATTTGAGATCAGCATGTGCAATTTCAGCAATATTCAGTTTCTATCACAGTTTTGATTTGCTTAATTCAATGTCTTTTTAAAATATCACTGCTCACTTCAGTAAATTTTTTTTTAGGATAATTAATCATTTAAATAATTCAAAACAATACATTTTGCACTTCTGCAAAATGATATTCGCTTATATACATATAGTCTTCATGTAGTAGGTAAATCTTGTAAATTAATTTTCAATTCAGAATATTGGAATGAAAAAGTTCATTTTTACTGCAAGGAATTTATTGATAAATTTTTTGAAATGCCTGTTTTAAGTCTCTGTAAATTGTTAAAGGTACTGGAGGAAAACAATAAGATCTCCACTCTCTATTTATTGAAAACTGCTGATGGAAAAAGTTGAATAACATAACAAAGTGATGCATTCCATAAGAAAAGTAATACTAAAATATTTCTCGGTAAATAAAAAATTATGGTTACCTAAAATTTACCAAGAAAAAAGAAATAGCACTCTATGTACCATTTGTAAAGTCCAATATTTAAATCGCTTTGTTCTGCAAGACTTGATTTTCTAAAATCACTTGGTTTTTTTTTTCCTGAATAAGCAGTTATCTTAAATTTCCAAGTGAAAAAATAATGAAATAATTTATTTTTTTAAATAATGACTTCAATTGGTCTTGATTTAAGAAAATGTCCTAATTCTAAAATAAAGCCTAAGGCAAAATCTCATGAGTTCAATAATGACAAACTTTTAGCCATTACTAAATGACTTCTCTACCTCTTACATGTTTTGTTAGTTTTTATATATATTTGTTTTAATCTGAATGAAAAAATGAGCAACATATGATTTGAGATCAGCATGTTCAATTTCAGCAATATTCACTTTCTATCACAGATATGATTTGCTTAATTCAATGTCTTTTTAAAATATCACTGCTCACTTCAGCAAATTTGATTATGTAGTTGGTCTTTTTAACGTCTTTTCTAAACAGAAAGACATTTCTAAATGGTGCACTCCAATTGACTGGCTTATTTTAAGTCTTCAATTATTCTTATTTTATTTTTATTTCTTTTTCTTTTTTTTTTTTTTTTTTGAGGACAATTAATCATTAAAAGAATTCAAGAGAACGAATTTTTACACTTATGCAAAATTATATTTGCTTATATTATATATATCGAGTCTACATGTAGTGGGTAAATCTTTTCAATTTAGAACATTGGAATGAAAAAAGTTCATTTTTATTGCATGAAATTTATTGATAAGTTTGTTGAGCTGCCTGTTTTCTGTCTCTGTAACTTGTTGAAGGTACTGGAGGAAAACAATAAGATCTCCACTCTTTATTTATTGAAAACTGCAGATTGAAAAAGTTGAATAACATAACAAAGTGATGCATTTCAAAAGAAAAGTAATACTTTTGTATTTCTTGGTAAATAAAACGTTATGGTTACCTAAATTTCACCAAGAAAAAAAAGATTGACTCTATGTACCATTTGCAAAGTCCAATATTGAAATCGCTTTGTTTCGAGAGATTTCATTTTCTAAAATCATTTGGGTCTTTTTTTCTGAATAAGCAATAATCTTAAATACCCTGGTGAATAAAGAATGAAATATTTTTTTTAAATAATGGCTTCAATTGGGCTTGATTAAAAAAAAATGTCCTAATTCTAAAAGAAAGCCTAAGGCAAAATCTCATGAGTTCAATACTGATTGATGATTAAGTTCATTTAAAAAATCAGTTTACCAAAGTATAAGAGAGCAATATATACATGTATGTATGATTACATCTGACTATAATTATTTTTTGAATCTCTTATTTTTTTTTAATTCAATTCTTTGTGCTCACTTTTTGTTATAATGCATAAATTTAGAAGTTATGGGTTTTTGGGGATAATATTTTTATTTTCTATGAAGCTGGACTTATCAGGGCTGATATGTAAAAACATTTTTTTTAAAGTAAGAGCAAATAATAATAATAATAATAATAATAATAATAATAATAATAATAATAATAATAATAATAATAATTATAATGATGTCAATGAGGTTTAAAAAAGAAACAAACAGAGAAAATCAAAAGAATATAATCTCAAGAACTGTGGAACTCATGCATTTTGAAAACTGGTTTGTGGAATCACCACAAAATAAACCATGTACTTCTCTTTTCATAATTTCAATCATGGATGTGCCTACTTCCATTTGAATTAGGAAAATGCCAGCGTTGAATTTTGAGACAATTTTTAATACATAGATGATAGATCAGTCTCACAATATGCTAATAACTACTGGAAAATGAGAATTTTTAAGAAAACCTTACTATCTAAGTATCTTGCCCTCTGTCAGTAAGTTCGTCTTCCTGTCTCTCTTACTTTCTTTTCTCTTTACTTTGGTGATATGTAGATATATTTAGAGAGAAAAACGAGAGAGAGAGAGAGAGAGAGAGAGAGAGAGAGAGAGAGAGAGAGAGAGAGAGAGAGAGAGAGAGAGAGAGAGAGAGAGAGAGAGAGAGAGAGAGAGAGAGAGAGAGAGAGAGAGCGAGAGAGTTGTTGAAAAGCTAGGAATTTCATTAAATTAATACTGTAGTCATAGTCTGCACGAGTCTGCAACTGTACAAAATCGGCAAAGGCATTCAACTCCATTTCAAGTAGTTTGAGTTTGATTGCAATTGCTCAGCCTTGATAAATGAATAAACCTAACATCTCTCTCTCTCTCTCTCTCTCTCTCTCTCTCTCTCTCTCTCTGTATAAGTTTATACCATCTTGTAACGAAATTCTATTTCGTGGCTTACTGGTTTATGTGACGACGATTAAACTTAAACTACCGTACATGTAGGTTTAGTCTATTCATCATTCACCACTTTCAAATTCATAGTTTCTGTAGTGTTTGCAGATCATCTTCGCAAAACATTTAACTTGCAATTTTTTATTATTTTTTTTTTTTTTGTTTTGTTACTGCACTTGACAAGATCCAATTTTCAATCTAGGTCTAAGTCTGGCTAGTCTAGATCTCTCTTGTGGATCTAAGACTTCAGTAGCTGAACTCATAGTATGGTCGATAGATTTTTTCCTTTCCATCCCTTTTTTTATTTAACCATTCACTCACATTTGATTATTTTCCGTTAATTGTAGCTGAGTAATAAAAAGGCATCAGATTTTATTCAACTCTTTTCTAATCTAGATCTAGATCTAGATCTAGATTTATTACAAAGCATATTTAAAGAATACAAAAAAGTGTCTTGCAAACACTCCCAAAGCCACCATATTGGGAGAGAAAAACAATTCCTTGGTTACCAAAACGATTGGAAAGTGTTCGTCACCTAAGTCCATTAAAGCGATCGTAAAAATTTTAGGGTAGGCCTGAACCTATCGTTAACGTGATCGTTAGCTCTCTTTAAAAAGTCCCCCCTAACGATAACCTAACGACCGGTCGTTAGCGAAAATGTACCTTCTGAATACGTCGTTAAATTAACGCATGCGTTAGCCAGTTAACGACAACCTAACGATAGCGTTAAATTCTTCTGAATACGGGCACTAGACCTCAAGATTGGTAACACTGTATTGTTGTGTTACTAGTTCTATGTTGACAGTGCAGCAATGCGGTGTTACCGATCTTGAGGTCTAGATTTGGTAAAGGCCAAACATATTTTCCTGCTCTACTTAGAGGTATTGTATTGTGTCATCATGGCCCATTGAAATAAAAGCCTTTTATAAACCTCAACGAGATATGATAATTGATCCAATCTGATTCACCAA
Source organism: Elysia crispata (assembly GCA_033675545.1). Lineage (NCBI taxonomy): Eukaryota > Metazoa > Mollusca > Gastropoda > Plakobranchidae > Elysia > Elysia crispata. The sequence continues at coordinate 167,612 of JAWDGP010005381.1, read as the reverse complement.
CATTGCCATGCATCAAACTTTGTTTTAGAAGCTACCTTGCCCTTGGCATAATGTCATATGAACTGAGCTGAAACTGAGCTTTTCCTCATTATTCCATGCCTATGAAATTGCGATATATGTCTAAGATCGCAGCTGTCACTGATTCACCAAGGGTTATTTTGATTCTCTGACACTGTCAGCACTTTCCACGTTGGATAGAAAACTCATTAAAGCCCACTTCTGCTAAAGCAGGAACAAAGAATTTTCCAAGAAGAAGATTTCTTTGTTTGTGTCATTCTGTTTTAATGCACTGACGCGTGATCATATGTCTAAGACTAGTGATACCTCAGAGATATAAATGTGATAAATACATTGATATTTTATACTGAATCATGATGTTTAAATATTCAAATCTTTAATAGTATTTGCATTTAAAACTACATGTATTTAATTGGACACTATCAAAGCAAAATGGGAATAAGTGACATAAGCCAGGTTTCAGTCATTGATACGTCTGAGTGCCCTATCACATTTATATCTCAGAGGTATCGCTGGTCTTGCTATAAAATTTAAGGTGAAAAAGTAATATTATATAAGCCAAAGATTTTGCTTCTTTCTTCCCCTTTTCATACACATAAATTTTGAAATGGAAAAGCAATGACCAAAGATTTTGCATCTTTGCTCCATGTCTTTGTCGCATGAGTTAATCCCTGGCTATATAAAATTTAAGATGTCTTTGAGCAATTGTAAAGCACACTTTCTTTTAAGATGTCTGGTAAAGTGAATCATATTAAACTAAGGTTTATCTTCTTAATCTAAAAATCTTGCCTCAGTTTTCTTTAACTTAAGGATAAATTGTATCTCCTGAGATTTGTTTGCAAAGATGTGTATTTAAAGACTCTGTAGCTTAGATGTCTTATTGCATCAGTTGTTTTGTGAAATTTAGTGCATCTTCAGGGTTCACATTAACTTAACTTCCTGTTATGTCTGCCTAGCTGTCTGTTTCTATGTCATTCTTTCATTTTAAACATTACCAAACAGAAAATCTTTACGCTGCAATTGTAACCAATTCCAAGAATTTATATTCCCATATTTAATTCTCAAATTGTGAACTTGAGTTTAAAAGCTTTTCCTCTAATTAATGATATTTAGTGAAAAGAAGCAAAGAGAAAATCAACCAACTTCTAAAACCTCTCAGTGTCAAAGGATGAACTCAACTTAACAGTTTTAATGTTCAGTTTGATGATGAAGGTATCTTGAGAAGATGTGAATGTAAGAAAATGTCTAACATCTGAAAGTAAAACATGGCTGCAACTTAGGATACTATTAGATTAAAACCTCAGTTCAAACTTTACACAGAGATGGATGAGAAAGGAGAGGACGAGTCTGTTGTGGTGAACGCAGCTCAGATTTCTGGCCTGGATGAGAGAACCCTGGCATGCACACCGGTGCCGGTTATTGCCTCATCTGCTATGAGACGCAGAGGGTAAGTGTCTTTCAGAAAGGTCATTCATTCAAATTTCGCTAACAATTAATGTTATGTTTTAAGTTAAGCGTTTTGCTGAGGAAAATAAAACTATGTTCTTTATGTTGTATCGCCAGAAGTACTTTGCATCCATCTGATGAAAGTAAATGTTATTCATTTTATAAAAACAGGGGTACTGATGCTTATTTATCTTAATTGATTTACAACTGACACTGCAGAAATTAAAACTCAAGAATGCTTTTCCTCCAAGGCAAATGTTGATGTCTGTTTGATGAAACAATTTGAAAAATGGTTGCCAAGGTTGTTTAAATCTGCTTGTAGTAAAATTGATCTGACTAATATTGGTTAATGGAGGAAAAATTCCACGACTTGTCTTTGATTTTGAAACAAAGTTTTAGAGAAATCTTCTAATTGTCCTTCTGGACAGTTGAACTATCAGAAGTATATAGTGCTTTAAGACTGAGTAGTTGTATCCAACCCAATAAGTCCATACAAGCTAGAAAATTTCTTATACCCACTCATTGAAATTATCAAGAATTTTTTCAGTAGAATTTTCACAGCAACAAAGTCAAATAGTTCTCAAACAGTTTAAGAAATAATTGCCAGTATATTTTTTAGCATTTTTTTTCTGCCCTTTCTTATGACGATCATGAATTTTTTTCCTTTTTTATGGCAATATGATATTCTAAAATCTGCTTAAAAATTTTTTTTTTCAAAATGCCTTAGCTAGCAATCAGTACCCAAAAGTATTTGGTATGCTTTGATCATATTGTTGTATGCATATTACCTTAATAATATTAATAGCTTAGCGATTTTATCCATTGTCCACCCACATTAAAACTAAAGGAAAAGGATATGCACAATTTTGTATTAATTTTTGCTTTATTTTTACACTCGTATTGCAGCTTTATACAACCAAGATCAAAACCTCAACCAAAAGATTTATTTCAAGATTCAGATCTGGTCGAGCCTGAAAGGTAAATCTAGCAAGTTGTACATGTAGTTACTTTATGAAAACTTGGAATCAACTGTCGTTTTCCAGGAAAATTTGAAGTTTTAATTTTGTTCTGGTTACTTTTTTTTTTCTTGTAATAAATAGTAATCCTTTTGTTTGATGGGTTTGCATTTCAAATAGATATTTTACATTATGTGAACAACTATATGAATTTGTGACCTATCCAGTATGAATTTTCTCTTATTGACTATAATAACCTTCAATTTTATACTTATAGAGGACTGCAGTATAATGACAAATTTATATTTCAAATCTTTTCTTTACATACCTGTTTGTTTGAGTAGTAAATAATAAGTTCAGATAACTCATTCTCCTAAGATTAAGTTTCCAAAAACACGTGGTTTACTTGGCCCTTGATGCTTTGATCACAGAAACTTGGTGCCTCTGGTAAAAGGACAGGTTAAATTCATAGTATATATAAAATCACATTTTTTTAGCCAACAAACTTAGTCCTGGTTTGAAAAGAATTTGTACTTAAGTTTTTTTGTTGCATTTAAATTATTAGGTTGCAGAAATGCACTTTGATGGTGTAATTATCTTGTATCTCTGTATAGTGTAATTTGAAACTGCTATGCATGAGTTTTTAGCTCCAGATTTGTAAAGAAAAGATATTGTGTACAATAAAAAATATCAAAATCCCCCCAAAAGTAAAAGAAGAATTGGTGGAGTAGTTGAGTATAACTTAAATCTGTAGGTTTCTGTATAATCAAAGAAATTGTCAAAAATTGATATTCTGTGCAATTTTCTAAGCTATGTTAGAACAAGCATTCCAACAAAGAAAGAAAAAATTGATTTGCTATTGCTGGAAAAAAAAAAATGGGCATATCCAAAATAATCTCTTAATCTGTGTAAAGAAAGAAACTGTTTTTGTCATCTTTTGGAGAGAAAATTTTGTGTGACATTTAAGATCAACAAGAAAATTAAAATGTTGTAGCATTTTCGTAGAGCATAATTTAAAAATGAGGGGTTAAGTTTTCTTATACCAGCCTAATTCCAAAATTTTGTTGGTATGGGAGAACATGCAAGGATGTTACTGAAAGTACTAAAGTTTTTCTTTTTTGTCACCATTATGTGTAAGACAAAGGGAAACTTCGTCTGACAATTTAGGAAATGACTACTCTGCTAACTCATTTCAATGAAAAAGAAGTAAATAAAATCATGGCTTTCTATATTATAAATTATATTATAATAACTGTACTCATTGCTTTGGCAATTTTTGGGACTTACAGGTCAAACAACCTGCTGGGGAAAAGTTTCAGTGCAGTACAATGTAAATGCTTGAGAAAACAGTTACATGAACACAAAGCTCTAAAATTCTGTGAAATTTTTTTTCAAAGATCTAGACTTGTGATGTCAAGATGAATTTTTTCCCTAAAACACCTCATCTAAAAAAGGGACTGGTGTGGTTGCATCAAATAGGAAAACTATAGATAAAATCAGTCACTTGTAGCTTTTTCAGTGAACTTATTTCTTGAATTCACCATTAAAATTTAAATACCAGCATTTTTCTTTTTTGTGATCGATGACATGCTAAAGTTATTAGCCAAGATTTATTTGGCTTTCAATTTTAGGAAATAATGTGTCCATGTAAGTTTTTTTATGTTATTCACTTATAAAACGGAGCAAAAGGAAACATATAAGATACTCAGATTTTATTTTTGTTAGACTGTTGACAAGAGCTTTTGAAAATGAGTATTTAAAGAAAACATTCAAAATTTTTAGTACTTCTTCTCTCAACCATTAAATAAAAAAAATGGGTGTATACAGCTCTGAATGATTCGAGCATGCTGAAGCTGATTGAAGAAAACACTGTCCTTTTTGTTTACATGACTTGCTGTCTTCTTCTTACTTGCCCATATTTGTGAATGATTTAAACAATTTAAAAAATATTTAAACTCATTTTCCTACATGGTTGCTGCACTTTACTTAGTAATATTGCAACTATTTTCTTTTCTTTCTTTTTTTTTAAACTTTCAAACCAACTCTTTATATACAGCTGTGGTGCAGACAGCAACAATGAATCCCTCGGTCTGATTCCAAGCCATCTGCTCTTAGGTGAGTCCAGCTTGTCCTGTTGAAACCACAAGGGTTAGTATAATCTCCGTTATATGTGGTGATAAGTGTAATCTCCTTTATATGAGTTGATTATTATAATCTACTTCATATACGGTGATGAATATAATATTCTTTATATGTGGTGATTAGTATAATCTCCTTTATATGAGTCAATTATTATAATCTACTTTATATAAGGTGATAAATATAATATTCTTTATATGTGGTGATTGATATAATCTCCTTTATATGAGTTGATTATTATAATCTACTTTATATACGGTGATAAATAAAATATTCTTTATATGTGGTGATAAGTATAATCTCCTTTATATGAGTTGATTATTATAATCTACTTTATATAACGTGATAAATATAATATTCTTTATATGTGGTGATTAGTATAATCTCCTTCACATGTCATGATCAATATAATCTCCTTCTTAAATTAGGATTAATATAATCATCTTTTATGTCATGATTAATATACTCTCCATTTTATGTCAGAATCAATATAATCTTCTTTACATGTCATGATCAATATAATCTCTAATCTTTATACCATGATCAATATAATCTCCTTTATATGTTGTGATCATCAATATAATCTCCTTTATATGTTATGATCATCAATATAATCTCCTTTATGCATCATAATCATGGTAATCAATATAATATGCCATGATCATCAATATAATCTCCTTTATGTCTCCTACTTGGTCATCAATATAATCTCCTTTGTATGTTAGAATCTATATAATCTTCCTACATGTCATGATCAATATAATCTCTAATCTTTATACTATGATCAATATAATGTCCTTTATATGTCATGATCATCAATATAATCTCATTTATGTGTCATGATCATCACTTTACTCTCCTTTATATGTCATGATCATCAGTATAATCTCCTTTATATGTCATGATCAATATAATCTGCTTTGTATGCAAACTTGTGAGAGGATAAAATGGGCATTGTTTAGAGAATTGATGCTGTTCAGGTAAAGTTTTGATAAACGAAAACTTTGTTCTAAACTAATAAATTGTGATTTGCCAATATCCTTAATGCCTACATAACCAACAACATTCCAGTCCTTTGCGCCTCAAACAAAACATGTCTCAGTGACATGTCCCTCTGGAAAATCAAGTGATCTGCAGGAATTCTATTAATGAAGAAGATATGGGAGAACCAAATTGAAGGAAGCTCAGGGTATTGCACATTCACCTTCATGAAAAAATTAAAAATGAAAACTTGATAAGATTTGGGCAGAATGAAGATGGATACTTAAAGAGATCAATAATAAAAGTGCACATGTAATGGTTGTCAAGAGGAATGTGGAGAAAACCTGGAATTTATCCCTATCACTGTGTTAGAAACTAACAAGCTGGTTGTTACATCTTTATACCTTATTCTTAATGTCAGAACCTTATCATTGCCTCGTAGCATTGTGAGGCTTAAATTTTTCAATCTTGCTGGTTCTACTCTGTCATTCAATCTACATATTTTTAAGATTCATCTTTGATATAGGCTTAAAATTTCTATGACATTTTTTGTTTGATGAAGGAAAAGGTTCAGAATCAAGATTGAATTTGATATAACTTATCTTCATGCTTATATCAATATTTAGACATATATACTATAATTCTGAACGTTTCTGTCTTATACAGCTGTGATTTCAGAAATGCTAAAACCCTGTTGTTTTCTTTCCAATTTCAGTAATATGTTTACTGGGAGCAGCTAATAGTATATCATTTAACAATTTGTCTTATTATTGTTAGTCTTGAATTTTTGGCAAGGCTTTTTAATCCCTTTTTCTTTTTTCTTCCTCTGTCTTTCTTGCCTTTACACTGCATGTGAGAGAGACACACTTCAAAATGTTTGTTTCTTAACCATTGATAGTAATTAAAAAAAAAATTGCCTCAATTCTTTTCCTTTTACCAGAGGACTGTTTCTGTTAACCTTATGAATTTCAGTATCGAGCGATTTAATTGCTGACAAACATTTGTAACTGTCATAGAGGGGCAAAGCAATGGACTTAAATGAAGTAAAGTGGTCTGCGCCTAAAAACATACCCATTTGGTGACATGATAAACTAATTCTCTGATATATCAGGTTCTAAAAAGTCTTGACTCAAGACATACTTACACATCTTTGTCTTATGCAATGCCTTTTAAATGGTATCACAGGGAGTGGTGTAAAGATGCAATCACATTTATTAAATCTTCTCTCTTCTCTCTTCCCTCCCCCCTAGACATGAATGGCAGTGAGCTCCCCCTGAGCAGTCTCACCTCCAGTCTACCTGGACATGCTGCCTCTCACATCGACCAAGGTGAGCTGTAAAGGATATCAGGATATACTCAAATTGCTTTGTTTTAGAATACACTTTGTTTCATTTTCACTGTAGTTTCTTAGTTTACAAGAATTGGCTTTTTTAACATAGGTATGGCGGCAAGTTTCCCAAAATGTTCTGAATTTGAGGATTGGGTTCAGCAAATCAAGTGCTGTCACTGTGCCTGTCAATTACCTGTATCTATAACTCATCTTTTGTCACCCATGCATGTGTCATGACCCTTTCTGTTGCACATAATAGTAGAAGCTCTTTTTGATCATTATCAAATTTTATGAATGATAATAGTTTAAAATTTGTTTCCTGAGGCTACAGTAAAACTTTACCCTGTCCAGTGATAGAGCCGAGGGCCCTCTGGGGTTTTTCTCTTCCTGCTACAGCCATGATGGCAGAGTCCAGGTCCAGGTCTTTGTTACTGTGGTGTTCCTCACCTTAGGCTCTCTAGTGATAACTTCTCTCTCTCTCTCTCTCCCTTGCTCTCTTTGCAAAGGTGTCAGAAGTGCAGGTCGTTCTTGTGAGAACGGTGCATCTACAGGTTCCTCCATCGGGGACTCAAGCAAGTTGGTGACTGTCCTCAAGTCCTCTCAAGGTATTTGTTCTTGGTGTATATGATGGGTTTATAGAATAATAAGTAATTTATCTTGCTTTTCAAATGAAACCAGCTGTTGAGTCTTTGAGTGCTCTTTTGTTATTAATATTTAAAAGCTGTGCTATTTGATGTTCCAGTTATAATAGAATCTGGCTTACTGTCATATTGTGCTACAGTGATGGAAGTCAAAGTGACAGGCTGATGACAAAATAATAACAAGTGTTTGTCAGTGCGAATTTAAAAAAAAAAACCAAAAACTTTTCATGAAGCTTGTGAGCTACTGGAGCCTCATTCTTAATTTTGCAACTGAGGTTGAAATAGGTTGACAGACTGTCTTTTTTATTTTTTTTTTATATTGGAATCCTTAATTTTTCTTAAAAAAATCAGGAATTCACATTTCTCTCTCTGTCTCTCTCACTCTCTCTCTGTCTCACTCTCTCTCTCTCTCTCTCTCTCTCTCTCTCTCTCTCTCTCACACACACACACACACAGAGACAAACAGTCATAGGTTAGAAAACCAAGTTGAGTCTATGCCTGCTATTTGACTGATAATTGTTTCAATACAACTGTCATCTTAGTAAAAGTCAGTGAATTGTATAAGACTCAGGAGCAAAAGTTTATTTACTTGGAAATACTAATAGTCTGAAATGAATAATGTGCTTTAAATGACTGTGCATGTGAAATAATCTCATACTTGTGGATAAATACAATAAAAAACAATTTCTTTTTCATCACTTTTCCTATCATTTGAAAAACCTCAGGAAAGATCTTATGTACTCTTGGATCTTTCATTTACATTTGTCACTGAAAAAAGTGTGACACATTGTGCGGGACAAAGTTTTTCATAATGGAAGGGAAAACGTTTGGTATATCTTGAAATGTAGCATTTTTTTTTATTCACATAGGTGGATTTTTCTTCCTGTGTTTTACTGTATATTACTGAAGGGTTTTTCTTTAAATCTTTGTCTCAGTGAAATCATGTGAAGGCCGCCTAGTTCCACAAACTCTGTTCCGAAGCCTAAGCCCTGTGCCTGCTCAGATAGAGGAAGAGCCACAAGAGGAAGAAGCAGTGCTCTCCTTGCAGGGAAACAGCTTTAAAGGAGTTCTCAGTCGAGTCACACACACAACAGATGGTAAATTTGAAAACATAGACCTTAGATCATCTTGAAATTTTTATAGTTTGTGTTAGGATGTCATGATTTTTTGTGCCCCTCTCTGCACCACTTTTGTCATAAAGGGACACACGTCTATGGGACTCCACTTCAAGCAAGCATTTTATATTCAAGCAATCTATGTTTCTACATTTGCCTCTGTACCACCTTTCCAAAACTAGCATCTTCACTTCTATCAGAGAGTTTTAAATGATCAGTTTTGTGTCTTTAAATGTTACGAATAAAGATTTTCTTTATGAAGAAATGCAGAAATGCCAGTTTGTCAACTAAAATGCAATAATCTCCCCTAAATTTTGACTGAAAGTTCTCATGAAAGTACTGGGTTGTAAGGTAAATAGTTTGTTAAATTTTTTGTCAAACTAGTCATCATCTTGTTAAATTTGTGTTAAACTAGTCATCTTTTTATCATATCTTGTTTAAGCAGGAATCAAGAGTTTGACTGCAACCACAAAAGAAGATGAAGAGGCGGATCACACGGTTCACCAGGTACTGTATGGCTGTCTGTTTAGTTGTGTGATAAAACCTGCTACTATTAGAAGATCTCAGGAATGAGGCAGGAAGTTGAAGTGGCACGTTTGAGGCAGGACAGAGATGGCTCTTGTGGAGAGTAGAGTAGATTTCAGATTGTTCCTTCACCAGATTGTATCGACATTGCAATAATACTTTACAATATCTATACCTGTCTAGAAAAGAAGAAAAGAAAGCAAAGAAAAAAGAAATACCAAGACAGCAAAAGAAAACCAAGTGAAGCAAAAATTGATAAGTTCATAATATTTGATCCAGCGAAACAAACCTACAAAATTCAACAAAAGTACATTGGTACTGCAATACAATTTATAAGAAACTATGCATGAGGAAAGTCCTTATTAGCCAGTTGTGTTATGTCACGGAACCTTGTGCAAACACAAGTAGCGGGACCTTGAGCAAACACAAGTAATTCCTCCTTTCAAGAATTAACAAAAGCAGATTTGAAGGAAAGTCTCCTGACAAAGAGTTAATTCTTGTAGGGAAAACAAAAATTTAATTGCTGAGATAGAGCTCTATATTTAATGTAATAATTAGATTATTCTACCTGCTGACAGGTGGCACTGGAGGCTGAGGATCTGGAGGAATTGGAGGAGGTTTGCTTTGACCTGGATGGCAGTTCCTCTGATGAAGGTTGGTTGAATACTTTTATGTTTTTAAAGAGCAGCTTAGAACTGACTGAAGGAATGAAATTCATAGATCTTGTCCTGGGCCAGCATTGCTTTGTAGAGAAGGATCATTCAGCCATGGTGGAGACAATGCAATGATTGAAATCTGCTTCCTCTCACTCATTCTCTTAGCAGTAAATGTGATCAGATTTAGGCCCACAGCTTAAACGCTTGAAATTACTGCTAGCCAGTGATGTAGATAAGGAGCTGCCCATTCATCACAAAGCTAATAAAACTTGTGGGTAATGGTTCTGTTCAGACAAGATCTTTAATGTCTGTGCGTAGGCTTTGGGGGAGTAGAGATTTATACTAATGAACTCTGATCCGGTCTAGACCGAGATAATGAGTCGGTGCAAAATCAGAAGAAAGTGATGCTCATTTTAGTGAATATTTTGATTTACTTTCTTAGTTAAGAAATTTATAAAATTATAAATAGGCTAGAACACAGATAAACCATGAGAATTAAGCCTCACAAAGTTTTATTTGTAAAACTGCTATTTCAAAATGAACATTGTTGGTTTTTATATTTCCTGTTCCCAAATGTCAGTGGAGATATATCAGGTAAGATACCTATCATGGAGTTAAATATATCTGAACATTTTAAGAGAAGAATCTGCTCTCCTTTATTTGCAAGAGCTTCAGCTGTAAACTTGTGGCGCTCTAAGCATGCTGGATCACACCTAGGTGGACCCAGATAGTTGGGATCAAATCCTTTCACTAACTGAAATCCCATTGGTTAGAGCAATTCTGTATTTATGAAGCAACTGCTGATTCTTCAAATCCATCAAAAACTATTTTTGGCTGTTCCAGTTCAGAGCATTTATTCTTTTTTTTTCTTTTCACATATGTAAAAGTTGCTCATAATGTCACAGGTTGATAGCCCCATATTTCCTATATCAACAATCTCTACTGGCATTATTTTGGTGTGATAGCCAGATTACTGTAGCATCTTATCAAGTCCAGGATTTTTCTCTTTTGTAAAGATCATTTTCTACCATTCTGCTTTCATCAGTTCCATCATGCACTGCAGCTCAGGACATGTTAGCGTGAAGGATCTTCCTTCTTTCCCCAGCGCTCAAGATTAGAATCGTGATGTAAAAGATGGTACACTGATCTGAGGAAGCCGATCCTTAACAGTAGTGCAGCATACGAGATGTCCCTCCATGTTAAGGATGTCTGAAGCGCAACATCCCAATAGGTTCATGATATTCTCTGACGCTGCTGAATGCTGAACTGATCTCATCTAGGGTCATGTCTCTCTCTCCAGTGTGGCCTGCCTTTGACCACTATGCAATGTATAATACTGAGAAAAAGTAAAGAATTGCAGATTTTGTATTAAAAATATCTTGGCATGGGAGAGTTACATATCTATTGTTTCTTTTTTTGGTGATCAGAGCCTGTGAACAACAAGGATGTCCAGATACATGAGAGATCCCCTTCTGACCAGTACTTCCCTCCTGATGGCCACTTACCTCCTGAAGACCGCTTGCCTCCTGATGGTCACTTCCCTCCTGAAGACCGTTTTCCTTCCATCCTCTACAAACCTTCCAAGAATCTGAGCTATCAGCTTCAGGCAGATTTAGGTATGATGCCTGCAGAAAAACCTTTATCCAAGTAGTGAAGGTGTTTATTAAACTTGTAGGGTTTTGTCTCACAATCAGCCCTCATTTTCTACCTCAGACAAGTTCCCCTTGAAAATTGATATATTTCTTCGCAAGGACAACTAGAAGTTTTAGTTTGTTAACTAGCAATCTTACTAGTGTAGAAAGGTAGAGCTAAAATGAGACACTGGTTTTTATTATTGAAAGCAACTATCCGCCTATATCTAGACGAACCAAGAAAAAAATTAAAATTTACTCTCAAGAACACAACTTGGTGTAACTTGCAAGGATTTTAAGCCATGATCTCCCAAACCCTAGTCAAAGGCCCTTGTCAAATGGACTAGCTGCTTTCTTACTATAGTGGAATCATATGCCTCCACTACCAGTAAGATTGCCGTCTAATAGCATTATGAATCATCCTATCCTTCTCGTAAAAGAATCATTCACCTTCACCATCGCTAAGATTACCATGTAGTAGCCTGATGAATGTTCTTTCCTACCTATTGCGTTTTTTTTGTTGTTTATCAGAAGCTGCTGAGAACAGAAGTGCGAGTGATCTGATGGACTCATCCAGCCACTATGGTCAGTCCCTGGTCTTTGGTCCCTCCCTACAATTTGATAACCAACATTCTAAAGGACTTGGTGCGTGAATAGTAAAATAGAGTTCAATTAGAACTGCTTTGAAATAGCTGGAAAATTTAGATAAAATATAGTTTGTGCAGAGAGAGACATGTGCAATTTCTGTGACATTATTGTAATTTGCTCTATGGCACTATAATCTTTTTAATCTCATAATTTTATAGGTTTTTGAATAAACTGTTTGAAGCTGAACTTCATGAAAATTAAAAATGATATGGTAGGAACATATTTCCTTCATATGCTGTTGTTAAATTTTTGAACGTTCCAGGAAAGAGATGAAATATTGTTTTATGAACTTAATTAAGACAATTGGTGTTAAATAAAGTGATTGATTCATACTTTTTTGTCTTAACTTTAACTCTATATAACTATTGCCATTCTCTTTGGTATTTTGTTAGGTTTAAATCCATTTGATGCACAATCTGCTTCATTTGCTGACTGTGCTTTTGGCGACGAGGAGTTCAACACACACATGGATGATGGTATGTGCTCCCTAAACTATGTGCTTAGAATCAAGAGGCTCCACCTGAAAGTGGATTCTTTTTATTCTAAGCTAGCAGATTACACATTTACCAACTTCAGGGAAAGCATTGCAATTTTCCTGCAATTTCTGATCGTCAACATTTTGTTTTATTCTGGGAAAGCTTTTACAAAGTTTTGGTTTTGGTGCGCTTGAGAAATTTATCTTATGTATCATTTGTGTCAAAAAGATGTAAAGATCATTCTGATATATGAGGCAAACAAACATCACTGCTTCACTAAGAGTATAGCAGGTCTGAGATGTTTATGATATTATCCTTATCTCTGAGGTAACAAAAAATATGGAGTAATCAAAATTCATTGATGTCTCTGAGTAACAACAGATTTCTTTTGAAATTAAAAATAAGTGAGTGCTGTTTACTTGATATGCTTGCTCAGTGCACGATGTTTGTGTTTGATAAACTTTAGCTCTAGATCGATAAATGGGCGAGTCTCATAAGGTGATCTCTGAGTTGAATCTTAAAACTGAAATTCAAGCTAGATCTCCTTCGTCTATGTCACTTGAATCCTTGATTGTTAAGCTTACACTAAGTGCAAGTACTTTTAAAGGAAGAAAATGAAACTGAAATGATTGATTGTAAAAAATATATCAATCATGATATGGAAAAAATTCCAAAATAACTCCAAAATAGCTAAAATCACACCTGGAACTGTTTCCGTACTTGAGATTGTCATAACATTGGTCAAAGTATGAAATAAATGGCCACATCATTATTTGTTCGTCACGTTGTGTTAGCATAAGGATCATATGCACTAGACAAAATAATTTTTTAACGAAACTTACGAATATCATTAATCAGTGACTGTGGTGATTTTTTTCCTTTCTTTTTGACGCTATGACTAATTATTCTGAGGTTTCCTGCAGTTTTAGCAAGAAAATTCTTTGTAAGTCTCCGACTTTGTAATGATCAACATGAACAATCGGACCAGCAGAATGGAACTATTGCTATTTGATATTTAATTATTCATATATCTTGATATTTGCAGCTGTAGGATTGATGGAAACACTAAAATAGTTGAATGAGCTGGCGAATATGTAGTAGATTCATATGACTCTTTTTTTCTTCAGAGGGTGCTAAAGCTTTTCTGGATCAAGATGAGCAAGCTTTCAACAAAGAGAACTTCTTGAATAATCAGGTGCACCTTTGTCACTGAAATGATAGTTAAAGCAAATTTTTTCTCTTGAAGTCATTGTTCATAAAAAATGTCTTGTACAATATTAGTGCACAAGCTTGAATTAAGTTAAATCACAAATTTGGACTGAATAGACCCCCTCAAATCTTTTACTATGATTATGCTCACTTCATGCAAAGTACAAGGATTTAAACATAGCTACTGTTACCAGTGCAACCTCCTTCACCCTCTCTTTCATTGAATTTGCTGCTGCCACCACTGCACGTCCAAAACCTAACCAGCATTTTAAAAATCCTGTCAGGTTTTCCTGCTAAACTTGATTCAACAAAGTAAAAATTGATTTTAAGGCATAAATTCCAATGGAATGTTGAAATATAATTTTCTTTCAAAACAAAAAGCAAGGCTGCTGCGAAATAATAAGTTCACAAATTTTATACACGTGCCAAACCTGGTTAATGGCAGTAAGCAGCTTCAAACTTTTGACTAATTTAGTCTCTGGCATTGTTTAAAGGTGTTTTTACCCCGCTTCAGTTCGAGAAACATAATTTTTAAACAAGATATTTTATTCAAAGTTCACAATTTGAATCTTTGTGGTTGATAGCCTAAAGGTAATCTGGTCAACTTTCCTGAGCCACCTTTAATTTCTCTTATATGTCCTCTTGTTATACTAAAGTTTCAAATTCGATTTTTACAACTGGACTTAAGTTTTTTTTAAAATATGTTTTTGTGCAATTTTTTATTTAGAATCCTTTGTTTCCTTTTTCTCAAATATCTTTATTTTTTTCCCCATAGAACTTTACTGAAATGAACTGAAGCCTTTCAGAACAGAATCTGTTTTTTTTACGTGTTTAATAAATAAGAGGCTCAATGAGTTGTCAAGGGAAGAGAATCATGAAACTTTAAATCTTTGGTCATTCACTAGGAGTTGTCACTGACATCAGCCAGGGAAACTGATGACACCTTCAACAATATGACCATTGGGACATACATGAAGGCCTGCTCAGAACCTCTGGGTCTTCTTGGCCAGGAGAGCCAGCGGGTGAGTTCATTAGCTCTGACTGTGTCTAAGATGATTTGCAGGAAGAGTTCATTAGCTCTGGTTTGGTCTAGGGAGATGTAGGTTAAGTATATCAGTTCTGACTGGGTCTAAGGAGGTGTGAGAGTGAGTACATTAGTTCTGACTTGGTCTAAGGAGGTGTGAGGGTGAGTACATTAGCTCTGATTGGGTCTAAGGAGGTGTGAGGGTGAGTACATTAGCTGCGACTGGATCATTAGCTTTGACTCAGTTTAAGGAGATGTGGGGGTGAGAACATTAGCTTTGACTTGGTTTAAGGAAATGTGGGGGTGAGAACATTAGTGCTGACTTGGTTTAAGGAGATTTAAGGGTGAGTACATTAGCTCTGACTTCGTTTAAGGAGATGTAAGGGTGAGTACATTAGCTCTGACTTCGTTTAAGGAGATGTAAGGGTGAGTACATTAGTTCTGACTTCGTTAAAGATGTAAGGGTGAGTACATTAGCTCTGACTTTGTTTAAGGAGATGTAAGGGTGAGTACATTAGCTCTGACTTCGTTTAAGGAGATGTAAGGGTGAGTACATTAGCTCTGACTTCGTTTAAGGAGATGTAAGGGTGAGTACATTAGCTCTGACTTCGTTTAAGGAGATGTAAGGGTGAGTACATTAGCTCTGACTTCGTTTAAGGAGATTTAAGGGTGAGTACATAAGCTCTGACTTCGTTAAAGATGTAAGGTTGAGTACATTAGCTCTGACTTCATTTAAGGAGATCACAGCGTCGCATTTTGGCTTAAAAGTTACACTTTAGTTCTTAACCCTGAGCCGAGAAGCTCTAACCTCCCTGCGAACTTAGGCGATTCAAACATGGTTACAACCGACGGGGAAAACCTAATGTCATCCATCACTGCCAGGTGACAGGTCGGTCCCTGCACTGTGGTGTTCGCTTACTGCACACGCTAGTGCAGTGGTATGCGACAACTTTGTAATACAAAAGAAATTTCCCCATCTTTACATCTCAATATCTCCAAAACTATTCGCAGTATAAACATCGTTGTTTTTTTTACAGTTGTATTAAGACCTCATTTAAAAGCCGGTGAAAATTTGGTTCTTCTATGTTAATATTTGTGAGTTTGATAAACGAGTTATTTAAGGTGTTATTTTCTCTACGATTATTACCGCTAATTATGACTTGTTACATTTAATTGTCAATTAATAAAAAGCTGATCGAATAATTTTCTTTAAATAAATATAAATCAAAACTAGAAAAGCTATATTTTGATGTGGTGCAATTTTTTTTCCGTTGGGAGCGCTAATAGTGTATCTTTACGCCCGTGAATTTACTTTCTTTACATTTCAGGATTACTAGCTTATTGTAAATATGGAGCATTCCATTGAGTCCCATACTCGTTGTGTTAACGAACTGTGTCGCATTTGTGGAAACCTTTGTTGTGTCACAAAGAAACAAAAGAAAAACAATGATCGAGCCCACAAATGTGCACTAATTGCCACAGACATGTTTTTGATATATGGCATAGACGTGAATCAAGAAGAAAAGGACACTTATTCTAAAAGTATTTGTGGAAAATGTTTCACAAAGATTAGAGACATTAAAAGAACTAATAGCAACACCGTTCTAACAAGAGCACAGGAAATTTTTAATATAAACAAAAACAAATGGTGCTCGTTTAGAGAGACTTTAACGGAAGAGTGCACGTTATGCAGTCACCGCCACAGCCTTGCTGGTGGCTGCATCAAGCGTAAAACAACATTGAATAGACAAACTTATCAACAGCTAGAAGCTACAGGTACAGCCAACTCGATCCACGATCACCAGGACCAACCAAGCGCTAGTACCAGCAGCAGCTCCAACATCATCACCAACGTCGACACCAACATCAACACGAACATTAGCATCAGCGTAGAAGATGAAGGCCCGAACATTTCAGATACACAAAATTATGACATAGAAACAAGCCAGTCACATGCAACATTCACCTACAATCCTGACATGAGCACATTTTTAACAGATGAAACAAACACATGCAATACATGCAATGATCAAACTGCCTGTGAAACATGCACTAGCCTTTCTTCAAACACAAACACTACATGCCAACTTCCTTTTCTCCCTGTTGCAGAATCAACACCAATCAAATATACACAGACTAAAGATAGTTCCACATCCCCAATGGTGAAAAACGAGATCACATTTAGCCAGTCACTTAGCCTCTCGCAAGACACCCCATTATCAAAAGAAGAAGAACACCTCACTACACATCTAGTTAAAAGAAAACTGAACACAGATCCCAAAAAACAAACAATATTTTGCAAGACATCAGGCCAGCCCATGCCACTTCAAAGAGTAGTGATCCCAAGAAAAAGCACACAGTCAGTTAGAACACCGACAAAGAGGAAAAGAGCTAAACTTTTAGACTCACTTAGGACATTTGTAGCGGGAGACTCACACAGCTCAGCAGACACACAACTAGCTTCAGAATTAAAGAGAATTCCAGTACATCGCAGACAAGACATCACAACAAAGGCTTCAGTCAAACAAAAATTTAAAGTTTCACGCCTTCACACACTCGCAATGAAAGAGAAATTGGGTTTAAGTTGGAGACAGGGTAGAAAACATGCTAATTTGCTGAAACAGGTAGGGATACGTGTAGAGAATGAAAAATCAGTCCGGGAACTTTCTAGGGAGATAATCTCCGATTTTGTTCAGGTAGAAAAAAGATTATTTGCTAAAGAAGATAGAACAGAGTATGAGGTGCCGTATGGTAGGATAAGGGATTTACCTAGGTTTGTGGACAGCTTGCTAGATTCATATGATGAACAAAACTTACTCACATGGCGGGAGGGGTCTATTCCACAAGATGAGATTTGGGTAAAAATTGGGGGGATCACGGAAAAAATTCTTTAAAATTTACACTGCAGATAGCTAACACAATGAAACCAAACGCACGCAATAATACAGTTGTTATAGCCATTGCATCAGTTCGCGACACACATGACAACATGGTTAGGTTTATGGCAGGTGGCTTGGCTAGTGATCTCAAAGCACTTCAGTCCCATTCTTGGAAAAACAAAAAACTGAAAGTTTTCCTTAATGGTGACTACGAATTTTTGTGCAAGATGTATGGCCTCTCAGGCCCTCAGGGTACTTATCCATGCCTGTGGTGCCTGATGCCACGACGAGATATGCATGAACCCAGTGGTCAGTGTCAGCAAAGATCACTGGAAAGCTTACTCGCCGATAATTCTGCTTTTGTCGCAGATTCTTCTGTGAAGAAAGAAGTTTCTAAATTTTACAATGCTCTACATACACCCCTTTTAAACATAGAGTTAGATAACGTCAGCCCTCCTTACCTTCATATTTTATTAGGCATTGTTTTGAAACACCACAAATTGTTAGAGGATGCTGCACACAGTTTAGACACAGAAATAGCTACACAAAGAAACGAGCACCTGACGTCAATAGGGCAAAGTTTGAAGAAATATGGCTCAAACTGGCGTCAGGTTCAAGACTTAGAACACAAATTGCAATTCGAGGAGGGCTGTTTAATTTTTAGTGAAACACAATCTGACATTGACAACCATGCGCAAAATATACATGAAATAGAGCAAACTCTTTCTTCCTTTCCACACAAAGCCCTCACACCAAGATCAGGTCCAGTCACTTCTGCATTAGACACAGTACTCAACAAACATAGAATAACACCACAGGCCTATCACAGCAGATCTTTTGTAGGTAATCACTGTCACAAATACCTTCAAGCAAAAGTATATACAGACCTTACAGAGACCCTCGTCAATCAAACAAAAACACTAACAAACAACCCATTCCTTGTTGATAAAGCCACCATCATTCAAATAACATTCAACGACCTCAACAACGCCTTCAGTGCAGTACACAACGCTTTATCTCACACAAAACCTATAGATCGCAGCTCTCTATCAGAAATACAAGCAACAATAGACACCTACATGGCAATTTACAGACGCATGTTTCCTCACAAAGTCATTCCAAAACAACATTTACTTGAACAACACTGCATCCCATACATTAAAATACACAAGTTCGGACTAGGCCTTCTCGGAGAGCAGGGGACAGAAAACAGCCACCAAATGATAGGAAACATAGAAAAACACCGCGCACATGGAATAACAAACGATCTAAAAAAACTACATCACATTTTAGAAGCACATCTTCTTCAAATCGCCCCTGCTCTCCGATGATAAAATAATAACTGTGATATAATCTCTTCTGTGATGATAATGTACTTTATATTTTATATTTATTCTTCATTGTTTATTTTACAAAAATTGGATTAAAAGAATTATGCATGTTGCTGCACAAGAAACAATTACGTCAACATTTACACCATAGAGTGATAAAGAAACTAGCAGACTTTTACGGATATAAATAGGAACAATCAGCTCTAATGTAAAAAGTTCTTCTCCCAACGCTATAAAATTTGGTGAGTAGAACCACCCTTACCTATTGATTCTTATGTGTGAATATGAAAAAAAATTATCGATCGGTTTTGTGTATTTTTTACTTTAAAATCATACCTTTTTTTTTTTTAACATTTCTAAAACCACCTATTTTCATTCTTCGATCTCATAAAGACTATTGAAGCTATTATTTTCGCTGTTGCTTGTCTATTATTCGCATCTTTTGTATTTATTCAATGTAAAATAACTAGAGAAAATATTAATATTATCTTGTTTAGCGATTAAATGAAAGACGGGGTATAAACGCGATAAAACCATGCTTGCAGTTGAGCTGCCTGATGTAACCTGATCTGATCTTGGGTTTACTGGGTCAGGTCAATGACACGGTCCGGCGCCCGCTAACTAAAATAACGTTACCTGCACGCAGTGAGATGTAAGGGTGAGTACATTAGCTCTGACTTCGTTTAAGGAGATTTAAGGGTGAGTACATTAGCTCTGACTTCGTTAAAGATGTAAGGGTGAGTACATTAGCTCTGACTTCGTTAAAGATGTAAGGGTGAGTACATTAGCTCTGACTTCGTTAAAGATGTAAGGGTTAGTACATTAGCTCTGACTTCGTTAAAGGAGATGTAAGGGTGAGTACATTAGCTCTGACTTCGTTAAAGATGTAAGGGTGAGTACATTAGCTCTGACTTCGTTTAAGGAGATTTAAGGGGGAGTACATTAGCTCTGACTTCGTTTAAGGAGATGTAAGGGTGAGTACATTAGCTCTGACTTCGTTAAAGATGTACGGGTGAGTACATTAGCTCTGACTTCGTTTAAGGAGATGTAAGGGTGAGTACATTAGCTCTGACTTCGTTTAAGGAGATGTAAGGGTGAGTACATTAGCTCTGACTTCGTTTAAGGAGATGTAAGGGTGAGTACATTAGCTCTGACTTCGTTTAAGGAGATGTAAGGGTGAGTACATTAGCTCTGACTTCGTTTAAGGAGATTTAAGGGTGAGTACATAAGCTCTGACTTCGTTAAAGATGTAAGGTTGAGTACATTAGCTCTGACTTCGTTTAAGGAGATGTAAGGGTGAGTACATTAGCTCTGACTTCGTTTAAGGAGATGTAAGGGTGAGCACATTAGCTCTGACTTCGTTTAAGGAGATGTAAGGGTGAGTACATTAGCTCGGACTTCGTTTAAGGAGATGTAAGGGTGGGTACATTAGCTCTGACTTCGTTTAAGGAGATTTAAGGGTGAGTACATAAGCTCTGACTTCGTTAAAGATGTAAGGTTGAGTACATTAGCTCTGACTTCGTTAAAGATGTAAGGGTGAGTACATTAGCTCTGACTTCGTTAAAGATGTAAGGGTGAGTACATTAGCTCTGACTTCGTTTAAGGAGATTTAAGGGGGAGTACATTAGCTCTGACTTCGTTTAAGGAGATTTAAGGGTGAGTACATTAGCTCTGACTTCGTTAAAGATGTACGGGTGAGTACATTAGCTCTGACTTCGTTAAAGGAGATGTAAGGGTGAGTACATTAGCTCTGACTTCGTTTAAGGAGATGTAAGGGTGAGTACATTAGCTCTGACTTCGTTAAAGATGTACGGGTGAGTACATTAGCTCTGACTTCGTTAAAGGAGATGTAAGGGTGAGTACATTAGCTCTGACTTCGTTAAAGGAGATGTAAGGGTGAGTACATTAGCTCTGACTTCGTTAAAGGAGATGTAAGGGTGAGTACATTAGCTCTGACTTAGTTAAAGATGTAAGGGTGAGTACATTAGCTCTGATTGGTCTAGCGAGGTGCAGAGATGAGTGCACCAACTGAACCCAAGAGATATTCTAGGTTGTCCTTCTTCATCCTGTCTAGACTTTTCTGCTTTTGAATCTAAGATTTGATCTAATAACTTGTTAAAAAAATTTTATATTGAAAACATTGTAAATCGTCCAAACATGGAGTTCTAGAGAGCTGATTCTCATTGATTTATTTTATCAAGAACATAGTTTAAAGGAGTCCCAACATGTAGAGTAGAGCTCTAGAGGATTAATTTTCTGCAAACCCCAAGCTGTAGATAAAAGCCTACTGTGCGAGAATGAGGATAGATCAAATCGTTCCCACCATGCATCATGTATTTGAAGAGTTTGTTTAAATAGAATACAAGGGTTATAGAAGGAAATAAAAGTCCTTGCAATCACCCTAAGTTCGTCTTTTGTGGAATAGATCGTTTCAATTATAATCCCAAGTTGTTTGAAACCATAGAGATATTTTTTGAATTTTTCTTTACACGTATAAAGTGATGGTATTGTTTTACACATTAAATATTTTTTTTTTTCAAACTTTTTTGTTTTTGGTGATGCATGATTATTTTAGTTGCCTCTTTTCTTCTTTCTTTACTTAATCTGTCTTGGAAACCTCCAACACAGCCTGATTTTGGTTTAGTGATACAAAGCCCACCTAGGTACAGGAAAGCAGCCCCAATCCTTGAGTCTGATGAAGGTATGTTGTTTTCTGGCCAAATAATTTTAGTATTATCTGTTATTGATCCAATGCTATGCAGAACTGATGTACCTTTTATTTCTGTTCAAGCAACTCAAAAATATTCAAATCAAAACATTTGTTTACCAATTGTCAACAAGGAGGTAACTGTATTGTTTCTACCTTCTCCCCAGTGATGCAAAGTTCTGTCTGACAGAGGCTTCTTTTCTCTTGTTGTCCTTCAACATTATGCCCTCACATGCACAATAAATATATATCTCAATTACATTGTTCTCCCATTTCTTAAATTTAAAGTGTACACAAATATGAACAAAATCTTTTCCAATCTTATAAACTTTTTTCAACTCTGTTGGTATGTATTATATTTTCATTCATTCCTTGCTCCCCAGTTGATGGAAGTTCTATAGAGACAAGCGTACGTCTGTCGCCTGTGGGTGATACAGGCAGCAATATTAACTCTCCTACAAATAAGCCCACTAGCAACTGGTCAAACCCTCTGCCCACAACATCACCATCTGTTGGAAATGAGTACTCAAGTGCTGAAAAACTGGACCTCACAGCCAGCAATAAGATACTTTCTCATCAGACAATCAGTGGACAGTCATACTGCTACATGCCTGACTGCCAAACTAATAATAAGATACACTCACTGCAGACGCCACCTTTAAAAGGTGACAATACAAACTCATATAGTGACAAACTAGACTTTCAGGCGAACACAAGGACAGACTCCCATCAGACAGGGGCATCACTGAGTGACAGTGGACATTCACACAGCGGAAAACTAGACTTTCAGGCCAGTACAAGGACAAACCCCCATCAGACAGGGGCGTCACTGGGTGACAGTGGACATTCACACAGCAGAAAACTAGACTTTCAGGCCAGTACAAGGACAAACCCCCATCAGACAGGGGCGTCACTGGGTGACAGTGGATACTCATATAGTGACAAACAAGACTTTCAAGCCATCAGTAGATCACATTCTCATCAGACAACAACTGCAATTGGTGAAGATGGATACTCCAACGATGAGAAACTTAAGTCTCAGGGCATGAATAGGACACAGTCTTGTCAAGCAGAAACTGCAGCAGATGACAGCAATAAGACATTGGTGGCATCAAGTTCACAAGGACTAGACAATAGTAAGGCCAACTCTCAGATAATAATTAATGATAGAGTGTAAATTGATTATTATGACATTTGGTTATTGCTTGCAACCCTTCATCTATCAGTAACCGCAATACTATAGTTATAACTTTAAAAAAATTGAGTACTCCAAGAATTGCTGACATTTACCAGGGATTTTTGCAATAAATTTGTCAGAGTTTCTTCCATGGCAATCATTGCTAGTTTAATTGGTTCTTTTTTCTCCTGCAAACATAGTCTCTCTAATCTTGGCTTGGTGACTTGTG
Organism: Elysia crispata; assembly: GCA_033675545.1. NCBI lineage: Eukaryota > Metazoa > Mollusca > Gastropoda > Plakobranchidae > Elysia > Elysia crispata. Next base: position 144,494 of record JAWDGP010005381.1, on the reverse strand, counting down.
TATAGAGCCTGTTATCACCGCATATTAATAGATTGGGTTCATTCAACTTGTTGATCAGTTAGTGTGGTCTGCATGTGCTGACATGTGGCCATCCTCTAAACTGCTGAAAACACATTTATTTCCCGCTAAAGTGAATTGTTAAGTATTGAGAAATCTCATAAGAAATATGTCACTCAAATATGTTGACGAGCTTCTCTTTAGGTCTTATATTCACTTGAACATAGACATTATAAAATGTGTTGAAGGTTTCAGTGACCAACATGCAGCTCTTTATGAGGTGGAAGTCTGTTAAGTTTTGCATAGGCTGTGGAAAAATGATGCAGTATGATGCTCTTATTCTTTTTTTCTGTTGTAACCAGATTTTTTCGCAGCTTCGATATTATGTAAACGATATTTGTTATGTATTATAAAACATTTTATTTTGAGACATACAGTCATACTTGTCTAGTATTACGGAAAATCCGTAATCATTACGGAAAACCAGTTCCAATTATGGAATTACGAAAACTTCTTTGTTATTACGGTTTTTGCACAGTAGGCGAGTACAGCTGAACAAAGTTATAGAGAAAAAAACAAAAAAAAAAAAACCCAAACAAAAAAGAAAACAACAAACCAAAAAAAAAACAACAAAAAACTAGGGGACTAGGCTAGATCTAGATCTAGGCCTACATCGGAGATCGCCAGCGCGCGCTATGCCTTGCAAATTATGCAATGCGGTAGGGTATCGCGGAGGACCATGATCGCCATGCAGATCTAATTTCGTCTCTTAAGCATGGGCAACCTCAACTGATTTTGGTGAACGCAGTCTTGAGCATCCGGTGTTCTTGAAACTTAGGAGACATGCGAAATGTGCGGCTTTACTAGATCTTTGTCCTAGGCCGTCACAAAAACGTAGGCTAGAAAGGTGGACTGGAAGTGGAATGGTGGACTAGAACATTTTTGAGCAGGGAATGAGAGGGGAGTACAGTATGTCTAGGCCTCGATGCCTTACCTGATTGCCAGCTTGGCATTGATTTTGGTTAACACAATAGCACTGGCTGAGCTTAGGAGACGTTGAACATTTTATATTTATTTGAAAAGTGAAAGTAGATCTAGATTTTCGTCTATTTCACACTTTGGACCTGGCCTTAATTTGAAACCTACTCTTTGTCTTTCTCTTCTTGGTTTTACTGTTCTTAATCTTAGTCTCAATACTTTGAGCGTTTAGATCTACATGAGTTCGAGATTAGATTGGCGGATTTGTTGCGAGGGCCGATTTCCTCCACATTTCAGTGCTTTTTAAAGGCAATATAGAAATAGATCTAGATTTATCGCATCTCTACCTTTACTTATTCTAGATCTAGCGTCAGACTAGAACGATTATAAATCAGATCTAGATTCTAGATCTATTTAGATCAGATTTGGATGTTGAGAGCCAAGACTACCATTTAAGAAGATATTCTGATTTCAATGCTAGAATAGATCCTTACTCTACCTCTAGACTCTAGATCTTGTTTACAGTTTTATTAGATCTTCTAACAGACACTTAGATCTAGACTTGGACCTTTTTAGTTAGATTCTGTCTGGATAACTAGATCTAGATTCTACAAACAGCCTAGAATGTCATCAACTCCACCGCCAAAGAAGCGAAAAGTGCTTCAAACCTTTCGAGTGGAATGCACCCAAGAATGGCCGTGCATGCTCAAGTCACGCATTGGACCTAACCATGCCTTCTGCACAGTCTGTTCTGCAGACATTTCTATCGGCCACACAGGGCGCTTTGACATCACCAGCCACATTGCAAGTGCCAAACAAAAAGCGTGGTGAATGTTCGAAACAAATGAGCATCTCTTCAATGTTTGCGGCTAAAGGTGCAAGTGCAGAGGATGGGCACACCAACAAAGTCACGTATGCTGAAGCGCTTATGGTAGATTTTATTGCCCAACATAACCTATCTCTCTCAGTTGCTAATAGTCTGCCAGAACTAATTAAGAGTATGTGCCCAGATTCATCAATTGCTAAAGATTTAAAGTGTGCACGTTCCAAGTCTACGGCAATGACAAAGGAATTGAGCAAAGTTGTGAAAGAATCGCTTGTAGATAAGATGAAGAAAGGACCTTTCACTATATCCACAGATGGCTCCAATGACATGGAAAAATCAAAACTCTTCCCCATAGTGGTGAGAACTTGAGGCCCTCCTGGTTCTCAAACACAGGCAGACAGATGTGATATCTCTGAAAGAGCCAGCTCTCATAGACCGCCTAAAGAAGGCATACACCCTGAGCCTGGCTTAGGTCTTTCCAGCTCAAAGGAACGCAATACTTTACATAGATTTTTCATTTAGTATCAAGATCTAGGTCTAGAGGTAGAATTGGATTTTTTAAAAATAGTAGAAATAGATTGTTTAAAAAGAATACCAAGCTCATGGATTACCAAAAAGAAATCAGAACAAAGACTATGAACAACAGATATTGATAAGTCAATAAAGTTTTTATGGCTTTTAATAGGGAGCTTGTGAATCCCATTCCTTTATCATCTTGATTTAACTTTAATACCGGTAGTTATGTTAATAGCAATATTACTCTACACTGTATTACAGATTTTACATCCAAATTGCAGATTTTTGAATTGTGGATTACTGAATTCAGTATATTGAACTAGGCAGGTATGCATTCTGCTTGCTTGTGTGGATATTTCTGTCTGTGCTTAAGCTGTCCTGTCACTTTATTATTCATGCTCACACCCTGTTTCCTCCTTATCTCCACACCCCTACAATCCCAGTGGAACTCACGTTTAGTGCCCTGCAGGAGCTCCTTGAAAGGTCGGACTTGAGTTTTTCCAGCATGGGCGGACCAGACCAGGACCACGGAGAGTTTATCCTGGCGTTCCTTCGACAGCGTGCTGAAGAGAAGAGGCGAGAATTGGCAAGCAGCAAAACAGATAGCAAATCTGTGCTGAGAAATGAAAAATTTGATGAAGGAGCAGGAGGAGATGCCTCCGCTGACAGATCAAAATATCCTCGAAGGTTTGACTCACTTTCTATACCTTCAAAGCTCCCAACCCCATCATACTCTGAGAAAGTTAATATCAAAGCTGGTGATCTTTCATTACTTCCAAGGAGACCACAGGAAACTGTCCAGACTACAGGATCCAGTGCTGTGGGTGAGGAAGCTGTTAAAATCTCTCATAATGTGAGCAGTTTCTTGAGGGATCAACATAAAGATGATGAAGACAGAACACTAGGGCTGAATGATCTAACACTGTCAGACAGCTCTGTCTTTAAAGTTCCCTTGTCTATTGCCTCAAAGAGTGTGAGAAATAAAGGGAAGCCAAGTCTTTTCCGCAGCAAAATTCCTCGCCAGGTTGCAACAACTTCCTCTGTAGTTTCATCAGATCGTGAGTCACTGACACCTGTTGAGAAGAGTTCATCAAGCAGTAAGGGACCCACATTGTTAGAAAAGTCTGGGTCTTTACTGACAAGCGTATTGTCAAAAACAGAGCAGCCTGCCCCAACCAGTAGCATGAATCTTGTAACAAATGTGCAAAGGATGGCCCACCCAGTGCCTGACATTTTGTTTTCAGCCCCAAGTCCCTCATCCTATCCCAAACCACCAACCATGGAGAGAACCCTGTCTTCCGAGAGTGGTTCATCCAACTATAAGCAGCCTCAACCAATCAATAGTTCATTACCGGCTTTGTCTATTGTTTCCTCCCACTATGAGGCACAAGCACAGACGTTACCTCGACATGATCCAGAGAAACAAGAGAGACCGAGTACAGGTGAGGACGAAGTCAATACTGCAGGGCCAAGACCAGAACATCTTCCATCTCTTGATGAAGATCGTTACCTGTCAGGGCTGACATCAACCCCGGACACCCTGACTGAGGAGTCCATACTGCACACAATGCTCTCAGCATCTGAAACCTGTGAGTATGTGCTCGACAAGGAGCTTTCATTCAATTTAAGTTTTCAAGACTAAATTGAAGAAAAATTTTTTTTTTGTGTCAACAACTTTTTTTTACGACAATATGTTTATAATAGAATAAATAGAAGGAAATCTTATTCCAATTTAAGGTCTAATGTCCTGTGCATAAAAACTGAAAATTAGTAATTTTTAAATAGTAAAAATAAATTCAGCAACTAAAGTATTTCTTCAGTGAAAATAGTTAATCTTAGCTTCATCTTGTGGTCGTCATTTGTTTTTCCTCATACAAGCTGATGACCTATGATCTTGTGGTTCAGATGGGTTTGTCTGCTGTCTACAGATCCATCTACTTTGTTGTCATTCTTATACACTCAACCAATTGAAGTTTTTATTTAGTACTTGGCATAGATTTGTACACGTCTTTCAAGGGAGTCATATTTATCATGCTCTCTTTTTATTCTGATCTCTGTTGAGTGTCTGTTTTCTAGTAAAACTTTCTTTCTTGCAGTTATTACTTTTTTTCTGTGCAATCATAGATAATTTGCTCAGAAGATGTATCAAAGGGACTGCCTAGAAACTTTTTCTCTGGAGGAGTATTTGACCTACACTCCTTGCATTAGTCAGTAATGTGGAGCAGAAGGACTGATTGGGCACCACATAGCTCCCAAATGTTATTGTTCCTAGTCTAAATCAAATCATAATTGTTTCAAGCCATCAATAATGAGAAAAAAAACACTTTAAAATTGTTAACCATTATGTTGCTACTCAAAATAACTCCAACAATTTAAGCTCTAAAGTTATAATTTATGACTTGTTTCAGCCATTGTGCCCCTGGTGACACCTCGCATTGTTGCTGATCTTGTCCGAATACCTGAGACCCTGACCATGCCTGAACCGTGCTGTGTGAGTCTGTCAACCTCGACACACCTGCCTCTCACCAATCTGCTGCCAAAGGGAATCAAGTGTAGGCTTTCAGTGAGTGCCGTGGCAGTAACCCTGGAGGGTGGCAGGCAGCAGCAGATCAGCCCAAGTTGCTGTCCGTTTGATTTCAAAAGAGAGATGGCCCTAGCACCCAGGACTAGTGAGAACATCACGGTGAGTGGGTTGGACCTGAGAAAGCTGCATCATCGACAAAGAAATAGAGCAGGTTTATCAGCGTGTGTGAAAGTCTTTGTGTTCTCTCAAGTTCAGCATAAGTGCTGCTACCTATTTAGGAATGAGTGTCCACTTCAGATTTTAATCCCAGAGAAAAAAAACAGTTTTTAATCTTTGTTTTTCTTTGCATATTTAAAAAAAAAAAGCCAAGGGGGTCCCAGAATATAAGGAAAATAACCAGATCTCAGATCCTTTGTTAAATTGAGAGTCCAAGATTTTTAAATAACCTCCTTATACTTCTTTTTTAAATATCAGGTTTGCATTTAATTATATTTGTTGCACCTGCTCCCTATAAAACCACATGATTTTAAACAGCAAGTCTGTTAATGCTGTTGTGTAGAACAGCTTGTAAAGTGATTTTGCAAGTTACACACATTAATCAATTTTATCAAAATTTGAAATTGAAGAGCTGTTTAATGGTGTTCAAAAATGAAAAATATTGGAGATTAGAAGATTTCTGGTACCACCAAATTTTCGTGTCTCTCATACCCATGGGGTGTCAATGTGTCTCTAGTGAGACCTAGTAAGCTTTCAAGGCTCCTCTTAGTTTTTCAAGTAAATACTTTGTTCAAGAATAAAAAAGTTTTACCACTAACATAGAAATATGTGTTACAGGTTGGAATAATTTTTTAATTTGTTTTTTACTTTTTTGTTTTTCATTGAAACCCATAAAGTTCTTTTATGGCCTGTTTCTCTGCTGTTATAAACTCTAAACATGGTATGTCAAGAAGGCACACGCAGGAATTTTTAAAAATATATTTAGCCTTTGTTACTGCATAAAAACAAATTTCGTGCCTTTCAAGAAGATGAAACTTTAACTCTAGCATTTTTGGGTTGAAAGCTATTTCATTTTAAATTTAAAAAAAAAAAGAAAAGCATCATGAAATAGAAAAAAGTTCTATCTTAAATGGATTCTAGCTCAAAACAGTCAGCAGTGACTGGTGCCTGGACTGAGCAGAGTTCCTCACTGAATTTACAATAGCGCAGCACTTAAAATTCTACAGAGACTAACAAATCTTTAACCCTGTATCAGGTGATCTTCCGACCTAAAGGTCAAGGCACATACATGGCTTTGGTTGAAGTCACAGCTGTCTCCATGTCCAACAGTGGAGAGAAGAGGGTCTACATGATCACACTCAGTGGCACAGCAGAGTTTCCTACCCTTGAAGTGAGACAGTGTTTTGTAATGTGTCAGACGATTTCAAATTAATACTTGCATCTCTTCAAAGCTAGGGCTGAAAATATCAAAAGCCTTACAATCAGAAAAGCCAACCCCCACAGGCTCAAATTGCTCTCAACACAACCTTGATTATTTTTCAGAAACTACAAAAAAATGTTTTTGCAAAAAAAAAAAAAAGACTCTAAAAGGAGTTTTGAATAAAACCTTGTGGATAGGATTTGTAGCAAAGAGTAAATGATGCGATGGAAAATATTTTAAAAATGCTTGAAAATAATTTCCCATTTTTTTTTAAGTTGACTTAAGAACATACATTCTCAACCAATGGAAATTGAGATTGAAAATTTACTCAGAAAGTTGAAAGTGATAATGGCATTAAAACTCTTAAAACATGTAGTGTTTTCCATTAAAAGAATGGGATTTTATTTTCCAAGGAAATGTTCTACAGCATTCACATCTTTTCCTGCTCAATGCCTTTGAGATTAAATTAAAGCAGGCAGAGTTGAGAAGAAGTGTTATACTTATGATTGTCAACCTTTAATTCTGTTTGTTTGCTTTGTCTTGTTCAGATGTGGCCAGCCAGTGAGCAGATAGACTTTGGGGATCTGTTAAGTGGCAGTTCACGTTGCAAGTCGATTCGCATCAAGAATGTCGGCCACGCCACAGTGCCGCTATGTTTCTCCTTGTATCGAGTAAGATTGTAATGTTTGTCATAGTCCAGTCTTTATTTGCACTCCATGATCTAATGCTTTCTGTGACTGGTGATTTTTGTAACCTACTAACCAAGCCTATAATTTCTCTAAGTTGGATGCAAAACAGTAGAATTTTGTATCAATGCAGTGATTTTATGATTTGACCCACAATATATGACCCACACATTGCATTATCCTATTCGATCCAAGTTTTTATCCATTTTTACAGGAATTATTTGTTGTTACAGCTGTTTAAAACCATGCCAGGTATCCCTTTAGTTTCTTGCCAGGCTTACTCCAAATACCTGTCAGTGGTAGCAGGATTGGGCATATATCACTTGTCAGGAGGCAAAAAGCTTTCTATCTCAGTGATGCCTATAACTGTGCCTTAGCACCGCTTGTGAATCTCAGGATTTACAATTTTTGACTGATGTAGGTTCTAATATTTCAAAATATGCTGTGCTTGGTTTTTTTTTTTTTAAGTTTTCATCATTAAAATGCAATAAGTTTTACTCCACCTAAATAACATTCTTGTCTGCATTTTAAGAAATTTAAGATATCATAAGTATAACGAGCATTTCAAAGCATTTCAATATTATTACTTACAACTCATTTTATTTCATTAATGATATATACTTTGCATTGATGCCCCACAAATTTTGAGGCTGCTATGAATTTTTGTGTGTGATTTTAAATAATTTATATAAATATGTTGTTGGAAAAGGAACCTTGTCAAATTTTCAAAAAAATTTGTGACACATAAATTCAGTTTATTAAAAAGTTAATGTAACAAACAATCTGCCTAATTTGTGCGATAAAAAGCTTTTAGTATTCCTTGACTAACATACTTAAGATAAACTAATCATACAGAGGAACAGGTCCTAGGCTTATCAACATTGATCATATTTTAGATCTGCTTAACTCTAGCTCAAAACTATACTGTAATTATTTTCAGAGTTTTAAATTTTTTTTTTTGAAATAATTGATCAGGTTATATAATATAGAAGTTATATGATTCTCCGGTAGATCCCAATTATAAGCTCCTGCCTGGAGTAGGTACTAGAATCATCAAAGGAAGAATGATGACACTATTCTCTCTATGAGTATGAATAGCAAACTGAGATGAAAAAAACAGAGTCACAATTGGCTCTGTAAAAAGTGCTCGTGTGGAAACCTGAGCTCGAGATAGCTAAAGAGCTCTGAGCTTCTCTTGATTGTCGTTTTAGTATGTGTGGCATCGAACATGTAAATAAAGCACTGACCAGATTTCATCTTAAATTGTAGTGTCAAAATATGGCTGCATCCATGTTATTAGGCTCAAAACAGCTCTGTATTTTCATTCACTTTAGAAAATAGAACTTCCATTTTTTATTCCTAGGTCAGTCAATAAAGTACCTTCTTATTATATGCTTTTTAATACAATGACACAGCAGCTGGAGTTTAATGTCCTTTTTATTGGAAGAAAATGTCATCTTGCACACTCGCCAACTGAAATTGGGAATCTCATCAGTTGACCTTATGATGTAATCAGGTTACTGCATGCATTCAATGAGAGGCAGGTGAACTAAAAGGCTGCTTCTGTGTTGTAGCTTGAACAAATTATGATATGGCCACAGTCTTTCTTGAAGTCCATCCTTCCTACATTCTATACATCTTAAACTCAAAATTTATCTGATCGTACTACTCACTTGAAATAATTTTATTTTTCCACTTCAGATGGATTCCTCTTTAGGCATGTTCTCCTTTCACCCTGAGAAACTCTCAGCAGACATATCGAGTATCTCTCTGAGCAGTCGGCCAAGTGCTGCTGGTGTAAGCAACACCATCTTTTCCATGACTCTTCCCGGCAAGACTGAGGGCCAGGAAGTCAAGACAGAGACAATCAAGATTTACTGCAACACACAAGCTCCTGACAAGCGGGATCAAAACAGTAAGAGGAAAACAAAAAAGCAATATGTTAAAAGGAATAATTTACATAAACTTGCATGTTTTTTTCTGCACTTACAGGTTGTTCCTCATTTCTCAAACAGAGATATCTGTTTTGCTATGTTTAAGACTATTTTTTCACATCTGCTCATGATTCTGACAACCACTATCCATGAAATCGTCCTACAAGGCTAATAATTAACTTTTGAGAATTGCTCATATGCTGTCACTATGTGTCCAATGGCAAGAAAGCATAGTCTGATGTTGAAATTGCTGAATGAGTTTTTACTTGATGTCTTTTGAGACAATGAATAAACAGGCGCCTGTCAAACCTTGTTAGTTTGTATTTCTGATTTACTTTTTTCTCCTCTACTGTCTGACTTTATGATCCCTCCTCACTCCTGCCCATTTTAAGTCATACCTGTAGAGTTTCAGTCTCTTTGAGCAAAAACACTACAAACTCTAGAGGCTTTAGCTCAGATGGAAGACGGAACTAGACTCAAAGGTTTGCTGTTTCTAATTGAGTTATAAGCTTTTTCCGTTCGTTCTCATCCTCCGCCCTTCACACACACAAACTAAATTGATTATATATCTGTTTTACTTTCATCAAAGGAATTGCTGAAAATATTGTATCCAATGAACCTCTATTTGAAAACCTATTTTTCTAGAAGCTCTTGTTCTTAATTTGGTCTTTCCTAAACTCATTGGAACCATGAAACATGCATTTGAAAAAAAGAGTCAAGGTTACAAAAATAAATGTTGTTTATAATTTGTTTTGACAATAAAAGTCCATCTAGAGGTTTATTGCAAACTATAATATGCACAATACCAACACAGGTTATCTACTCTGCCACACCCCCAGTTTAGAAATTAATTGGCTGTGGCAGTTGGCACAGTTTTTCTCCCTACCTGCAGGGAGCCATGAAAGCAAGAGTGGGGTTAGGATTGATCGGTTGCATTCTGTATGTGCTTCTTTATGAAGCCAACAAAGAAACTAAGAAACTAAATTACAGTCTTGTTCTGTTACTGTATATCTCCTCTCAGGATATCTGACAAGAGCGGAGAAATTTGAAGCAAAACTACAAGTGTCAGTGGACCAACCAGTAGAGGAACTGGCTCCTCTGGCCTCAGTTAACCTCAGCGTAAATGTTGGCCTCTACAAGCTGCAAGTGGACACCTCTGTAAGTCTGGCATTATTAGATGTTTATATCTTGATTGTTCAGGAGTATGAAAGCTGTTAGTGTTTTACACCTTGATTGTTTAAGAGTATGGAAGCAATTAGTGTTTTACACCTTGCTTGTTTAAGAGTGTGGAAGCTGTTAGTGTTTTACACCTTGATTGTTTAAGAGTATGGAAGCTGTTAGTGTTTTACACCTTGATTGTTTAAGAGGTGGAAGCTGTCAGTGTTTTACATCTTGATTGTTTAAGAGTGTTGAAGCTGTTAGTGTTTTACACCTTGATTGTTTAAGAGTGTGGAAGCTGTTAGTGTTTTACACTTTGATTGTTTAAGAGTGTGGAAGCTGTTAGTGTTTTACACCTTGATTGTTTAAGAGTGTGGAAGCTGTTAGTGTTTTAATTTACATCTTGATTGTTAAAGAGTGTGGAAGCTGTTAGTGTTTTACGCCTTGATTGTTTAAGAGTGTGGAAGCTGTTAGTGTTTTACACCTTGATTGTTTAAGAGTGTGGAAGCTGTTAGTGTTTTACATCTTGATTGTTTAAGAGTGTGGAAGCTGTTAGTGTTTTACATCTTGATTGTTTAAGAGTGTGGAAGCTGTTAGTGTTTTACATCTTGATTGTTTAAGAGTGTGGAAGCTGTTAGTGTATGCCTTTCTACTGCTATAAACTCAGAGATCACCAGTTATGCAGATGAATCATGTTAGAGAACTTGAATGGCTCATAGATTTTTGTGTATGTCTCAGACACTTTTGCAGAAGTCACTTGCATTACATTCCGCTTTCTTTTCAGTCAGCTTTTTTTTTTAGTTTTAATCAACTTCATGTAAGTTTGAATCACCACCCTATCCTGAGCTTCTTGGGTATTTCAATGTAGACGTAACTTTTAATGATGTGCATGAGTCACTTTTTCTATGATTTTTTTTTTGACAGTTGTAGCTTTTTGACAATTTTTTTCAATCACTTTAATATGCACAATTAGTCTCACTAATGCCTGCAGATGGAGGCTGCATATTGTGTAATACCAAATATTACCTAACATTCTGAAGAAAAAGAAAATGAAAACCCATGGCTTTACATACTAACTTTCCAGGAGCTAAACATCACAGCATGGCCGGGAAAAGCCGGCTGTGCCACTGTAAAGCTGTTTAACACTGGCAGCATTGTGATGCCTGTCAGAGTCTTCCTGGAGACGAGCAACGACCAATTCAGTGTGAGTCCTTCTGGAGATTTCCTTGTCCCGCCCTCTGAGAGTTCTAAGAAAAGCAGTATCCCCATCACTGTGACCTTCACCCCAAAGCTTGGGCTGGAGACAAGCAAGGAAGATCAGAAAGTGTGAGTTATTCACCTCCCCACCCTCTTTCTCCTCTCTTGTTGCTAGCTGTTTTAACTTACAATGCTGTAACTATCAATTTTTGTGTAAGATGTGTAGAAAAATTATTAAAGAGAAGCACACTCTTTTAATAAAGCCTTATTCTGTTTTCTTTTTTCTTTTTTGCGCCTTAAAAAAGCATTCAACTTCTGAAAGGTTTATCAGACACTTCTTTATTGAACAGATTTATAGCCTTGTTCTGAACAAACTTGTTGCATGACTTGTAACCATTGGTACATATCACTGAATACATTTGTTGCATTGAATTTTTTTTTTTAATTTTGTATTCAGCTTCAGGTTAAAACTGAAACGCAAAATTTGTGGAACTTCAGTAATTTGCTCCAGTGTTACATATATTTTTGTTTTGCTGTATAAAATCTGTGCCAAGAATATCTGAAATAGTAATCTGAAAGAGCTTTGCTGCTCCTATGACAGGCTTGATAGGATAGAAATCATTTCCTCTGTGTTGACCAGGAACCTCATGTTTGGCAACCAAGTGTGTGACCACTACATCCCTGTGACTGGCAGACTTGGGACAACCCCTGCGACATTCAGCAGCTCTGCTGGCAACATGAAGACTGTGCCAGTCAAGCTCAGCGCCTCCACAATGCACCTCAGCTTTGGAGGAGTGCAAATTGGGCATGCAGGGTAAGATATCAAGCAGATTTTTGTCAATAGCTGCTTCTGACTATCTATTTATTTTCTTTAGTTGGTATGCAGGTAAGCCATATATGCAGACATATGGCATGAAGCACTTTATTTTGAAATGTATTTTTTTTGTAAATAGTGGAGATAGTGGGATAGTCAACAATGAAAAACATCTTTACTAGACTGTATAGAGATAATTTATGATAAAAAGAAACGAAACGAAAAGCATCATAATAAGATCTGCTCAGAAATTTAAATGCTTTAGGGAGGAGACAACAACCTTACCTGTAATGGTACTTATACAAGGAAAACAAAATCCTGGTGACCAACGTGATGCCATTTGGTTGGAGCAAACGTTACTTCCCTTTTTTTCAAAGTCAAGAAATTTTGATGCTCACAGAAATTTCTCATGGCTCATGGGTGAAAAACCCCATGCTACTTACTCCTGTCCATAGAGGCTAATATCAATTTTTGCATTTTTGATATGTTGAGAAAAAAAGCCTCAAATTCTTTTATTCAACTTTCAAATCTCATTGTGAATCATTATTTTGCAGAGCAATAATGGCTCAATTTTGTCAAAGAAACATATTCTAATAGCGCTGGTTTCTGTTGATAAAATGATATATACAAAACTGTGAAAGGAACTCTTTGAGAACTTTTTCACTGGTTTGCAGTCACTCTTGATCATCATCAATTGCATCAGGTCAAAAGGGAGGTAGAGAAAAAAAAAGTTGTGTCCAATGACATTATTTAGATTTTTTAAAAATTCTTAAAAGTATTGGTTGTTCCTGTTGTGATTTATAAGTTACTTTAATTGAAAATTGTGTCTTTAAAAGTATGAACAAATTTTAACACTATCTTTGGCTTTCTGTCTACAGGAAAGAGAAGCTGTCATTCACGGTGGACCATGATATTGTAGTTCTCATATCCATACGGCAGACTACACAAGCTTTCATGGTCTGTATAAAATTTTTTTTGCTTGAAATTTTCCAAATGGTATTACTTTGGCTATGCTTGTGAGAACCTTAGTAAGGATCTTTGTCTATTCGTGCTGACCTCAAATCCATTGCTCTGGAAACTGAAACTGAAAGTGATTAGGGAGAAGCAGCAAGCACTGATCTAAAAAAAAATTCAGTTGTTCTTGATAATTGTCAAAAACAGATCTTCTGAATCTCTGGCAATGTCTCCAAAATCAGCTCCAAAAATAGGCTCTATGTAAAGACACATGAACATTGAACACAGTTGATGAGAGAAAAAAATTGCAGAAAACAATGATGATACTTTGAAGCTATCTAAGAAATTTCTAGCCTTTGCAAAGAGATAACGAAAAATAAGAAATGGAATGGACATAGACAAAAGCTGTCAAAGATACAATGACTTATTGGAATGACCAGTAAGGAATGGTCATGAGTTTATGTATCTTTTGACAATGTCTTCAAGACCAGTCTAATCTGTTGAAAATTGTGAAAAGTTTGTGTGGAATAATACATAATAACCATTCAAATACAAGGACCAAAGAGGTTATTAAAGTTTATAACAATTGTTTATTATTAGATTAGTCCCTCTAGTTTATTGAAGAATCTTACACATAGGAAATGGTTCTGTTGGGAATGATTGCTTTTGCCAGGTTAGTGCAAGAGTGCTTTATTTTTTAATAAACAAAAAAAAAATATGAAGGTATCATGTCCCTGCAAAGAAATATATCATCTTCTTAACTTTTCCTACTCCTTGCACTGTCAGATTAAGTTTGAAAAACCTCTTAAATCTGCGTATTTGTACTTACTGGAAGAAGTTAAATGTTTCAGCTTTACTCTACCAAAGAGAGTCTTTGATCAGGCCAAAAATCATATTCTTGCAATGAGAGGCAATATTCTGACCTTACATCTTTAAGGAAAAGAACTTGTGACTTAAAAATTTATATGCTCTGCCAGTGTTTCTGTTTCAACCTTGCATTTTTATGGGAAGGAATCGTTGAACTCACGAATTAAAGTTTATTCACACTTTTACTGTTTCAATCATCAACTGCTGAGTTCCTATGTTCTCTCCCGCTAGCTTCTCGACCCTGATGGAGAGACAACGAGAGAGACGGTAGAATTTTCTGCTGTGAAGACCAAGAAGCACACTGTGTGGGTTCTGTTTGACCCCACTACAGTCTCCTGCTATTCAGCTAGTTTGATAATTCAGGAACTTAACGGCAGCAGATATACGGTGACCACATCTTGCTTGTTTTGTCTTCTCTAATGATCTTTTGATTTAGGTTTTTGTTCCTTTTTTTTTTTTAAATCACATTGAGGGCAAATTGGTGTGGGTACAACAAATCCCATGCAAAGGGAAATCAAAACTATTATTGACCCAGCCTGTTCGCAGGATGTATGAGAAGACGTATTGTTAAGCTCTTAGTGTATGTTTGTGAAGCATTCTTTTACATTGCCACTTCATTCACTTCTCTTCTACTCTCTTCTATGTTTCTATACCATCTTACCTTTTCCTATGGCAACAAATCCTGAGGTTACAGTTCAACCAAATGCTGTCCTGGACACTTTTAATCAAATGATCTCTGCTATAAGTCTGGTCAAAGGCAAGGTCTTTGCATTGTGTTGATTTCTTGTGTAAAACACCTTACAAAGCAGTGTAAAAACCTCACTGTATCTTGATATAGTATTTTGCAATTAAAGCAAGGAGTCTTCAGTATTTACATGAGTAGAGATTTGTGTCTCTTATGTAGTTTTTGCTCTAAGTTGTTGGGTCTTGCTAGAATGATTTGATGGGCTTGTAAAAGTCTCGTTTTGTTTAGAGGTCAACTATACCAGAAAGTATTTGTATAATGGACAAACTGAATCAAACAATCAAACTACATTGATTAAATAAGTTTTTAATAGATAAACTATATCAGTTAACCACTATATGTCTAATTTCTGTTTGGACTATATGAATCAGCTTCTAATGTCTTTATATGTATGTGATGACCACAGATTGCATTAAGTGGGTATGGTGGCTGCAGCTCGATTCACTTAGAGCAAGTGAACCTGGCACACACTGAGACTTCTTTCTGGCTCGACATGGGCCGCCTCAACACTGGTCAATCCATCTTCAAAAAGTTTGTGGTGAGAAACCAGGGCTCTCGCTGTTCCTTTATCAAATCAACTTTTTGCGGTAAGTTTCATGTTCTGTAAAACCTTCAAAGTATGACTCAACTGATATGTTAACTTACCAATATTTAGATTGATTTGGTGAAATAATGCTGTCGTTCTTTTTTTCTGCATTTACATTGTCCAATATGGCTCTAGCCTGATATTAAGTTGTGTTTTATATGTTACCTCAATTTAGTTATTATGGTCTGTCTGCTTCAGTTTATCAGGCAAGTTCAAGAGCTATTTTAATGAGAATAATTGAAGTAATTTACACCTGCTGAAATTTTCCTCAGATGCCAACAGGGTTGAGTTCCTGCCAACAAAAGCCACAGTGATGCCATCTTCCCTGATCCTGAAACCAGGCGAGGCAAAGGTAACGCAACTCCATTGAAAATACAAGGCTGCTTTTTTTTTTTTTTATTATTTCTGCCAACTTACTCACCATCAACAGCATTGAAGATATGCAATTTTGAGGAGACTTTGGGAAAGAATTTTCAGTCACTTTTCCTACTCTTTTGCTTTATGAAAATAATGTCATATGTATGAATCACATAGGTTAAAATATACAACCTAGAAATAGTGAGCAATTCTGGTAATCTTGGATCCAGCTGCTGAGTTAAGCTAGGATAATTAAAATAGGTGTTGAAGCAGTATCCAGGTAAATGATATACACACATAAGGCAATTTATAAATAGCAAGATCACATTGTTTTAAAAATACAAATAGATGGACTTGTTTACACTCATATTGAAGAATAAAGAGAAAATATGGCTCCTGGCTGTCATTAGTATCGGTATCATAATCAATGTCTGATTCTTCTCCAATCAGCGAAATAAACATTTGCAGCTTCATGGAACCTCTGAAGTATAGTACAATACTGAAAAATATAGATGGATGCTTTCAATAATTACTTAGCAAGGTATTTTTTTTTTATAATTTTTAGAACAAGAGTAAAACTTTTAACCCCATAGGTTGACTTTTGAAAACTTGCACTGATACAGTATAGCCTGTGGATTACCTATCTCTGAAAAGTTATTCATACATCTTCAAGCATGATTATCTTAAAAACTTTTTCCTATATGGGGTATCTGTCGATAAAATTGTGGAAATAACAGCCCATCTGCAGCTGCTGTTGTTGCTGTACGTTTGCTTCAGTTTAACCAATTTCCTGCTTGAGGGTTGGGTTTTTTTTTAGCCACTGTCGCTTTTGAACTTGAAAATCATCAAATTTTTGACTGAATGAAGATGAGCTGCCACTAAAGAAGATTTTTTTTTTATCTTGTTCTCCTTCCACAGGAGCTGTTGGCGATGTTCTGTCCCAGCCAGAAAGAGGTGGCTCTGTGCCAAGCAGGACATGCTCTCGTCGGGATTATCAAACTTGAGCATGGAGACAACATTGTGCGTGAAATGTTCCTCAGGTATGAAAAGTCTGTGAAGTTCACCATGGTCGTATTTTCTATGTAGTGATCTCAGTCCCATTTTGTCAGACCTGATAATGAAGAAGCTCAAGACAACTGCAGCTCGTTTCTTCACACTATATAGCCCAGGCTAGATTAGAGCGAAATCATTTAAGAACGGCTTTTAATGTTTTGAAACTGTCATGCAAAACTATTTTTTTAATCTTCTGTACCTAACATGCAATGTTTGCAACACTAGCTTGACCTGAACCTCTCTCCAGATATATATGTGGAAGTTGCATAGGTCAGTTTTAAATCTCCTTCTCTTGTTAACTTTTATGTTTTTTTTTTTCCTTAAAGGAAGTAACAGTGAATGTCAGTTATGAATCGGTCTGTTAGATTAACAGTTTTTTGACTGGCATAAGCATGTGAGTTTTAGCTGAAGTTCATCTTTTCAGAGGGATAGTACCTCCATTTAAGACCTGACATCTTTCTGTTACAGATCACCAGGTCGACAGCCAAAACAAGTGATCAGCCTCTACGATATCCCAGTCCCTTCCACTTTGAGAGAAACCACTGAAGAAGAGCGTGAGTATCACCAGACATATTTTTGTTCAAAGACATTGCTAGAAACTTAAATCTTCAAAATTTATGAAGTGAATCGTGTGAAAATAAAAACCCTTAACTCTGATATCCTAGGGTTTCTCCCCTCCTCATGTAGGTGTATTTTTAATCAGATCCAAATTAATTTAAGGAATAAAAATATAGCAAAATAACTATTACCACTATTATTTACCTGCTACTAACTACATCTTCCAAATACTAACTTCTGCTTCTGCTACTACTTTTACTACAGCTGCTATTTCTTCTGTTGCTAGATCTAGCTCTAGATCCAATTTGTATATCTGAATCAAGATGTAAGTCAAAATATAGATCCACCTGAACCAACTTAATTTTAAAATGTTTAGACATAAAGGAGTTGTAACAAGCTTCAAAATCTAGTTAGATTTTGATTGGACTTTCAAATTGTTTTTTTCCTCACAAGTATTTAGGGCCAATAACAAATTTTATATCTTGTAAATACACTATACATTTTTTTTACTTCTGGATGTAATGCAAACCTGCCATTCATTCTGATTTAATCAGAATCGTTCCAATTTTTTATGGAAATTGGGTCTTTTTCCGATTTCCCGAATATTTAAGAAATATTTTGATTTTTTACCAAAATAACTTTTTACCTCAATGATTAAAAACGTTTTAGTTTGCTTTTTTTAATTAGGCCTACAAAGATCGACGGACAGCCTGCACAAAAGAATAAATATGGACGATATGGTTATATCAACATTTTTTTTTATATATTATCAAATGCGGTGTTGAAATTGATATTAATATTTTAGTTGTGACCATCCCAAATATTGATTCTGCTGGGCTGTTTACTTTAGCTTTTAATCGTCTGCTTTTCACCGTCTCTCTATCTTCACATCCAGACTCCGCCATTATTTCCTTCGAAGGATTATTCTTATTTTATCTTAACTACCTAAAAATTTCTACTACAGGACAGCACTTTTTACATCCAGATTTTGTCAGTTATCAAGATCGTTTGAGAACTCCTAAATAGAACTAGATCTAGAGTAAATCAAGATGAAATGACACGAGACTCCGTAATAGTAGGTCTTTAAAAAGTAAAAACCAGATCGTGATTTAGATCTAGATCTGATAATAAGATTAAAGTTGTTTGGATCCTTTATCTGGATGCAAACTTTTCAATCTGCACGAAATCTATGATTTTGATCATTTTATCTAATGTAGATCTAGATTTAGGTTACATCTAAATCATGCTTAACTAGTCTCACTGTCACAGCGTAATTTTTGTACTTAAATTTACCTGTTTCTCAATGAAGTGTTTGAATGATAGAATGGATCACGCTCTTCAGATTATTTATAAAATAAAATATTACAACTTTCCACCAAATTGTCAATTTGCTCCCACAGCTGTTAAACGAGACCAAAAAGCGGCAACTTAGTTTGCTTTCAGGCCCTACCTCAGACGCCCGCAGTTAGTGGGCGGATCGGTGATCAATCACCTGTCAGGCAGGCTACAACCGTGTGTGCCCGTGCGTGACGGTGCACTGCTGTTAAATCTAATTTTGGGATTTTTTACTTGTTTTTGCATCACGATAAATCTGGCCTCATTAACACCAAGTATATCAAACAAATAATCATTTTAAAGCTGAAATTGTCCTGAATACAACGCTATATTTTTTATCTCTCAATTATAAAGTGTTTAGATAATACAGGTGAATCTTCATACTTCTAGTAAAAGAACAGAAAAAAGTCTTGATTTTCATAACACCTCAGTTTAATAGGAATATTTCAAAAGTGAAACAATTTTATCGCTTAAAAATTGTTTCCCGATGTTTAAAAGATTAATATAAAGAACTTGTGAAAGTTTCAAGTGCGAAGAGTTTTTCATTGATTTTATATGATTTTTTAAAATAATTACACACGCTCGGGTCAGCACGAACTACCCGCAAATAACACTCTGCACTATAGATCTACCTTAGAAGCCTCAAACCAACACTGTTAAATATGGAGCAGCTCTTAGAATCTGAACGCAACCAAAAGCTCCATGAAGTTTGCAGATCTTGTTGTGATAGATCGTTAAATAGCTGATAGAGGAAACAATCTCTGTGCGGACTTTATCAACGGTTCGTTACTAACTTTTGGTGTTCACAATCATTTCCAGTAACAAAAAAAATATTTTTACAATATGCTTTTAATATTCTGATGTACATAAACGCAAAGCACTTAGGCGTCAGAGGTTTGAAGAAAGTTATAATAAAAGCTTGAAAATATTACAGACAGACAGAGAGAGAGAGAGAGAGAGAGAGAGCTCTTACTCTTAGCACACGCCCCGCCGATTGAAGAACGTAAGGCAAAGTAAACGTATGACTTACCTGTAAAGGAAGACAATGCGCAACCCTACACAAGTTTCATTTTCTTCTTAGTGCGTGTTTTTAATTTTGTTAAAAGTTAACACCAGGCCTCCCTCATAAATATTTACGCTCCACAGCTTGAACTACGATGTTCTATCGTTGTTTAGATTTATTATTTTTATCAAAACGCCATCCCAGTGCTGTAAGAAGTGGCCTATCACAACTCAAACCCGCATAACTTGGAAACGGAGAACTCTTCGCTAATGCCTTTGGGTGGGTGTTAAGTTCAACATATATATAAAATGCTGTAAAAATTTCATCCCCCAAAATTGTTTCAATTTTTCATAAATGTCCCGTAAAAAACGTCACCAACTTATGATTATTCCAGATTCATGTAATTATTAAAACGCTCATTAACTCCATCAATTAAATGAAAAGAAGGGGAAAAAATATATCCTCGTATCGCTGAAATATAGATGTAACAAATTATATGATTTTTGTAGTTCTTCCTTTCATGCATAAGCTTAAATTCTCCATTGTTTTGGTGTGAAAATTAGATCTAAAATCTAAAGTTGCGAGGAAAGGGGAATCCCCGTTCTGCAGGGGTGGTTGACCCCATGACCCAATCGGGTTACAAGCTGCTTCACGGGTGCTGCAGGCAAACTAAAATGCCGCTCTTTAACAGCTGTGCTTCCCATGAAATATCTAGTTAAGTTTTCAACAGCTGGCTGGATCTAGCAAAATTCATAAGACTTTTAACTTTCCAAGTCAAGGGTAAGAAAAGCCTAATGCATCATGTAGGAAAATTATCTAAAAATCAGGAATTCAGCATTAGACCTCATTTTTTTACCCTTTTCATATAAAAATAAACCTTTTAAATTCATGTTGTACACTTCCCACACGAGCCAGGTTGGCAGCTCTACTCTTTGGGAATTCATCAAATACTGCATGGCACCAATGCTACCCAATTTATTGAGTCACTTAAAAGTATTGTGAGGTATAGTGTACTTGGATTTAAACTAAAAGAGGTATAGAGAAAAACTTGAGATCATTTAGAATTTTTCACAAGGAAGGATTACAAGCCAAGAAACCTTGTTTTTATCAGAGTTCAGAGCTAAACTGATTCATGACATTCACCAAAGACCGAATTATGTTTGTTTTGTAGTGTATGCTGTAGAAGGCAATGTTAAGCAAGTCATTCAGATTATTTTTTTGGAAGATTCAAATTTTTTGATAGAATCATTCAGATTTTCTTTCTCTGGAGAATGGCAGGTCTGGTAATGCTTCATTGTCATCAAAATTTTATATTAAAGTTAAGATTGGTAATCATAAAATTTATGTCATTGCTGCCCAACTGATTGCTAATAGTACATGTATGTTTCATTGCATAAAATGTAACCATATGGTATTTTCATTTCTGTGTATATTTAATACATGTCAGTTTAATTTTGTAAGAAAAAAAAACTCAAGTGGTAACAAGTTCATACAAAATTTACTGTTTTTGTCAATTATTATGATAGACTGGCTTTGTGAATGAAAATAGAATTGGGCAATCCACTCAATGAATCAATGAACCTTAAAATGCATCTTTATGGAACTTTGCTAGAATGTTTATGTCCCTTTCTGTCGTGACACTCCAGTTGTTGGAATGAACCAGGTGCCAAACAGCTATGCTGTTCTCAAGAAATCTACAAAGAAAATCAACATTGGCGTTTTTGGAGAGGCCACAGCTGAAAATGGTAGCATGGCTGCCTTGCAACAGAAAGTACCAGAGTTTGAACCCACTGATAATCTGTGAGTACAAGGTTGCTGGATACTGATAGAGTCTTTCACAATTGATTGATAATCTCGACACTCGACTGCTCAAAGCAATGTGTTCTGAGTGTTCTGAGCATCAATAATCTTTGCATATGCAGATTTAGTGCAGCAATCATTGTGATATTTTTATATTCTTGTACTGAAAGAGTTTCGTTATGTAATAGTGAATTATTGAACATCCCAAGTCTTTAACAGTCTTGTGTAAATGTCATCTGAAGTAATGCAAGTAGCATTTAATAAGTCATCCTTATAGAGAACACTTTAACTCGATGCAACCTTGACAGGTGTTTTGTAATGAGCCCAAATGGACCTAATTTTTATGGACGTATTTATCATATTCTAGCATTATCAATCTCAAAACCGAGTCTTAAAATATTGTTTAATGTTGGTCAGAGGAGATCATTCTCTTAATTGATGAAGACAGCTTAATTTTAATTGGTTTTGTTATTGGATGTCGACTTTCATAAAACAGGCTTTGTTTACCAACCAGCTTGCCTGTCTTTGCATTTCTGCCTTTATCTTTTTTCCCATTATAACTAATATAAAAAGAGCATGCAAAATATACATTTTTGAAACATATTTCTGCGGAATTTTTTTTAGATAAAATTATTATTTATAAGATAAATTTAGAAAAACAAGCATTTAAAAAAAAAAAAAGGAATTAGGAATTTCTTCATTGTTGTTGGAAATCTAAGGGAAGAAATAGCTGCACCCAGCTGAAAGCATTGAGTTTAATAAATTATTGTCAAGAATTTGAAAGTGATTAGAAGGGAGAGGCTTATTTTTTTTCTGCAGCTTTTTGGTGTAATTTGTGCCTATGGTGTTTGTATGTTTATCATATATGTCTATGTGATTTATTGTAATCTGTAAATGCTATTATTTTCTCTCTCAGTGAAGTAAGGCCTAGGTTATCATCCCTGCCCCACCAGATGGGTGTCACTCCAAACCCTCGACCAGCCCTGATGCCACTAAACCAAAATTGGAGTACTTGGCAAGGCAGTGCTCAGATTGTCTCATTTCCCCATACACTTGTCAACTACACATCGGGTAGGCTTTCTCATATATTAGAAGCCATTTTTATTTCAAATTATAAAAGGGTGCCCTCTCATCTTTATGCTAATGAAAATATTCTTGGAATTGAACCTGAAACACATTTTGAAAGCCTAAGAGTGGAACCATGGAAATCGTTCTAAATGATCAAGCTAGATAGTGAACACTAGTTGACCTAACTAGTAATATTCAAATGTAAATAAAGTTGAGAAGTATTTTCCTGATTGTCACTGTAACTTATCTTATCTTATAAACCTTTTTGTTAAGATTTGTGCCTGAAAAGAATGTTTGTACATTATATTCAGATCTAAGGAAAATTGCTAAAACAAGAATCCTCTCATAATTTACCAGCTATTCTAAAAGAAATCTTAACACAGATTTATGTGGCAAGCTCGTTAGCTTTTCATTGAAGGAGGATGTTGATTTCAATACAGTTTTTTTTTATTAAAGCCTTTCCTCTGGAATAAGCTCCATGATATTGAAAGAAACTTTGCTTTATATTATTGAAGTCTATTTTACTCAATGAAGCAGACTTATCATTTTAGTGGATTCTCAATTTGTATATTATAGATCACCACCTAATTGCTGTTGCTTTTTCTTTGGTAGTGACATTGACAACAAATTCTGGCTGTCCTATAACTGCCTCTTTTTTTTTCTCCTCAGATGTCACCCACACCTTTACAAATTCAAACTCATCTCTTCCATTACAGTGGCAATTGGAGCCTTTTGCACCAGCTTATGTTAAGGTAATAGAATTTTTTTCTCAACAAGAATCTAGTTATCTTATACTTTTCACATGGGAGCACTGTACATGATTCATTTGAGTATCGGCCAATGAAACTTCTTAAATCTACATGGACTGAAACCATCAATCTTTGTTGCAAAACATTTAAAATTTTAAAGACGTTCCTTTTCTGTCCTCCATCTACTTTTCTGTGTTCTGTAAAAAATATCTGCATTTTCTAAGAACCTCTGGGTTTGAATCAGACTGTCTAGTGTGTATGGTGCTTGCCTTGAGAGTCATGTTGCCATTCAACAGTTGCACAGTATATGTTTCACTGTTTCCTCTTTGAAAAGATCGGTTTCAGTTAGTGATACTGGTTGAAAAAACTGCCTACCTGTAGCCAACCTTGAGTTGGCTAGTGCCCTGGGGCGCACGTGCAGCTTTTCAAGGAGCACATTTGATGTTCTCTGTTCAAGCCCACACTCATCCTGTCTTTGGGTACAAATCTGGTGTTTGAAAACAGCCAACTATACCGATCAGGTCTATTCACAAGGATTGGCTAGTGAGTTTCCTCTCAGGTGCACATCCCTAGTCACAGACAGAAAATGGCTGCTGTTACAATCATTCCTGGTAGCACAGGTTTCCCATGCTTCTCATGGCTTTATTAAAGATGTTTTGCGCCTTCTGTTTTCATTGTTGTCTGTTAAGCTTCTACTTCTCTAAAGCTAGATAAACATTAGTTTTTGGGAGTGGACCACTGGACTTACTGGTTTATATACTCTCTCATTTCCCTTATTTTACATTAAACCTTGACACAACTATATCGTGTAGAAATTGCTAAAATTCTAGAGGTAAACATCCTTAATTGCCAGGTATCCCCTCAATCCCAAGCTGTGGAGCGGGCAGGCTTCAGTGTGTTCACAGTGACTCCCATGAAAGGAACTCTTCAGCCTGGAATGAGTCAAAAGGTAGGTGGCAACATCAGTGGTTTCTATGTGTAAAGAGCTGTGATATAAATCATATAAGGATCACTGAGAGGCCCAGTCAGGGAGTTTTGTAGCATTCGAATTATATATGTGAAAAGGTTACCAATATAAAGTCTCGAGGCCTTTCTCTCTCTCTCAAATGCCCTGTCTGGAACAGACATCGGCGATCATGATTCTCCACCTGTCCCTATCTTCCGTCATCCGCAGTAAGGCTATGTTGTCTTTGTTGTTTCCTGTCACAAAAGAGCTCAAGCTATCAAGAAATGTAATCCTTTGTCTACCTCTGCTTCTTGTACCTTCTATCTTGCCTGTAAGAGATAAAAATTCCAGTCCCTTATGGCGACATATGTGTCCTAAAAATTTCAGTTGCCTTTTCCTTATTTATGAGGGATCTCTCTTGGTTCGTTTCTTCTAATATAGATTCATTTGTCCTCTTTTCTTTCCATGATATTCTTACCATTCTCATGTAGAACCACATTTCCGCTGCCTCTAAATTTTTCTTGGTTTCTGCAGTTATTGTCCAAGTTTCGCATCCATATAAAAGTATAGACCACACATATGTTTTCAAAACCCTCAATTTGGTTGAAAATGATATATTTCTATTTTTAAGAATGGTGCTCATTTTTTGGAAAGAAGCCTTTGCAATGGCTACTCTCTTCTTAATTTCATTCCTGCATTTACCGTCAGATGTCTTTGCTCATTTATAAAAAAGTTCAAGTCTTGCGCAAATCAACATTCTCCCAAGCTGTATGTGTTGAGGTGAAAAATGTGATGTGACTTTGTGGCAGAGTGTTAGTGATCGTGTGATAACATGTAGTCAGCTGTATGCCTGATTGCTTCACTAAGTTTGAATTTTTAGTCTAACTTTTGTGTCATGACATAATGTGATCAAAGTGAGATGTAATGTGTGATCATGTGGTAGTCTATGTCATGATCATGTGATAGTTTGTGTTGTGATGATGATAACCTATTGTCGGATTTTTTGACTGTTTGATGGTCTAGTGTTAACATGTGATGTGGTATGGTAATATGAGGTATGTTGCACTGACATAGCAGCACATATATTATGTGGTTTGGTCCGATGAAATGTGACATTGTGCGTGTATAATTCAGATTGATATATGAAGTATCATATTGGTGCATATTTAAGTATGTGTGTTGTGTAATGATGAGGTAATGTTATCCCATCTCCCAGGTGCATGTGAAGTTCAACCCTAAGAGGTCTGGCTCCTACAACCAGGTGTGGACTGTCCAGGATATAAAGAATTCTGGGAAACAAGTGCACAGATTTACTGTTATTGCTCATGTGAGGCACCGCTAGGGCTAGCTAGCTTTGAATAGCTTGATCATGGGCAAAGGATTATTCTTTTTGTTACAGAATGTTTGGTGCAGCTGGGTGTGCTTCCCAGGACAGTAAGGAAATAAGCAGAGTATCCATAAATTCTAAGAAATATCACATTTGTGGAGACGGGTATATAAAAATTTGATGTATGCAAATTCTAAGTTAAATTATACATTTTTGTTGTCAATATAAGACTTGTATTTAAAAAAAAAAAAAAACGTTTGAGAACTGTTTTGTACAGCGTACTGAATTGAACCCCTACTTAAAAATAATAAAATGTCTTTAAATTTTTTTTTACATATATATATATGTTTAAAAAAAATGTAAAGACGTGAAGTCTCTTCTATTTCTTTTGTCTCCATCCTGGTGTCTTTGTTTAAGATCTATGCATAATTTAAGGTGCCAGTATTCACAGTGATGTGGCAATGACTTCTTTGTAAGAGAGGTCTCTACAGTGTATTGCAATGATTTGAATTTCCTCAGGCTCTAATGCTTTGAGCCAAGTCTCTTCTATTTCTTTTGTCTCCATCCTGGTGTCTTTGTTAAGATCTATGCATAATTTAGGGTGCCAGTATTCACAGTGTTGTGACAATGACTTCTTTGTAAGAGAGGTTTCTCAGCTAAGGTCTTTATTGGATCCTTTTTTTATTTTTCTCTCTAAGGCAATACAAGAAAGTCCAACACGACTCTCTTGGGACCAAGAGGCGCAGCATATGACAACATCATCCAGGTAACTTGTTATCAAAATTGAAATAATCTAGATTCCTGTTACTCAGATATGAAATTTAAACAAAATTACATGAAGCTACCTAAATTCACCATAGTTATTTTAAAAATCATTTGATTATTAAAAAAGTTTCCCTTTAGTTACCCAAATTAATATTTGAAGCATATGCATTGGGACAGGACTGGTATTGTGAATAGTTCATAACCTCAGTACAAACGAATCAAGCTTAGGGCACGAAAAATGTTTCTAGATTGCAAGGGGTCAAATTGACACAGGTCACCAAGATCATTGTCTTGACAATTAAAATAGCCCCAGGCGGGCCTTTTCAGTCTGTTAAAATAAGATAAGCTCTTACTGTCCCGCTGGCAAAGCTTTATTTTCATAGACCATGGCAGGAAAAGCATCAGGGCTGAGAATTCTCCGTCTAAAGGCGGATTTCCGCCCAACTTGTCATTTCCATCCGCCTAACGAAGATCGCGTCCGCCCCCCCCAAAAAAAAAAAACACAAAAATTCCGAAGCCTTCTTTTCGATTTCGAGGCTGGTTTCCGGAAACATAAACCAACCAACACAGAAGAGTTCGGTGGCATTGATCAAGTGGAATTATCGAGATTAACATCGATACCATTTAATGATAATCTATTGTTGTTGTTATTACTTTCTTAATCGGTTTTGAAAATATCGATCGATATTGGCCGAATTTCTCTGTTTTTGCCAAAGCTTGGCACAACTTTTCTCAGTCTCTCCACAACCGTTTGCGCGTGAACATCACAATGGCGAGGCGTCAAGACATTGTTAGTAGAGGAGAAGCTTGCGATGACGGCGATATTGTGAACCCATGGCGATGGGAACGGTGTGACAAAACCGCTAATGGTCGGCGTCTGGGGGAGTTTATTAGAAAGTTAAGGAAAAAAGGAGTATCGTGGTGTAGTGTGTGTGACAAGGAGTTGAGTTACGCAAGTCGTGGACTTACGGCTTTGACGGCTCACATGGACAGAGCGAAACACAATAATTAAGGGAAGTTCAGTGCCAGAGGGGCCTAAATGGCTTAATTTTAAAGCAATTTTTCAAAATTTTCCGGGGGGGGGGGGGGGGAGGATGCCCCCGGACCCCCTTAGGTGAATCTCGCGCCTTCGGCTCGTTGGCTGGTATTTTCAGACTTTTTCTTGTCTGACCATTCTCAGTCCTGAGCATGCTAGAGCCAGCCATGCCTAGTGTACAATAATTATTAACCAAAACAAAGAGAAACAACTATATGTGTGTTGAAATATCAGTTGTTATGACTATTTTATTTACATTGTTAGTTTACATAATATTTTCTTGATTCATAGAACTATAAGCTTTCTGTTGGGACGCACAGTTTATGTTAAAGAGATTTGCAGTGACCTTGATACATGAAACTTTGATGTTAGTGCTAACATGTCGTGGAGTTTCAATGTAGGATATAAATGTTTGGTGGATTACGTTCAAAAAGTTTCATATCAAGGTATTTCTTATTTCTCCTTAACACTTTCATCTTTTTTTTTTTTTTTATTCAAGTAAAGGAAATGAACTGCCACCAAGAGCTGCTGATTCTTCCTCACACAGTCAGTCAGGGGAGGTAAAATAGATTGCTCTTTCTTCCATGACATGAAGAAACCATTACAAGTGTCTGTAACTTAACATTATTGCAGACAATAAGTACAGTGCAATAGGAAAATTACACATTACCAAATGCAATAGAGAAGTAATTGAGTGATAGTGAGATACAGATATTTCAATAAGTATCTGACAGAATCTAGGTTTTGCTCATATTTTGAGTGATAGTGAGATAAAGATATCCCAATAAGTATCTGACAGAATCTAGGTTTGGCTCATATTTTCATCCTCGACCTTCATAGAGGCCACTTTAAAACAATTTTTTTTTTTGGGTATGGAAAAAAGGAAACTGAGGTTTTCCGGTTGCCTGAAAAAGAAAGGGTTTTTTTTTGTATAATCTTATATTTATATAAGTTCTTTAATCTAACAATCTTGAGAGAGAATATGTCTGCTTTGAACCTTATCAACAGGTGAACAAAGTGAAGTCTCGGCCGTCAGACAAGCGCTCTCACTATGACTCCAACTGTACTGCTTCTAATCGTGGTTACCAAGAAGTAAATTCTGCTGAGAAAGATGTTTTGAGATCTCGACCATTCTGGAGCAGTGTGGATACTGGCTGTCCACCTACTGACCCTGAATGGCATGGTCTAGTTGAGCCTAGGATTCTCTCCCCTGCTTTATCTTCTATCTCTGGCAGCTCCTCAGCAGCACGAAGAGCAAGGACAGATTCTACAGGCTCAGCTTCCCCAGCAAATTCCACTCTCAACCACTCAGGAGGCAGCAGGTGAGGCGTGTCGCAAGGTGCTTAAGGAATCTGTTGCTTTAGCTTTTTAGCTCTGATAATATCATTTATTATCCTGCTCTTACTTTTACTTTGACTTCCACTGCTTATATATTGAGTGGTGTCTCTATCCCTGCCTCTGCTCATATGTCCAGTGGTGCTTCTATCCCTGCCACTCCTGATACTTCAACTCCTATTGCCATTACCCCTACTACTGCAATATCTCCGCATCACCACTGATACCGTTACAACATTTGAAGAGCAAAATGTTTGATACTTTATAATTTTCATTTTGCTAACTGCGCTACTGCGGCTATCATTACTGCTTTTACTACTGACACTGCTGTTGCTGTTACAGCCACTGATAATACTTTCACTGCTGCTGCTATCACTAGCACTCTTACTATCACTACCACTGCTAATATTGCTAAGACCACTGTCACTGCTACTACTATCACTAGCACTGCTAATATTGCTTCCACTATTACTACTACTATCACTAGCACTGCTAATATTGCTTCCACTATTACTACTACTATGACTAGCACTGCTAATATTGCTTCCACTACTGTCACTGCTACTACTATCACTAGCACTGCTAATATTGCTTCCACTACTGCTACTACTATCACTAGCACTGCTAATATTGCTTCCACTACTGCTTCTACTATCACTAGCACTGCTAATATTGCTTCCACTGCTGCCACTGCTATTATCACTAGCACTGCTAATATTGCTTCCACTACTGTCACTGCTACTACTATCACTAGCACTGCTAATATTGCTTCCACTACTGCTACTACTATCACTAGCTCTGCTAATATTGCTTCCACTACTGTTACTGCTACTACTATCACTAGCACTGCTTATATTGCTTCCACTACTGTCACTGCTACTACTATCACTAGCACTGCTAATATTGCTTCCACTACTGCTACTACTATCACTAGCTCTGCTAATATTGCTTCCACTACTGTCACTGCTACTACTATCACTAGCACTGCTAATATTGCTTCCACTACTGTCACTGCTACTATTATCACTAGCTCTGCTAATATTGCTTCCACTACTGTCACTGCTACTACTATCACTAGCACTGCTAATATTGCTTCCACTACTGCTACTACTATCACTAGCTCTGCTAATATTGCTTCCACTACTGTCACTGCTACTATTATCACTAGCACTGCTAATATTGCTTCCGCTGCTGCCACTGCTACTGTTCATATATTTTCAAAGAACAATTAAGTGTCGAACTGAGTCTGTTGAAGTTAACCCTGTTACTACTATCACTACCACTACTGTCACTGCTAGTGCTATCACTGCTTGTGCTACTGCTATCAACACCACTGCTAATACTGTTACCACTACTGTCATGCTAGTACTATCACTGCTCGTGCTACCACTATCAACACCACTGCTAATACTGCTACCACTACTGTCACTGCTAGCACTATCACTGCTCGTGCTACTACTATCAACACCACTGCTAATACTGCTACCACTACTGTCACTGCTAGCACTATCACTGCTCGTGCTACTACTATCAACACCACTGCTAATACTGCTACCACTACTGTCACTGCTAGTACTATCACTGCTCGTGCTACTACTATCAACACTACTGCTAATACTGCTACCACTACTGTCACTGCTAGCACTATCACTGCTCGTGCTACTACTATCAACACCACTGCTAATACTGCTACCACTACTGTCACCGCTAGTACTATCACTGCTTGTGCTACTACTATGAACACCACTGCTAATACTGCTACCACTACTGTCACGGTTACTGCTGATACATTTACAAAGAGCAATGAGGTGCTGAACTCAGTGTGTTGAAGCCAACAAGAGAAGCTTTGTTCGATGTCCTCCCCACTTGGCGAACCTCACAATATATGAGCTGATCAGCTTATTCATACATGTCTTACTGATTGACATATTTCATATTCTTGTAAAACTTCGTTTTGCTGGACGATGTTCATGTTCTTTGAGAAACATTTTTTCAGTTTTGTCTCTCTGCTTCTGTGGTCCAGATCTGACCGTAGTGATCGGCAGCCAAAAGGTTTGCATCTGGTGCATTCATCACTTGAGTTTCCCTCGGTTGTGACGGGCTCCAGCTCTGTCCACAAACTCTTCATTAAGAATCAAAGCTCACAGGATGCGGAGGTAAGCAACAGTTGTAGATTTCAGTAGAGTCAAATTTGTTCTATAGTTAAAAAAAATTCTGATGTGAAGGTTATTTTTTGTTAATTTTTTTTTTTACATTCCAGAGAGTAAATCCAACTTAATAGACGTGGGAAGTTTTAAGTGGTTTAAGCTAAAGTTGAATGAGAAGGGTCATTCAAAAATAGAGGCATTACTGTGATGACCATTTTCTTCATTATATATCACATACCTGTCTATCGAGGTGAAAAATCCTGCAGAAATCAACCCTCACTCTCAGATGTAGCAATAACAAACAAACCTTTAAAAAGTTGTTCAGTTTCTTTCTTTTTGCATTTGTTGAAACCCAGTGATTCTTCTCCCCTCAGCTGTGTGTCAATTACATGCCAAGGCCACCGTTCTTGGTCAAGCATCTCAAGTTTAAAGTCAGGTAAGATATCTTAAAGGTGGAAATTGGTACGTATGAGAGTGCTGTGGTACATGAGAGTGCTGTGGTACGTAAGAGTGCTGTGGTACGTATGAGAGTGCTGTGGTAGATATGAGAGTGCTGTGGTACGTATGAGAGTGCTGTGGTAGGTATGAGAGTGCTGTGGTACGTATGAGAGTGCTGTAATACATATGAGAGTGCTGTAGTACGTATGAGAACAGACCTGCCATTCATACCGATTTAATCGGAATCATTCCGATTTTTTATGCAAATTTGGTCCGTTTCTGATTTTCCAAATATTTAGGAATTATTCCAATTTTTTTCCAAACTAAGGTTTCATCTCCCAATTAAAAATATTTTCAGTTTTATTTTGATAAGACCTACAAGATCGTCAGACAGCCTGCACAAAAGAATAAATGCGGACGATATAGTTATATTATATCGATATTGTATTTTATTATACATTATCAAATGCGGTATCGAAATTGATATTAATATTTTAGTTGTAACCATCCCAAGTATTGATTCTACCGAGTTATTTACTTTATCGTTTATTTATCTGCGCTACCTTCTCTCTATCTTCACATGCTTATTTTATCTTCTAAGAGTAATTTCTACAACAGGACAGCACTTTTTTTCACCTATATCTTGTTAGTTATCAAGATTGATGGAGAAATCCTACATAGAACTAGAGTAAATCAAGATGAAATGACTTGAGACTCAGTGATTGTAGGTTTGTGAAAAGTAAAGTCTAGATCTGATAATAGGCCTAAGAAGTTTTATCCGGATGCAAACTTTACAATCTGAACAAGATCTATGATTTTGATCATTTTATCTTATGTAGAATTTAGTTCTAGATTCTAGATCTAGATCTAAGTTACATGCTACATAATGCTTAACTGGTCTCAACATCACAGCATAATTTTTGTACTTAAATTGACCTGTTTCTCAATGAAGTGATTGAACAATAGAGTGGATTACATCTGTAACAGATTTGTGATGGGAGTGATCTGTTAGGCTTTGTTTGTCTAGGGGTATGAAAATATACACAGCCAATCACACAACTCACCCGTAGAAAATAGTCTGAGTAAAAATTGCAAACTGTTTAATCCAACACAAGAGCTTGACTCTGTAGTCACTGTACACTCTTTAACTCACTGTAGGTAGACTCTTAAACTAACTTGATGTTTACTCTATAATCACTGAATAATCTATAAAATAATATAAACATCTAATAAACATAGTCTATGATCACTCACTGTAGACTTGATGTTGACTGACTAAACATAATTTTGATTCTTATTTATACAAAATCTCGTCAAATCATTCAGAAAAGGAATTACATAAATCGTAAGAGAATTTTCTTGGTACACATCATTAGCAATTAGCAACCAATCAAAACAAAGGTAAACAAGGGGTGACGAGATCATTACTATGCTAGAACTAGGTCGGAGATTCCAGAAGAATCTTGGCCATACAAGTGCGGGCTGTGTTCAATAAACAAGACTAAGTTCTTAGGCTTGAACTACAAACATTATGCAACTAATTAAAACAATGTACATAGATCTAATTGATCTGCTATCCAAAATTACGCACCAAAAAAGGGTGAGGAAATGAATAGATCGACTTATAGCACAATGCATTACTAACTCTTTAGATTATTTATAAGATAAAATATTACAACTTTCCATCAAATTGTCAATTTGCGCCCTATGAAATATCTGGTTACATTTTCAACACCTGGGTCCTGCAAAATTCATAATATTTTTAATTTTCTGAGTCAAGTGTGAGAAAGGCCTATGCACCATGTAGAAAAATTATCTAAAATCAGAAATAGAGCATCAAATATGTCATTTTTTAACCCTTTCAGTAAGGAGTACACTTACTCCCTTTCATATAAAAATAATCCTTTTGAAGTCATGTACACTTCCCACAGGAGCTAGGTTGGCAGCTCTGCTCTTTATGAATTCATCAAATGCAGCATAATGCCAATACCATCCAATTTATTGGGTCGCTTAAAAGTATTGTAAGGCATAGAGTACTTGATTTAAACTGAAAGAGGTATGGAAAAAAGATCTTACGATTATTTAGAATTTTTCACCATTGGAGAATTACAAGTTAAGAAACTAGTTTTTATCAGAGTTCAGAGCTAGACCGATGAATAAACATTCACCAAAGATCGCATTATGTGTTTAGTAATGTATGCTGTACAGGGCAAAAATAAAGCGAGTCATTCAGATTTTTTGTGGCAGATTCAGATTTTTTGACAGAATCATTCAGATTTTCTTTCCCTGGAGAGTGGCAGGTCTGTGAGAGTGCTGTGGTACGTATGAGAGTGCTGCATTCTGAGTGCAAAGTTTCTTTGTGAAATACTGGAACAAGAGAGTATGTCCAATTGAGGGAAACCTCCTACTGAAAGCTAGTTTTCGTTGTAGAATCTTCACGGTTTGATATCTTGCATCTAAAAACTATTTCTAATGGAATCTGGTGTAGATTTTGTATTATGCAAACCACCCTTTGTTTTTAAGTCTGATCATTTGACTTTTATACTAGAAAATTGCAGTTTTTATTATTTTCAATTAAGATGTATCTCCTCAATACAAGCTCTCCTTACTTTTAAAGTTTCTTAGCCTGTACCCAAAAGTTCAATGGTAATTCAAGAGAGTCAAATAAATCCTGATCCTACAATGAGTTTTGATCCATGTCTGCCCCTGTCTCTCATCCTCTCCCCTCACAGCTGTGGAAAAATCACAATCTTCCCTGTGACCTTCAAACCCCGCCATGTAGACAAGTTCAAAGACAAGATCGTATTTCAAGACTTAGTCACTGGGAAACTCTTAGCAGCAGATCTGGTGGCAGAGAGCAAAGAAAGTTGATGTTACAAGTTCCTTCAGAATCATCACAGCTATAATATGTATTCTAGATTTTAGATAGCAGCAAGATCTGGCTCCAAAGATAAAGAGTTAAGTTCTTGATAATAAAATGGGCTTTAGATTGGAATTATTCACATATTATATAAAGGTTTTATTTGAAATCCATAAGTATTTGAGATGTCATAAATTTTTGGGGAAAAAAACAACAAAAAATGTATGGCACGTGGGAGTTGTCTGGTGCATTACATTTACAAACGTTTTTTTTTTTGTTCTTTAACAAACACTATTGAATGTGTTGAAATGAAAATCATCGTTTCATAGTCCTCTTTTTTGTATGAGAATTTTGGATGTGACAGATTTGAATCAATCTAAAAACAAAAATTCGTATGCACAAGCAGCAGGCCAAATCTAAACTTTAAAACTTATTTCTTTTTTTAAAGGGTCGATTTGGCCCATTTTGATGCAGGAAAGTGCTTTCCTGCAATAAAATTAGTTTGTCTAAATTTGATAGAAATCTGTGAAAAGATAAATCTTCCAGAGTGGTGACAAGTTAAATATGTAGAGAAGTGCTCTGTGAGGACTTTATATAAATGTCATTAGACTTACCAAGAGCTTAACTGAAAGGCAACTCCTACTTTTATATAAATGTCATTAGACTTACCAAGAGCTTAACTGAAAGGCAACTCCTATTTTTATATAAATGTCATTAGACTTACCAAGAGCGTAACTGAAAGGCAACTCCTATTTTTATATAAATGTCATTAGACTTATCAAGAGCTTAACTGAAAGGCAACTCCTATTTTTATATAAATGTCATTAGACTTACCAAGAGCTTAACTGAAAGGCAACTCCTATTTTTATATAAATGTCATTAGACTTAACAAGAGCTTAACCGAAAGGCAACTCCTATTTTTGTATAAATGTCATTAGACTTACCAAGAGCTTAACTGAAAGGCAACTCCTATTTTTATATAAATGTCATTAGACTTACCAAGAGCTTAACTGAAAGGCAACTCCTATTTTAGTATTCCTCATCCCAACTGCCAACCGGGTTTATGTGGTGGTGGAGCGTTAGGAGAGCAGTTTTCAAACTTTTCCTCCAGAGTTTCTAACACTGACCCAGCTACCTGTAGCTCGGGACTGTCTATGCTGAGACTTCTCAAAGCAAAACTCTCGACCTGATACCCTAGCCTGAGAAAGGTTCCAAATCTTGGGTCATCACCACATGAATGAAATTATATTTCTCTCCTCAACACATTGAAAATTGAAAATAGAAATGTTTATTTGTATGAATTGATAATTAATCCTGCATTATCCGTAGGGATCTAATCTCAAACCTTTTCTTGATATAAACTTTCTCTTGTCTGATTCGCCAGCGCCAGTCTTGACATACCAAGCTTTGAGTTTTGAATCTCTGGGAAATTCATACAAATTATTTCTGGGTTGAATCTGTATGTAATCTACAGATTAAGCTCATTCCATTTAAAAAAAAAAATAAGATACTAAATAGGTTGAACATTGCTTTCTAGTGTATTGACTGCAGTACCTTAACAGAACTTTTTTTCTCCTTTATTTCACTCCTAGAAAGAGAAAGGTATTTCTTATAACAGGTTAAAAGAGAAAATTAGTGCTGGCTCTTCTTTAGTAATTTAGAAACATCTTTGAGCTGCGTAACTAATGGTTTAGGTCATAAGAACTCAGTCTCAGTGTTTGCCTAGATATTCTCATTGAAGGAGATAACTCTGTTCTCACTTTTCAAGGCACATAATTATAAAGTTTTTTTTTTGGTGCAGTTTTATGAACAACATCAAGTCTTTTTGTTGATTTGTTCTATTTGTACAGTTATATTGGCGGTTCAGTAAACCAGCTATGGCCTTTTTGCCAGCCATGTACATTATCTACTGTGTCCTTCATACATTTTTGTATTGCCTCAAAATGTAATTGGCAACTGGCATGAGTGTAAATACTATTTCATATCCGTGTGAAGGCTGCGTCTGCTCCTGCTGTGATAAGAGTGTGAGAGAAGCTTCAGTGTGGATTGGTTTTCTTGAGAGTGGTGAAACTGTAAAGATGATCTGTTCTTATAATATTTTGGGAGATGATATTTTTTTATGATGTATACACTGTACATGGTAGACAAGATCTGTTACCCTTGTGCCTGTTTTAAATCCTGTGCCTAATCCTATTAAAAGTTGATCAATCATGATTAATATCAGAATCTATAAAAAAATTAAACAAAAAAGACAGCATTTAATTGTTCATGCCTGGATAGTGTATGCCTCAGTATATAAAATGTTATTTAGGTTTTTGCAAGTCATCTTTAACGTCTCTATCAAAAAGTCTACTAAATGCAGGAATGAGCAGCTTGTAAACTATTCTGTTCAGTGATCCAGGTTTGCCTTTAGAGACAGTAGGCAAAGCAGTGAGAGCTACAGATTGTTGACTGTAGATTATTGCCTTCAAATCGTGAGAAACAAAAAATGATTGAGGTTTCTTAATCCTAGGCCTCTTCATGGGGATATAAGAACCAATTGAAAATAATTAGAGCAAAATCTGGCTTAAAATAGAAACCATGTCCAGCAATGGCTCAAGCTCAATACACTCTCTATGATAAGCGTAATCTGTACGTCTGAGGACGATTCTCAAGTGGAAGATTTGGGATTAGTCTAAGGTAAATTTTACCTAAAGCTTCTTCACTCTCTTGTGCTTTCCATGTTTTTCTTCTTTTTTTTTTTTTGACGTCTGTTGCAAGCCTTACAGTCCTATATTTTCCTCACTGACATCTCAACTCTTTAAATGCCTTAACTTAATGTGAACAATTTTGAGTTTCTTTTTTGCTTTTCAAATTAATTCATTTCTTGATGTATTGAGATGCTGATTTTTTAATAGTTATTTACATTGGTTTTATGTGTAAAGCTACATACCGGTAACTGTTGAACAGGTATGTTTAGCAACTGATCACAAGACTGCCTAGTATGAGCGTTTTAGGTCTCTAACTTGAGTCCTTAATCTTTGCAATATGACATTTTTAGTATTAAAAATAAATAAAGTTTACTCCAGATTGTGTTCTACAAATTAAAAAAATAAAAGAAACAGTTATTTTGATTAAATATGAATGCTTTCAGGAGGTCTGGTGTGAAATTTGAAAGGAATTATTGACATTAATTTGGAAATTACTGTGGCCTTACATGTTATATTTTACCTCTTTAAAATCTTTCATCAAATCTTAAACTGTGGATTTCTGTTGTAAACCTTAACATGTCACATGTTTCTAGGATATGCCGTGGATGGTTTCATTGTAGCTTCCAATAAAATGTGCCTTGCATTTATCTTGAGTCGACTTTTTTTTGTATCGGCCCTACATGACTTTATAACAGATCTTAGCCCAATCCTGTCATTGTTAGAACGCTATGTTTCCAATATCTCTTTTGTCCTGTTCATTTCTTTCTTTGTAGCTGTTTGTCTTTGTTTAAAACAGAATTGTCACACTACAGCACCAGACAGTTTGAGAAATCCTTCTACTGTTTTAGACAGGGATTGTTCAAGTTGACCAGTTTGAGAAATCTTTCTACTGTTTTAGACAGAGATATTTCAAGTTGACTAGACAGTTTGAGAAATCTTTCTACTGTTTTAGACAGATTTTTCAAGTTGACCAGACAGTTTGAGAAATCTTTCTACTGTTTTAGACAGAGATTTTTCAAGTTGACCAAACAGTTTGAGAAATCCTTCTGTTCCACTGTTTTAGACTGATATTTTTCAAGTTGACCAGACAGTTTGAGAAATCCTTCTACTGTTTTAGACAGAGATTTTTCAAGTTGACCAGACAGTTTGAGAAATCCTTCTACTGTTTTAGACAGAGATTTTTCAAGTTGACCAGACAGTTTGAGAAATCCTTCTGTTCCACTGTTTTAGACAGAGATTTTTCAAGTTGACCAGACAGTTTGAGAAATCCTTCTCCTGTTTTAGACAGAGATTTTTCAAGTTGACCAGACAGTTTGAGAAATCCTTCTACTGTTTTAGTCAGAGATTTTTCAAGTTGACCAGACAGTTTGAGAAATCCTTCTACTGTTTTAGTCAGAGATTTTTCAAGTTGACCAGACAGTTTGAGAAATCCTTCTGTTCCACTGTTTTAGACTGATATTTTTCAAGTTGACCAGACAGTTTGAGAAATCCTTCTACTGTTTTAGGCATATTTTTCAAGTTGACCAGACAGTTTGAGAAATCCTTCTGTTCCACTGTTTTAGACTGATATTTTTCAAGTTGACCAGACAGTTTGAGAAATCCTTCTACTGTTTTAGACAGAGATTTTTCAAGTTGACCAGACAGTTTGAGAAATCCTTCTCCTGTTTTAGTCAGAGATTTTTCAAGTTGACCAGACAGTTTGAGAAATCCTTCTGTTCCACTGTTTTAGACTGATATTTTTCAAGTTGACCAGACAGTTTGAGAAATCCTTCTCCTGTTTTAGACAGAGATTTTTCAAGTTGACCAGACAATTTGAGAAATCCTTCTCCTGTTTTAGACAGAGATTTTTCAAGTTGACCAGACAGTTTGAGAAATCCTTCTACTGTTTTAGTCAGATTTTTCAAGTTGACCAGACAGTTTGAGAAATCCTTCTACTGTTTTAGTCAGAGATTTTTCAAGTTGACCAGACAGTTTGAGAAATCCTTCTGTTCCACTGTTTTAGACTGATATTTTTCAAGTTGACCAGACAGTTTGAGAAATCCTTCTACTGTTTTAGACAGAGATTTTTCAAGTTGACCAGACAGTTTGAGAAATCCTTCTCCTGTTTTAGACATATTTTTCAAGTTGACCAGACAGTTTGAGAAATCCTTCTCCTGTTTTAGACATATTTTTCAAGTTGACCAGACAGTTTGAGAAATCCTTCTACTGTTTTAGACAGAGATTTTTCAAGTTGACCAGACAGTTTGAGAAATCCTTCTCCTGTTTTAGACATATTTTTCAAGTTGACCAAACATTTCAGAAAAGAATTATCGATAGGTGGAGTCAATATTTTGCACTTTAAGTATCATAAAAGAAACGTATTTCCTGCTATATCAGTTACGTCCCTAAGATATAAATTTACAATTTATCGCAAGAAAAAACAAAAAACAAAAAAAAAACAACCAAAAAACAAACCACAGAGGCAGTCCAGTTATCCGGTTTAAAAAAAAACAACTCCAAAAGTCATTAGATTGGTAAAAAACACCAAAAAATCTATTATAAAATTATAGTTCCTGTATGTGCGTGAATGGAAAACACATTCGACATTGTTGCCTCATAATAGAGTAAACTAACACTGTAACAGTACCAGGCTGCTCTGTAACATTGTGTGTGAACACTCGCTCCCTGCCTGTCTCCAGTGGAGTCCTCCGGACTCGCCGTGTTTCTAGATTAAATAGCCCTGCCTGCCTGGCTTAGACTTGCCGCGTTCAAAAGACCTCGCAAAGCGTTGTCGTGTTTGATGGGAATCTTGCGTTACACACTATCTTGGGAGATTTAGATTGAGGACTTCCATTGTAGAAGCTGACACCTGGACATCCAATCAACCTGGCTTCATTAGTTTTTTGCCTCAGGCATGGTTCGGTATAATAAAACACCTTGTGTTAACCTTTCATACAAAAACTAGTAATTATAAGGAGTTATTGAGCCCAAATCTAGGCATGCAATTCGATTAATCCTGGTATTGTCTGATATTATTATTATTTTATAAGATGTAAACATGGCATTAAGTTACCTAGATTTTACTTTGTGATTACACCACCTTTTCAGATTAGGATGAAACCCTCAAAATGTCTGCAATTGAGGGCATGGAGAGTCACAGTAGCAACATCTTGTCACAACCTAAGACAATAGAAACATACAGTACACGAATACAACTATGGACAAAATGCATGTTCTCAAGAATATGTTGTACAAACTACAGTGCAGAGGTGCAAAGCAGCAACTTGAGTTAAGAGACTTTTGTACAGGCGGAATGGATGGAGATTTCAAAATAAGATGCAATAAACACGCCCAGTCCTTCAGACCAAACAAAAGGCTACAAGAGAATCAACACCCGGACAGCAAACGAACAGTCTTGAAAATCATTCATGGATTTGTATATTGCCGGAAAAAAAACCCACATAAAAACATTAATAACCCAAGATTAAAAAAAATAAAAAATAAAAACGAAAACTAATGGAGAAACATCTCAGCGAGGTTTGCACACCCTAGAAAGGCGATCTTTAGCACGCGGAGAATCTCTTGAAATAGACCGGATTGGGATACATGTTATTATATCTGAGCTGAGCAGTGTGTCACATCCTATGTCTCCAGACAGACAGCGTGTTGTGGATCATTGACCAGTGGTCAGGAAAACAACAGTCAGGAGAAACAGGATGGAATCAGGATCCTTTGGCGAAACAGTGCAACAATCTGCCCCAAGTCATCAATGCAATATTTCATGGCACACGTGATGTACGGAGATCATTGCAGGCCGCTACTCATCTCTGTCCACAGTTCTCTCTGCGCACTTGTTGATGGAGCCTCTCTCTCTCTCTCTCTCTCTCTCTCTCTCTCTCTCTCTCTCTCTCTCTCTCTCTCTCTCTCTCTCTCTCTCTCTGTCTGCTTCTCTGTCTGTCTGTTTGTCTGTCTGTCTGCACCATTATTCTCATCTCTCGTCCTTAAAAAAATTATGCTCTTTGCATCAAATAACAGAGTTGGAAATGCGAAGTACTTGTAATAATTCTAAATAATAAGTAATGACTCACCACAGAAAAGAAAAAAAAATGCCAAGAGGTGGAAAAAAAATCAAGGAACTTGAAATCCTTTTTCTTTGGTCATGCAATGTGATGGTAGCCCTCCCTTTTGCTATTCACCATTATATCCACGATGCGTACCCAGGTCTGGAATCTTGATCGTCACAAAAGCGTCGGTTTGCTCCGCGTGCGAGCTCCCGAAGCTCTTCAGTGTACGGACGGTTACTCTCCCGCGCGTTCCGGCCACGACAGACGACTCTAGCGGTGCGCCTATTTCATCAGTACCAATCAAACCGCTGGGGTTGAGCAGATCTCTGGAGCAGACGCCGCCGATACACTGGATTCGGGATATCTCGACAAACGTGACTCAGGCTTGAAACTGCAAAGGTAAGTAGAGGCTTATAGGAGGGAAAAAAAAAAAATCAAAATCTGGTTTTTGTGCTTCTCGTCAATAAATAAAGCTATATGAAAGTATAAATTTATTACTTTATTATTTTTACGCACAATAAATCAGCAACAAAAAAACAAAACAAAAACAAAAACAAAAAAACAAAACAAAAAACAAACAAACCAAAAACCACAAAATAAACCCAAATAAACAAAAAACCTAAACCGATCCATAGATCACTAACCGCAAGCGGCCAACTGAGCTCCCGGAGGTCCCAGCGTGATTTCCCGCCACTGCTCACAGTTTCAGGTCCAGTGAGCTGGATCGCCGCTGACTGCTGCACCGATCAACGTTTTCACTTGCTGGGAGAACACTTGATTGATTGTGTTCAGCATTGTGTGATCACAACACGTACTCTAATCACAACACGTGCTTACAGTACGAGTATCGCTTCCACTAGCTGAGACTGAGAGAACACTTGATTGATTGTGTTCAGCATTGTGTGATCACAACACGTACTCTAATCACAACACGTACTTACAGTGCGAGCATCGCTTTCACTAGCTGAGACTGAGAGAACACTTGATTGATTGTGTTCAGCATTGTGTGATCACAACACGTACTTACAGTGCGAGCATCGCTTCCACTAGCTGAGACTGAGAGAACACTTGATTGATTGTGTTCAGCATTGTGTGATTACAACACGTACTTACAGTGCGAGTATCGCTTCCACTAGCTGAGGCTGAGAGAACACTTGATTGATTGTGTTCAGCATTGTGTGATCACAACACGTACTCTAATCACAACACGTCCTTACAGTACAAGCATCGCTTCCACTACCTGAGACTGAGAGAACACTTGATTGATTGTGTTCAGGAATGTGTGATCACAACACGTACTTACAGTACGAGTATCGCTTCCACTAGCTGAGACTGAGAGAACACTTGATTGATTGTGTTCAGGAATGTGTGATCACAACACGTACTTATAGTACGAGTATCGCTTTCACTAACTGAGACTGAGAGAACACTCGATTGATTGTGTTCAGGATTGTGTGATCACAACACGTACTTACAGTACGAGTATCGCTTCCACTAGCTGAGACTGAGAGAACACTCGATTGATTGTGTTCAGGATTGTGTGATCACAACACGTACTTACAGTACGAGTATCGCTTCCACTAGCTGAGACTGACAGAACACTTGATTGATTGTGTTCAGCATTGTGTGATCACAACACGTACTTACAGTGCGAGCATCGCTTCCACTAGCTGAGATTGAGAGAACACTTGATTGATTGTGACCAGGATTGTGTGAGACTGAGAGAACACTTGATTGATTGTGTTCTGGATTTTATGATCACAACACGTACATCTACAGTACTAGCATCGCTTGCACTCATTGTGAGAACACTTGACTGATTGTGTTCAGTATTATGTGATCACTACTTCATTGTTTTGGTTTATTGTTTTGGTATTTGTATAGACACTCTCTCCCCCTCCCCCCCCCTCCGAAATCGTCTCATAACAAACGTTTAACTATTAGTATTAAAAGAATTACTGCTCGGAGAAGGCTCTTACCTAGAGAATAGCGCACGCTACGTCACTTGCGAAGATCATAGAAACTATAATTATAGTATTTGTGGAACAGGAATAATAATTATTCTTTAGTCTAAACATATATATATATATATATATATATATATATATATATATATATATATATAGAGAGAGAGAGAGAGAGAGAGAGAGAGAGAGAGAGAGAGAGAGAGAGAGAGAGAGAGAGAGAGAGAGAAAGAGAGAGAGAGAGAGAGAGAGAGAGAGAGAGAGATATATATATATATATATATATATATATATATATATATATATATATATATATAGAGAGAGAGAGAGAGAGAGAGAGAGAGAGAGAGAGAGAGAGAGAGAGAGAGAGAGAGAGAGAGAGGAAGTGAGCGAGAGATGTAGAAAGAGAGAGAGTAGGAGGAAGATTCCGAAAAATCCATGATATTAATGAGACAGGCCCTCTTCCTCCAGATACCCTTCTATATACAATGGATGTCAGCGCATTGTACACTAAAATCTCACATGAGGAAGGTACGGACACCTGTCGCATAGCGCTGGAGGAAGGCAGGAAATCACACCGATAGACCTGTTATTCACAGCAGGCATGATAGGCCTACTAAATAAAGAAACATTCTGAATTCACATATTACAGATACTAGAACCATATGGTATCAACGTCAACGAACAAGCAACCTTTCCAATCACATAAATCCATAAACACCCCTAATTTCCTTGAACACTATACAAGCTTAATAGTAGTAGTGG
Organism: Elysia crispata; assembly: GCA_033675545.1. Taxonomy (NCBI): domain Eukaryota; kingdom Metazoa; phylum Mollusca; class Gastropoda; family Plakobranchidae; genus Elysia; species Elysia crispata. The sequence goes on along the minus strand of JAWDGP010005381.1, from coordinate 101,056 downwards.
TAGTAGTAGTAGTAGTAGTAGTAGTAGTAGTAGTAGTAGTAGTAGTAGCAGCAGCAGCAGCAGCAGCAGCAGCAGTAGTAGTCGTTGTAGTAATAAAATAATAAAAAATCAAATGCTTAACTACGTAGAATCAGCTTGTGTGAAGTATAAAGAGACAGTTCCAAGTCGCTAGTTCCATAAAGTTCGAGAAAAAGAGAGAGAGAGAGAGAGAGAGAGAGAGAGAGAGAGAGAGAGAGAGAGAGAGAGAGAGAGAGAGAGAGAGAGAGAGAGAGAGAGAGAGAGAGAGAGAGGGAGGTGTTTGGAAGGACAGACTGAGATTCACTCACAAAAAGAGAGTTTGGCACATTTTAAAGGAAACATTCCATAAGTTATAACATGCTGCAAAAGAGCTGTTTCCAAGGGGCGCTTAATCCATTCCATGTATGAGAACCAGAGATAGGGCTTCACTAACCAGTAAACGTTTCTCAGCTCGCATATAAATTACAAGAGTATTAGAGTTGACCCCTTCCTTATGATAGGAAGGCCTGCCGCGGTTTAATCTTTCACCTGAATTAGTTGAGGAAGTGATTTCCAGTGACTCGAAACTTTAGTCTTCAAACCCTAAAACAAGATTTCAAGTCAACACGATCCTTCCTGGCATACTGATTATCTTTTGGGAGAAATGTTTTTTATTGACCAATACAGCAATCCTAGAGAAACCACATTGTTAGAACAAGTTAGGAGCTGTTGTGTGACCCAAACATTATTTTGAAACCGATTTCATTTTTCTTGTTAGTTTTCTAAGACACTTTTCACACGATTCCACATTATCTGAGAAATTGCGAACTATATTACACATGTGGATCTTTGAGAAAATAGTCGTACTCGAACAAATAACGATATACAGAACTCAGATACATGGTTATAAAATAATCAAAATCGATTCCAGATCTTTGATCGATTGTTATGAACGAACCCAAATCACAACATCCAGATCTTTGATGAATTGTTTTGAGTGAACCGATCACGGTGTATAGATCTCTGAAGAATTGTTGTGACTTTGCCGATCGACAGAATATATCGAGCCCTCATCCAGCATGCTGCGTGGTGTACACCTCCAATAAAGCTGCTTTCTAGTCTGTATATTTCTTTTCTTTTACCATTTATGATTAGGCACCTTTCCCCTTGTCTCGTCTCACTAACATTTTTCATCTTAAAAAATGAAAATGGGAAGTTCTGTTTTTTTTTTGTTTGTTTTGTTTAGCAAAATGTTAAGGTGAAGAGAAATATTTTCTAAAGTTCCACTTGAAATTAATAAACAGCATTAATGATAATAAGAACTTTTAAAAGAAGTGGCCACACGGACTGCAAAATTTACATAATTAGTATTTTTGTTTTTATTAAAGTTTGATAGTGTTCATATGAAGAACATTAAGATAAGAAAAGTGAAAAACATTATTGCAATCCTGCTACGTAGTTATAGAAAAGACGGTAGTTACAACTCCTCCTCCTCCTAGTAACTACTACTACTACTACTACTACTACTACTACTACTACTACTACTACTACTACTACTACTACTACTACTACTACTACTACTACTACTACTACTACTACTACTACTACTACTACTACTACTACTACTACTACTACTACTACTACTACTACTACTACTACTACTACTACAGCTCCTGCTCCTGCTACTACTACTACTACTACTACTACTACTACTACTACTACTACTACTACTACTACTACTACTACTACTACTACTACTACTACTACTACTACTACTACTCATAATGATAATGATGAATATAATAACACACTGTTCAATGCCCTGTGTAAAATGTCAGTTTTAAGGCACATTTTGAAGTCATGTAAAGTGCTAGATGTTCTAGCTATCTCAAAGACACCCGTAGTCGAAAAACATAATTTTCAAAATACTAGCTATTGATATTCTACATTTCTTTGTGCGAGTAGCCTTTCAACATATTAGTGCTATGCGGGAATCATACTTTTCCACAAGATCAATCAAGTACAGAGGGAATATATCATGAAAGACTAGGGAAAAAAGCATGGCATACAATCTTTAAAATCTATACTTTACTTTACAAGAAGCCAGCAGAAGTCAGCTAAAATATGTGTGGAATGATCACTAGATTTTGTTAGTTTACCATTGCAGCCAGTAAGTACAAGAACCATTTCCGCCCTCCCTACCAGCAATATTGTCGTTTCCGTGTGCATACCAAATGTCTTATTTTACAGACTGAAGCTTTGTAGGACCTTAGTGATGTGGGAGTGCATTCTAAGCCCACACTCAATCAAAGTAGTCACTTCAGTTATTGATATAGCAGTCCTCTAATATGTCTATGACACAATCTGACATAGATACTGACTGGATTGCAGCGGTTGATTTATTAAACTTCTTCTTCCATTTAAGAATCTCAGTTTTGTCTACCGAGTTTGAGGTTGTTTGTGCACGTTCGATTCAACTTCCTCAAGGCACGACTTAATACACGCCGCAGCAATGTGTTCGCTACTTTTATCACTAGAGAAATTCTATTGGGCATTCTCAGTTTAGATAAAAAAATGTGTTCGCTACTTTTATCACTAGAGAAATTCTATTGGGCATTCTCAGTTTAGATAAAAAAATGTGTTCGCTACTTTTATCACTAGAGAAATTCTATTGGGCATTCTCAGTTTAGATAAAAAAATGTGTTCGCTACTTTTATCACTAGAGAAATTCTATTGGGCATTCTCAGTTTAGATAAAAAAATGTGTTCGCTACTTTTATCACTAGAGAAATTCTATTGGGCATTCTCAGTTTAGATAAAAAAATGTGTTCGCTACTTTTATCACTAGAGAAATTCTATTGGGCATTCTCAGTTTAGATAAAAAAATGTGTTCGCTACTTTTATCACTAGAGAAATTCTATTGGGCATTCTCAGTTTAGATAAAAAAATGTGTTCGCTACTTTTATCACTAGAGAAATTCTATTGGGCATTCTCAGTTTAGATAAAAAAATGTGTTCGCTACTTTTATCACTAGAGAAATTCTATTGGGCATTCTCAGTTTAGATAAAAAAATGTGTTCGCTACTTTTATCACTAGAGAAATTCTATTGGGCATTCTCAGTTTAGATAAAAAAATGTAGTCTCAAAGCGGTGTAGTAAACAAAGTGTTCATAGGTCTTAAAGCTGATCCTTTCTGCACACCAAACACCCAGCTCACTACTTGAGGTCTGCCTTTAAATTTAAGACAACAAAACTAAGATTTACGGAGCCCAGCATTCCTCTAGCAAGATACTAAGATGATCATTTCTGTCGAACACAGTAGTAAGTTCTATCAAAACCAATATTAAAAAAATCATCTTTTTTTCAAGCAAATTAAGAAAAAATAAGCATGCACTCTGTAGGTAGAAACTCATTGAGGAGCTATATAACAGGGTGTCTTCAGAGAAGAAACCCCCCTTGCAACAAGTGTTTCGGCCCTGAACTTCTGACAGTCTAAGGGGGTCGGGCCACACCCAGGTCAGGACTCCCAGGTGTCTCCCTGTTATCCATTAAGTCCATTGTCCCTGTTGAGGTTGCTGGACTGCTTTCTGAACCCTTCTGGAATCTTCATTGAGCCGTATCTCATTGATGACCATGTCTCTTTTCTCTTTCCCTTCTGCTTTTGACCACCACTTTGCTGTAGATGATCCTAGCCCTTTGCGGTCAGTTTGAGTTAGCCCAATCACTTCTTAAATCTCAAGTCACTTTTTTGCTTCATTTATAGCTTCGACAACTTTCCATTTCCTACCCGTCTTTATGGTTGGTTGTAAAATCTTCACAAACGGGTCCTCGGAATCCTCTAACATAGAGAGTAGCCTGGCTTTGCCACATTTATACTCTTCCAAGATGGATTTTAGTAGGGTCTCAGCTTTGCTTTACTGCACTACATTGCCACAAATGTGAGACCCAGAGGTACGCCTAACCACCTCCTGGTGAACTTATTGATCTTAGCTTCTATTGCCTCAACTGTAGTTGAGTAGATTTCATAGACCAGGAGTGGCCAGAGGAGCTTCGGAATTAGCCTGAACTTTAGGCACCACACTTTCAGCTTACTCTGAAGGCCACATCTATTGATGGGTAGCAGGTATTCGGTAGCAAGTTCTACTGTTTCTAGTCCTTTTTTTTGGTATATTCATCAAAGCCACCCACCCTGCAAAGGGTAAAGGCCACGAACAACAGTCCCCCACCCCCGCCTATCCTGAGCCATCCGTATAATGTCCCTCCATGAGTGACCACTTGCCTTCATCTCCTCTTCCAAATTTCTTCTCCATGTTGTCCGTGGTCTTCCCCTGCTCCGTTTACCTTGAGGGTTCCACTGCAAGGATTGTCTTGTAATGCTGTTTCTTGGCTTTCTGAGAGTGTGCCCCAGCCATCTCCATCTTCTCTGTGTTATTTCCTCCCGGATTGGGCGCTGTCCTGCTCTGTTCCACAACTCCTCGTTTCGAATTCTTTCTGGCCAAAATATGCGCAAGATCCTGCGAAGACATCCGTTGACAAAAGTCTGGACTTTCTTCAGAGATGATTGATTTAAGCTCCAGGTCTCACATCCATAAAGCAGGGCAGATTTGACGTTTGAGTTAAAAAGTCTGATCTTGGTTTTTGTTGAAATGGTTCTGTCTCTCCATATTTTATCCAGAGTTTTGAACGCTGCTCTCGCCTTTGCCACTCTAGACCTCACATCTGCCGCCGTCCCTCCTGAGTGGTCTATAACACTGCCGAGATACGTAAAATTTTCTACAACTTCCAGGGGTTTTCCTCCGACTGTTATTGCTTGTGTATCCTCTGTTTTGATTTTGAGCATTTTCGACTTTCCGGGATGTATACGAAGCCCTATTGATCCCGACAGTTTTTTTTTTTTTTTTGGTATATTTCGTGGATGAATCATACCATCTCCCAAGGCTCTTAACTGGTTCTTGACTGACCGTTGGTATCTGCTGATTGGCTATTGTGAATGACATCGTGGCATCTATCTTACCTTCCCCAACTGAGAGACTGCAAGACTTCTTTGGTTTGAATTCCATACTGCACAATGCCATTAAGACGTCAAGGCGCTCTAGCATTCGGCGTTTTTCATCTTCATTTGAGCAGATTATAGTGGTATCATCCATGACTGCTTTCAAAGGGGGGCATGTAGCAACCAGCACCTACATTTTCCGTGCCTGTGCTATCTTCTGCTGCTTTCAAGATGACTTCCATAGCCATGAGGAACAGGACTGGGGATTATGGTACAGCCCATGGCGATTCCAATTTCCATGTTGATACAATCTCTGGTGAAGCTAAAAGTAGAGAACCTCATCCGGAAACCACTTGTATATCCTCCGGAACATGGTACATCCTCAGGGCCAATGAATCATTTGGTGTGGTACCGACCCGTAAGCAGTTGCCAGGTCCAACCAAATGACGTCGAGGTTAACTTTCTCCGATTTTGCTCTTTGAATAGCTTCTCAGATCATCGTTGCATGCTCTAAGCATCCAGAAACTCCGGTGATGCCTCCTCTCTGGACTGAGGTATTTATGTACCCATTTTCAGTGAGATATTTTGTTAAGCAGGATGCCATGACTGAGAAGAATATTTTTCCTTCTACATTCAACAGCGAGATTGGTCGAAATTGATTTATTTCAGTTGAGTTTTGCTCCTTGGGTATATAAACCCATCAGCAGACATCCACTGCTCACTGATCATGAGATTGCTCCATGATCCTCGGAGAATTTTAGAACGTTTGAGCATCTTTTATACAGTAGATAAGGCACGCCATTGCGCCCTGGAGCTGACTTGGCTCTTGCTTTTGGCATTGATTTCTTTCAAGTTTGGTGGTTTGCTATTGAATTCTTCTCCGGGAGCAGCTGGCCACACCAGACCTGCAGGTTCACTCAGAGGTATTTCTCTTTTTGGGTCAGAATATGTTTTCCTCAGGAGGGTCTCCAGCTGTTCTTTCTGTACTGAAAGGGAAACTGATCTTGGTTGCTGGAAGAGTTGTCTTGCAAACTGAAATGGGTCTTTGTAGAAGCGTTCCTGGTTCTTTTTCTTTTGACTTCGTCTTTTCCTTGTGGATTCTGCTCTTCTCAATGCTGAGTGTCTAGCCTTCAAACCTCGCCAAAGTTCCTGCAGCCCACTTTTTTCTTCTTCAGTCGCTGATTCCATCTGTTTCCTTAAGTTTTTTTTCTTGTTTCGCAGGCTTTCCATCTCACGTTGCCTTCTCTTTTTCTTAGGTTCTCTTCTGGCTTGATGCTGTTTGGCCACGAAGGTGTTAAGACATGTCTGATACATAATGTCACCGAGAATGGTAAGTTTGTGCTCCAAAGTGCTCTTTCCGATGAGCTTGTCCAGTTGTAGGATTATTTTGCTATCCAGAGCTTCCCATTATTCTTTTGCGCTTGCTGGTGGGACATTGATCTTCTGGCGTTTAGCGTTGATAAGCTCTCGGAATTCTTCGTCAGACTCCTCAGCACTGTGGTTTTGAACCTGGCTTTGGTTTTCCTACGTCTTACCTGCCTTATCAGCGCGCTGCTGTTGATTAGTCGAAGCATTCAAACAACCCATTTTAGTCCTGTGGATCTTCATCCCTCTTTCGGTGGTAAATCTTGTGCCGCATACACATGGGTAGTTCATTTCCAAGTTATTCCGTTGTTCTGATCACTCTTATCAAAGCACTAAACATGTTATTCCCCGTCTATAGGCAGATTGTTTAAAGTTTATCATTGAGGGGTTGTTATTAACTTCACAAACACAACTTTATCAATGATTTAAGAAATGAGACTTAAATTGGACTTTGAGAGAGAGTTATTTAATATTTTCTTATCCAGATTCAGTTTCTTAAAAATAAGTAACTCCACAGCTTTCTGTAGGTTTGGGGAAGCTCGGATGTTGAGAACCATAATTATACTGACAATATGAAAGATTCGCTCGTGCTAGACAAAATAAGCCTGGAAGGGAAAGAATCGAAACATGATGGCTTCTTAGACTTGAAATTATATATTTCATCCACCGTTATCAACTTTAAAGAGCAAATCCAAATAGAAAGCAAAAACACCACACTTGGAGGATAACTTGGTCATTATAAAGGATCCGAAAGGACCATTTGTGTCTATAAATAGTATAATACAAGGTCTAAAAGGAAATAGGCACACAACTTTATAAATACGGGACAAAAAAAAATAACTAAACTATTATCAATTCAACATATAAACATTTCACTTTGTAAGCTTCGTCAGTATTATTACAAAATCAGGGATTTTGTTTCATGACTTTGTAAAAATACTGTTAGACCTTGTAACTTTAAGGAAATCACTTTCGGTTTTTGATTCGTTTGTCAAGCACCAGGATTCGCTGTTATCTATAAATAAAAAGAATTGATGCATGTTTATAAAATGAAAACTGCTATTTCCCCATGAAATGGCCGTACTCTCACTGTGAAATATTGTGTACAACTTCAATCTTTAAAAGGTTATAACAATGAGAGTTATGTAATTCCAGGACTTTATCAAGAAGTCGCGCCAAGAATCATCTGCTTGCTTCAGACAATGTAGTTGTTCTCAATATGCTCTCACTCATGTCCAGTTTTCTTCGGTTGTGTTTTACAACCACTTCAGAGACTTATCGGTTGTGTTCTGCAACCACTTCAGGGACTTCTCGGTTGTGTTCTGCAACCACTTCAGGGACTTATCGGTTGTGTTCTGCAACCACTTCAGGGACTTATCGGTTGTGTGCTGCAAGGACAGTATCCTGCCGCAGGAAATTCGAGGAATTTTACACGTGAAAAAAAAAGATTTCAAATAAAAGAATAATAGTGAAGGTCACTAATCAATAAATCAAACACTTATTCCATTTAAATACAATTTATAATCGAGACAATATTTTTCCCCACAGCTGACTAGAGATCGGCCATAATATGTGACGAAGCTTGGACAAACCTAGGTTCACTTTGACAAATCTTTAAGCTTACAACGTCAGCAAATCGCAACCTGATGGCTTGACCGCATGTATTATGATCTTTCCTGCTGACCTACTTTAGACATAGATGTGCTGGATTGCTGTCACCAGGATAACTACAACAACAACAACAACAACAACAACAACAACAACAACAATAACAACTTGAACAAAAATCATTAGAAAAACAGAAGCAACTTCTACGATTAATGAAACACGACGGAACAGATCAACACCATCAAGGGTATTGTATACTGAGGCTGTTACAGTGGTTGGATAAGAGCAACAGAAACACCATCAAGGGTATTGTATACTGAGGCTGTTACAGTGGTTGGATAAGAGCAACAGAAACACGACCGAACAGATCAACACCATCAAGGGTATTGTATACTGAGGCTGTTACAGTGGTTGGATAAGAGCAACAGAAACACGACCGAACAGATCAACACCATCAAGGGTATTGTATACTGAGGCTGTTACAGTGGTTGGATAAGAGCAACAGAAACACCATCAAGGGTATTGTATACTGAGGCTGTTACAGTGGTTGGATAAGAGCAACAGAAACACGACCGAACAGATCAACACCATCAAGGGTATTGTATACTGAGGCTGTTACAGTGGTTGGATAAGAGCAACAGAAACACGACCGAACAGATCAACACCATCAAGGGTATTGTATACTGAGGCTGTTACAGTGGTTGGATAAGAGCAACAGAAACACGACCGAACAGATCAACACCATCAAGGGTATTGTATACTGAGGCTGTTACAGTGGTTGGATAAGAGCAACAGAAACAAAAACAAGGGTATTGTATACTGAGGCTGTTACAGTGGTTGGATAAGAGCAACAGAAACAAAAACAACAACAGGAACCACAAAAACAACAAAGACAACATCATAAACACAGCATCAGCAATATACTTTGTCCTTTCAACTACTAGAAAACCTCCAGGTGCAAGGAGAATTAAATCTTTTGCCCGTGTTTGACGTCAAACTTACCTTTCAAAAAGATAAGTATACGATCTATCAAATTTGGCATTGCAACAATAACAATAAAAAGGGCAAAAGTAACGGCAAGAACAAGAACAAAGGTAGTAGGAACAGCAACAACAGCAGCTGCAACGGCTGTATGAGTTCATGAAGATTTGAATGTCGAACGTTGCACAATGAGATGCGCGATGTTAATGTTGAAGAACTGATCTGTGTGTGATTGACAACATCACTGACGGCAATCAGTGGAAATCACCACACCCAGCCCGACAAAGGAGGCATCAGGAAACAAACACGTTCCGGACAACGCTGTAGGAGTCCGCTGTTTGGACACCTGGTGTGAAGGGAGGAGGGAGAGTCTGGCTGAGAGCGGGATATCTGAACCAAACAAGACAATGTTAGTGCTGGTCGAAGCAGTGTGTGTGTGTGTGTGAGTGTGTGAGAGAGAAAGAGAGAGGTATAGAGAAGAGAGAGAGAGGTAGAGAGAGAGAGAGAGAGAGAGAGAGAGAGAGAGAGAGAGAGAGAGAGAGAGAGAGGTAGAGAGAGAGAGAGAGAGAGAGAGAGAGAGAGAGAGAGAGAGAGAGAGAGAGAGAGAGAGAGAGAGAGAGAGAGAGAGAGAGAGAGAGAGAGAGAGAGAGAGAGAGAGATCCGGTTCAGCCATGGGCTCCATTCTGTCCTCACCATGGTGTTCTTGCTGTCGGAGGAAGCGCCACTACCAGTTGTCCAAATACTTGACCGCTCGACAGATCCAGCTGGTCCAATGTACCTGGTCAATCCTCAAGATGGACCTTGCTACTCTCGGTGTGACAGTATTCCACAAGTAAGTCCCAGCTTACATTGGCAATTTTTTCACATGCAAATCATAACTCTACATGACTGTAAGCCAAAATTAATTCCAAACTACATAGCACTTTTCCGTCAATACGTTTAAACTTGATAACTTAATCAAACTTCGATAAGACTGTAACCCACGAGTAAGTCTGAACTTGTGTGGCACTATTCCACATATAATTCCAAAATTGATGTAGCTGTAAGACTATTCTATAAGAAAGTCCAAGCGTGCTCTGATATTATTCTATAAAGTAGTTCAAACTTGCTGTGGCAGTATTCCATGAGGAAGTCTAAATTTGGTGTTGGGCAGAGTCATCTCTATTTTTTCCACCTTTTTAGTGTAATATCGGTTGTTTTACGAGCAAGTCCGTCCGTTCTAGTTTGACACTCACAGCGTTAAATGTGTTAGTCTTCAAAGACAGAAGTTCAATAAAATGAAATGAAAATATAGATTACTTGACCAAGTGTTACACAACTGGTAGGAAACCGGTTCATGGGTTTGACCACGGAACTTCTGACGCGTGACACACTACAATGAGGATTGTGCCACTTTCAAGTCTGGCTTAACAGGGGCGGTTCTTAATTTCATTTTGATGTTCAAATAGTTCTGCATTCATATCATCTTTTGTACACAATGTACCGCGTTAACATCGTCTTTTGTACACAATGTACTGCGTTAACATCGTCTTTTGTAAACAATGTACCGCGTTAACATCGTCTTTTGTACACAATGTACCGCGTTAACATCGTCTTTTGTACACAATGTACCGCGTTAAAATCGTCTTTTGTACACAATGTACCGCGTTAACATCGTCTTTTGTACACAATGTACCGCGTTAAAATCGCCTTTTGTACACAATGTGCCGCGTTAACATCGTCTTTTGTACACAATGTGCCGCGTTAACATCGTCTTTTGTACACAATGTACCGCGTTAACATCGTCTTTTGTACACAATGTACCGCGTTAACATCGTCTTTTGTACACAATGTGCCGCGTTAAAATCGTCTTTTGTACACAATGTACCGCGTTAACATCGTCTTTTGTACACAATGTACCGCGTTAAAATCGTCTTTTGTACACAATGTGCCGCGTTAACATCGTCTTTTGTACACAATGTGCCGCGTTAACATCGTCTTTTGTACACAATGTGCCGCGTTAACATCGTCTTTTGTACACAATGTGCCGCGTTAACATCGTCTTTTGTACACAATGTGCCGCGTTAACATCGCCTTTTGTACACAATGTGCCGCGTTAACATCGTCTTTTGTACACAATGTGCCGCGTTAACATCGTCTTTTGTACACAATGTGCCGCGTTAACATCGTCTTTTGTACACAATGTACCGCGTTAACATCGTCTTTTGTACACAATGTACCGCGTTAACATCGTCTTTTGTACACAATGTGCCGCGTTAACATCGTCTTTTGTACACAATGTGCCGCGTTAACATCGTCTTTTGTACACAATGTGCCGCGTTAACATCATCTTTTGTACACAATGTGCCGCGTTAACATCGTCTTTTGTACACAATGTACCGCGTTAACATCATCTTTTGTACACAATGTGCCGCGTTAACATCGTCTTTTGTACACAATGTGCCGCGTTAACATCGTCTTTTGTACACAATGTGCCGCGTTAACATCATCTTTTGTACACAATGTACCGCGTTAACATCATCTTTTGTACACAATGTGCCGCGTTAACATCGTCTTTTGTACACAATGTGCCGCGTTAACATCGTCTTTTGTACACAATGTGCCGCGTTAACATCATCTTTTGTACACAATGTGCCGCGTTAACATCGTCTTTTGTACACAATGTGCCGCGTTAACATCGTCTTTTGTACACAATGTGCCGCGTTAACATCATCTTTTGTACACAATGTGCCGCGTTAACATCGTCTTTTGTACACAATGTGCCGCGTTAACATCGTCTTTTGTACACAATGTGCCGCGTTAACATCATCTTTTGTACACAATGTGCCGCGTTAACATCGTCTTTTGTACACAATGTGCCGCGTTAAAATCGTCTTTTGTGCACAATGTGCCGCGTTAACATCATCTTTTGTACACAATGTGCCGCGTTAACATCATATTTTGTACACAATGTGCCGCGTTAACATCATGCTTGCCTATCAGTGTACTGCCTACAACCAACAACTTAATTACTCGATTTTTCTCCGAGATAATATTTGTTTGTTTGGTCTCTGTCCATATCCTACCGCTTCAAGGTTGCATTCCCCCCTCACCAAAAGGAAAGTTTATGTGGTCGAAAGATGTTTAAAGACTCATTTTATCATGCCAAACGTTTTTGCCATCAAGATTTATAAGCCGCAGGCTAATTTTACGGTTTAGTTTGATCTGAAGTCAAGTATGGATACTGCAGCCAGTTCAAGCATCAATTCACTGACCGTATTTTTCTGTATTTCCCCGGCCAAGTTGTGGAGCTCCGTCGCTCCTGCAAGGAAAACACTTTGGACAAAATTTGGAGATGGAGAGGCCTATCGATTTTCATGTCAGGCAATTTTGACCTGGAAAGATTTTAAAAGCTAAAAATCGCTTTCCCTTTAACTATATCATCTGTCTCTTTCCCTTTCTTTCTATCATTCTCTCTCTCTCTCCCTCTCTCTCTCTCTCTCTCTCTCTCTCTCTCTCTCCCTCTCTCTCCCTCTTCCCCCTCTCTCTGTCTTGATGTCTCTCCCTCTCTCTCTCTCTTATTCTCATCCTCTCACTCTCTTTTTTCTTTCTTTTATTCTCCCCCCCCCCTTCTCTCTCTCTCCCTATCTCTCACTCCCATCTCTCCCCCCTCCCTACCTCTCACCCCCCTCTCTCACCTCAATTAGTTCTCCAACCGCCCGTTCAATCATGCTAAAGAGGTCGCCATCTGGAGGTGTGGAGTGGCTTGAGCAGCTCAGAGCCGAGTCTGACTGGCAGCAGGAGAGAGAGAGAGATACACGGAGCTCAGTTCATTAAATAAAGTTTTTGTTTTCTTGGGGGGAGGGGAAAAGGGAGATGACGAGATAAATCCGTGTGGATGTTGGGGGAAAACAAGAGACGTCAGGGTGGGGCGGTCACCGGGATTGATTGAACCAAGATATGGAATGTTTGAGTTGGGTGATGGCCGTCTAGCACAGAGGTGGAGGTTGTGGGGGGGGGGGGGGAGCGGCATGCGGAACTGTGATTCCTCATAATTATACCTGCTTCGGAAATGCGTCGAGGACGGATGAAGTGGCCTTTTAAAATTGCAGCAGTAAATTTTGCATCAAAATGAAGCTAATTAGGATCGACAAGGTTTTCAAAGCCAGCGGTGTTTTTCATTAAAGAATTCCTTTAATTTCCATCAATTTTTAAATTAGATAGGAAATGCAGGCAGGTTTTAACCTATTTTTTTTTTTTTAAATCACGCATGTGAATGAGACGCAGACATTAAGTGTTTCTTTTCTTTCGGTTGATCGAAAAGAATGGAGTAAGAAAAAAAAAAATACACGGGAGAGTATTCAAAATGAAGAATTTTTTTAAATTCACTTCTAGATTACAGAAACAAAGGGGAGGCAGAGAAAGAGAGAAAGAGAGATGTAAAACGGAATGTAAGAGATATGGGACATTTGAGAAATTTTGAATGATGGACAGAAAGAAGTTAAATTTTGGTTGAATAGGAAAAAAAGAGTGCACTGGAATCAAAGTAATAAACAGAATGATAGATTGATGTGTACTCATGTAGCAATACAGAAACAGTGATAGATGGGAAAATAGCGTTAGTCGATAGAAAGTTTGATAGAAAAAAAAAAAAGGATTCAATTTATAATTTGATTATGAGAACATTAGACAGAAAAAGGTACAATTTATAATTTGGTGGTACTTTATGAGTGAGAGTGCTAAACCCGAGGAGCTTTATAACCGTAAAATCTCTCTTACATGAATTCCCGTTACACTCGACTGCGAAGCACTTCAGATTTTCAAAGTTCAGTTACACGAATTCACACCACACGCAACTGCAAGGCGCTCTAGGTTGTACAATCTCAGTTTCATAAATTCACTCTTCACTCGAATGTAAGAAACTTTGCGTTGTAAAATCTCAGTTTCATAAATTCACTCTTCACTCGAATGTAAGAAACTTTGAGTTGTAAAATCTCAGTTTCATAAATTCACTCTTCACTGGAATTAAGAAACTTTGAGCTGTAAAATCTCAGTTTCATAAATTCACTCTTCACTCAAATGTAAGAGACTTTGAGTTGTAAAATCTCTTGTGCACAAAATCAGACTAAAATCGTATTTTAGATATTCTTTAAAATTTTATGATCGTACAAAGGGCTTATAAATATATATATAGATAAGATAGATAGATAGATAGATAGATAGATAGATAAATAGATAGATAGATAGAAAGAAAGAATAAGTTAGATAAGAAGAAAGAGATACTTATAAATAAATAATTTGATATATGGATAGAAAGTTTGATAGAATATACTAGGTAGATAGACAGACCGCCTTGGTAAAAGTGATTCTCATTCCTGTTTTGCGACATTCATGCGTGGCTATCTCTCCCTTACACCCCACCACCCCTGCCACCATTTGTCCGCTGCACCCCATAACCCACACTCTCCCCTACACCACTCTATTCACCCACAAGGCCATCCTCTCCCTTACACCCCACCACCCCTGCCACCATTTGTCCGCTGCACCCCATAACCCACACTCTCCCCTACACCGCTCTATTCACCCACAAGGCCATCCTCTCCCTTACACCCCACCACCCCTGCCACCATTTGTCCGCTGCACCCCATAACCCACACTCTCCCCTACACCACTCTATTCACCCACAAGGCCATCCTCTCCCTTACACCCCACCACCCCTGCCACCATTTGTCCGCTGCACCCCATAACCCACACTCTCCCCTACACCACTCTATTCACTCACAAGGCCATCCTCTCCCTTACACTCCCACCGCCACTCTTTGTCCGCTGCACCCCATAACCCACACTCTCCTATATTCACCCACAAGGCCACTCTCTCCCCTACAACCCCTGCCACCATTTCTCCGCTCCCATATTCCGACCGCCACTCTCTCCCCTACAACCTCTGCCACCATTTCTCCCCTACACTCCAACCGCCATTCTCTCCCCTACAACACTCTCACAAGGCCATCCTCTCCCTTACACCCCACCACCCCTGCCACCATTTGTCCGCTGCACCCCATAACCCACACTCTCCCCTACACCACTCTATTCACTCACAAGGCCATCCTCTCCCTTACACTCCCACCGCCACTCTTTCCCCTACAACCTCTCCTATATTTCCACCGACACTCTCTTCACTACAACCTCTCCACCTTCTCTCCCATATTCCCATCGTCACTCACTCCCCTACAACCTCTCCACCTTCTCCCCTACACTCCCACCGCCACTCTCTCCCATACAACCTCTCCACCTTCTCCCCTACACTCCCACCGCCACTCTCTCCCCTACAACCTCTCCACCTTCTCCCCTACACTCCCACCGCCACTCTCTCCCCTACAACCTCTCCACCTTCTCCCCTACACTCCCACCGCCACTCTCTCCCCTACAACCTCTCCACCTTCTCCCCTACACTCCCACCGCAATTCTCTCCCCTACAACCTCTCCACCTTCTCCCCTACACTCCCACCGCCATTCTCTCCCCTACAACCTCTCCACCTTCTCCCCTACACTCCCACCGCCACTCTCTCCCCTACAACCTCTCCACCTTCTCCCCTACACTCCCACCGCCATTCTCTCCCCTACAACCTCTCCACCTTTTTCCCTACACTCCCACCGCCATTCTCTCCCCTACAACCTCTCCACCTTCTCCCCTACACTCCCACCGCCACTCTCTCCCCTACAACCTCTCCACCTTCTCCCCTACACTCCCACCGCAATTCTCTCCCCTACAACCTCTCCATCTTTTTCCCTACACTCCCACCGCCATTCTCTCCCCTTCATCCTCTCCACCTTCTCCACTACACCACACCGCCATCTTCTCCCCTACACTCCCAAGCCTGGTTAAGCCTCTCTCTCTCTCTCTCTCTCTCTCTCTCTCTCTCTCTCTCTCTCTCTCTCTCTCTCTCTCTCTCTGTCCCCTTAACTTTTTCTATTTCTCATTCGCCTTTGTTTTGGTATACACACAACACGTAAAAAACGAAACTATTTTGATATTAATTTTCAAATTATGCCGCTCACTCTAAATTAAAAGTAAAACCAAATAAAGCGAAAAAGAAAACCGTGAACGCAAGCAGATGCCGTCAACCACTCGCAG
>JAWDGP010005381.1:60000-80000 GCA_033675545.1 Elysia crispata | reverse complement strand
CCACGAACAGCATCTGTACATCGAAGATAAGGGTTAGGGTAATATACTACAATAATTTTTTATCTTTTATCGTTTTTTTTGAAAGAACCTGAAGGAAGCCAAAGAAGCTGAAAATAACTCAGGCAGTGAATAAAACACAAACCAAAAAAGTAGTTCTCTAAGCGATAGAAATTATCTTTTGGAAACCTTTCCCTCTGCCCGAATAAAGGACTTAAAAACTTGTATCATAAACAAACAAGCTGCGATTCGATGGAACATCAGTTTCACCGATTAATTTTCACCCCAAACGAAAAGGATACGTGGCTTGTCTCAAACATCCAATAATGCCACCAAGCGATATCCACAAAATTAAGATCTAAGTTCACGATTGTGCTCCCTTCATATTCATCCACATTTTTAATTAGATTCAACCTCAAGCCTTTCTTGACCTCCACTCTGAATTGCTACGTAGACCAACTGCTTCCATGAAGGCTTTCTAGACCTCCACTCTGAACTGTTACATGTAGCAACTGCTTCCATGAAGGCTTCCTAGACTTCCACCCTTAACTGCTACATAGGTCAACTGCTTCCATCAAGGCTTCCTAGACCTCCTCTCTGAATTGATTGCTTCCATCAAGAATTTCTAGACCTCCACTCTAAACTGCTACATAGATCAGCTGCTTTTATCAAGGCTTTCTTGACCTCCACTCTAACTACTACATAGATCAACTACTTTACTCTAGGCTTTAAAAACAAGGCGTCCACAATGAAAGTATTCTGAAAGTGTGGGAACCAGCACTTTTAAGTTGTTTCACTTTTCCAGCATGCAGTTCTAGAGCTAATTTTGAGTGCTTGGTACAGTTCTTCACTGTCTTCATGGCCACGCCGTCTAGTTACGGGTAGGCATGCAGGCAATGGGCAGGAAATATCCCTGGATGAGATCAGGAGGTCGATTGAGCCAGCAGTGAAACATTTCTGCTAAGTCCAGAGAGATCTAGGCGTACAGATTTAAACCATTTTAGCTCTAGAACTAGTTTGATGAATACCCACTACCCGGAACTCCGTCATGATTCTCCACAATGAAACTTTAGTATTGGAAGAAGAAGAAGAAAAAAACGGCCGCAGTTCGTAGTTCTACTTTTAAAAGAAAAGCAGAAAAAGAGAGACAAATGCTACAAGTAAACCCCTGGGGCTGTGAGCTTTTCAGTCGGCGCTAATTGGGCAGACGAAGCGTTCTTGAAAGAGCTGGACGTTCTTTGTTGCGATCGTCTGGACCGCTCCGCCGAAGCCTGGTATTACAAGACTTGGACCATAAACTTTTAAAAGCTGGATCTTGGAAAGGGTCGGGTTGAGAAGATGGGGGGCGGGGGCTTGTCATCTCTCCTGACGATCTAAGATTTTTGTAAGTTAAAATGGATGGAACGGCGAGTTAATATTCTCATCACAGACTCCATAGATATTTTCAATCTGTCTTTATCTCTCTCTCTCTCTCTCTCTCTCTCTCTCTCTCTCTCTCTCTCTCTCTCTCTCTCTCTCTCTCTCTCTCTCTCTCTCTCTCTCTCTCTCTCTCTCTCTCTCTCTCTCTCTCTCTCTCTCTCTCTTTTTTTTTTTGCATAAACTACTTTCTTTCTCTCTGTGTCGTTGTTTTTTTTTTTTTTTATCTATCAGTCCTCTCCTCCCTCTGACTCTACCCGCGTTTCTTTTGTCCATCCACTCCCCCCACCCCCCACTCCCCCCACTCCCCACTCCCCACTCCCCCCCCCCCCACCCTCTATAGGTTAAGAGTCAAACCATATTCTTACCGACCAGCGAAGATCTAAGCTCCTGGACGAACCAAACATCAAAACAAATGGAGGAGATTCCGGGAATCGGGAAGGGCTTTCCTGACGGACAACCAGGTTTTCACCAGTAATCCCAGTGGAAGCTTGGACAGCCTGCCAGTCTTTCTGGTGATTCCCTAACGGAGAAGCTTAAGCCGTCTAATGTGGCTGTTTACACGGCAATCTCTAGTAATGAGTCAGTGAAAACTGTCATATATAACATACTCGCAATTATAGTAATGGATCAGTGAACACCATGACATACTACATATTAGCACTTACAGTAAATAATCAGTGAACACAGTGACAGATTATATATTCGCAATTATAGTAATGGGTCAGTGAACACCACGACATACTACATATTAGCACTTACAGTAATGAATCAGTGAACACCGTGGCAGACTATATATTATATTCGCAATTACAGTAATGAGTCAGTGAACAACGTGACATACTACATGTTAGCACTTGCATTAATGAGGCAATGAACAACGTAACATACTACATATTAGCACTTACAGTAATGAATCAGTGAACACCGTGGCAGACTATATATTCGCAGTTATAGTAATGGATCAGTGAAAACTGCCACATACAATAATCATAACCGCACTTTTAGTAATGAGTCAATGAACACTGTCACATCATATAGATTCGATAGAAACAGTTGTAACAACCGGCGTGGCATATTCGTGTTTCAAGTAATTAGAGCTAACGATCGCCGCGACACATCATAATATGAATATATCATATGCACGCCTACCCGTGGAATCAGGTCTTGGTCTATCATTTATGATTTAAATCCGATCAGCAATATAAACTTTCGATCTTGCTAGATGCAGTTGTACATGGAAAGCGGTGCAAATTATTAAGCCTAGAAACATAATTCTAAATCTAATTTTTCGTTACAACCAAGATAACTGCATATCCTATTTTGCATTTTAACATTTTAGCTTATGTATTAGGTTCGTTTTGATATGAAAACAATTTTACTAAATCCTTACAGTAAATAATGGAAGAGCAAAGTGCATAACCTTTTGACATATGCGAGTGCAATTTTCGGAATTCCTTGTGATGCAAAAAAAAAAAAAAAAAAAAAAAAATAGGCTGGTCGAAAACCGTTTAAGATGTAGGTAGGTGAGCCCCTCTTCTGACCGAAATGCTAGTCTGCTGGACAGACGGCACCAGTCCTATCGATGACATTTAGAGACAAAACTGCAAACAATCATAGAACCATACAACCACCTGACACAATCTCTATGCTATTAATGTCATAGTGCAATAAAATCATGAAACCATACAACCATTAGAAACAATCTCTATGCTATTAATGTCATAGTGCAATAAAATCATGAAACCATACAACCATTAGAAACAATCTCTATGCTATTAATGTCATAGTGCAATAAAATCATGAAACCATACAACCATTAGAAACAATCTCTATGGCGTTGATGTCAAAGTGCAATAAAATCATGAAACCATACAACCATTAGAAACAATCTCTATGCTATTAATGTCATAGTGCAATAAAATCATGAAACCATACAACCATTAGAAACAATCTCTATGCTATTAATGTCATAGTGCGATAAAACCATGAAACCATACAACCATTAGAAACAATCTCTATGGTGTTGATCTCATAGTGCGATAAAACCGTGAAACCATACAACCATTAGAAACAATCTCTATGGTGTTGATGTCATAGTGCGATAAAACCATGAAACCATACAACCATTAGAAACAATCTCTATGGTGTTGATGTCATAGTGCGATAAAACCATGAAACCATACAACCATTAGAAACAATCTCTATGGTGTTGATGTCATAGTGCGATAAAACCATAAAACCATACAACCATTAGAAACAAACAATCTCTATGGTGTTGATGTCATAGTGCGATAAAACCATAAAACCATACAACCACTAGAAACAATCTCTATGGTGTTGATGTAATAATCTGATAAAACCATAAAACCATTAGAAACAATCTCTATGCTATTAATGTCATAGTGCAATAAAATCATGAAACCATACAACCATTAGAAACAATCTCTATGCTATTAATGTCATAGTGCAATAAAATCATGAAACCATACAACCATTAGAAACAATCTCTATGCTATTAATGTCATAGTGCAATAAAATCATGAAACCATACAACCATTAGAAACAATCTCTATGGTGTTGATGTCAAAGTGCAATAAAACCATGAAACCATACAACCATTAGAAACAATCTCTATGGTGTTGATGTCAAAGTGCAATAAAATCATGAAACCATACAACCATTAGAAACAATCTCTATGCTATTAATGTCATAGTGCAATAAAACCATGAAACCATACAACCATTAGAAACAATCTCTATGCTATTAATGTCATAGTGCAATAAAATCATGAAACCATACAACCATTAGAAACAATCTCTATGCTATTAATGTCATAGTGCGATAACACCATGAAACCATACAACCATTAGAAACAATCTCTATGGTGTTGATCTCATAGTGCGATAAAACCGTGAAACCATACAACCATTAGAAACAATCTCTATGGTGTTGATGTCATAGTGCGATAAAACCATAAAACCATACAACCATTAGAAACAATCTCTATGGTGTTGATGTCATATTGCGATAAAACCATAAAACCATACAACTATTAGAAACAAACAATCTCTATGGTGTTGATGTCATAGTGCGATAAAACCATAAAACCATACAACCACTAGAAACAATCTCTATGGTGTTGATGTAATAATCTGATAAAACCATAAAACCATTAGAAACAATCTCTATGCTATTAATGTCATAGTGCAATAAAATCATGAAACCAAACAACCTTTAGAAACAATCTCTATGCTATTAATGTCATAGTGCAATAAAACCATGAAACCATACAACCATTAGAAACAATCTCTATGGTGTTGATGTCAAAGTGCAATAAAGCCATGAAACCATGCAACCATTAGAAACAATCTCTATGCTATTAATGTCATAGTGCAATAAAATCATGAAACCAAACAACTATTAGAAACAATCTCTATGCTATTAATGTCATAGTGCAATAAAATCATGAAACCATACAACCATTAGAAACAATCTCTATGGTGTTGATGTCAAAGTGCAATAAAACCATGAAACCATACAACCATTAGAAACAATCTCTATGCTATTAATGTCATAGTGCAATAAAATCATGAAACCATACAACCATTAGAAACAATCTCTATGCTATTAATGTCATAGTGCAATAAAATCATGAAACCATACAACCATTAGAAACAATCTCTATGCTATTAATGTCATAGTGCAATAAAATCATGAAACCATACAACCATTAGAAACAATCTCTATGCTATTAATGTCATAGTGCAATAAAACCATGAAACCATACAACCATTAGAAACAATCTCTATGGTGTTGATGTCATAGTGCGATAAAACCATGAAACCATACAACCATTAGAAACAATCTCTATGCTATTAATGTCATAGTGCAATAAAACCATTAGAAACAATCTCTATGGTGTTGATGTCATAGTGCGATAAAACCATGAAACCATACAACCATTAGAAACAATCTCTATGGTGTTGATGTCATAGTGCGATAAAACCATGAAACCATACAACCATTAGAAACAATCTGTATGGTGTTGATGTCATAGTGCGATAAAACCATAAAACCATACAACCACTAGAAACAATCTCTATGGTGTTGATGTAATAATCTGATAAAACCATAAAACCATTAGAAACAATCTCTATGGTGTTGATCTCATAGTGCGATAAAACCATGAAACCATACAACCATTAGAAACAATCTCTATGGTGTTGATGTCATAGTGCGATAAAACCATGAAACCATACAACCATTAGAAACAATCTGTATGGTGTTGATGTCATAGTGCGATAAAACCATAAAATAATACAACCACTAGAAACAATCTCTATGGTGTTGATGTAATAATCTGATAAAACCATAAAACCATTAGAAACAATCTCTATGGTGTTCATGCCATAATATGATAAAACCATAAAACCATACAACCATTAGAAACAGTCTCTATGGTGTGGATGTCATAGTGCGATAAAACCATAAAACCATACAACCATTACAAACAATCTCTATGGTGTTGATGTCATAGTGCGATAAAACCATGAAAACATACAACCATTAGAAACAATCACTCTGGTGTTGATATCATAATATGATAAAACCACGAAACCATACAACCACGAGACAATATATCTCTGGTGCTGATGTCGTCGTGTGATAAAGTTACAGTGCGAACTATTTTCATTCTGAAGTAGTTGTAATTTACATTCTCTTGGGACCAGGAAGTTGCATCGCTTCTCTTGGGACCAGGAAGTTGCAGCGCTTCTACCTATAAACCTCACGTGGGCAGACTTTGTAGTTTTGATCGAGGATAATTAAAACAAACGTCCAAAACCTTGGTTCCTTGGTTGGTTCCGCCGTGAGACGCTACCCTCTGTTCCCCTGAGACCCGGGGTTCAAGGGCGACGGTATTGATTAATTAAAACAAACGTCCAAAACCTTGGTTCCTTGGTTGGTTCCGCCGTGAGACGCTACCCTCTGTTCCCTTGAGACCCGGGGTTCAAGGGCGACGGTATTGATTAATTAAAACAAACGTCCAAAACTTTGGTTCCTTGGTTGGTTCCGCCGTGAGACGCTACCCTCTGTTCCCTTGAGACCCGGGGTTCAAGGGCGACGGTATTGATTAATTAAAACAAACGTCCAAAACCTTGGTTCCTTGGTTGGTTCCGCCGTGAGACGCTACCCTCTGTTCCCCTGAGACCCGGGGTTCAAGGGCGACGGTATTGATTAATTAAAACAAACGTCCAAAACCTTGGTTCATTGTTTGGTTCCGCCGTGAGACGCTACCCTCTGTTCCCTTGAGACCCGGGGTTCAAGGGCGACGGTATTGATTAATTAAAACAAACGTCCAAAACCTTGGTTCCTTGGTTGGTTCCACCGTGAGACGCTACCCTCTGTTCCCTTGAGACCCGGGGTTCAAGGGCGACGGTATTGATTAATTAAAACAAACGTCCAAAACCTTGGTTCCTTGGTTGGTTCCGCCGTGAGACGCTACCCTCTGTTCCCCTGAGACCCGGGGTTTAAGGGCGACGGTATTGATTAATTAAAACAAACGTCCAAAACCTTGGTTCCTTGGTTGGTTCCACCGTGAGACGCTACCCTCTGTTCCCTTGAGACCCGGGGTTCAAGGGCGACGGTATTGATTCATCCTGGCCTCCCAGAAAATCAGTTACACCGGAAATTAAGAGGACGCAGGAAGTAAAGTTGGATAAAGGGAAAGAATATTAGTTGAAGTGACACCCATAGTGAGATCAGGAAATAATTGTTCGTGAATTATAGCCTCGAAAAGAAAAAAAGAAACGTCCGCATCTCCATAGTCACTCTTCTATATATTTATAATAATAAAGATAACTGATCGCCGCGGACGTCAAGTATGGATCCTTATACTGTTGGGTGAAAAAATAATTGCGTTACTCATCATTTTAATGATGAAGATGATGATGATGATGATGATGATAATGATTATGATGATGATGATGATGATAATGATTATGATGATATTGATGATGATAATAATGATGATAATGCTGATTATGATGATAATGATGATGATGATGATGGATTTCAATGTAATGATAATAATGATGATAGATTTTAATGTAATAATAATGAGGATGATGATGATGATGATGATCATATAATGAGGATAATGATGATGATAAAGTTCATATGATGATGATAATGATGAGGTCATATTGGTATTATCATATAAAATAATGATGATGATGATGATGATGATGATGATGATGATGATGATGATGATAAAATGATGATGTTCATAAATAATGATTATGATGATGATGATGATAATGATGATGATGATGATGATAAAGATAATGTAATGATGATAAAGATCATATAATGATGATGATGATAATGATGATAAAGATCATATAATGATGATGATGATGATGATGATGATGATGATGATGATGATGATGATGATGATGATGATGATGATGATGATGATGATGACGATGATATAATGATGATGATGATAAAGATCATATAATGATGATAATGATGATGATAAAGATCATATATAATATTGACGATGAGAATGCGAATAATGGGGACAGTGATAAAGATGTGGATGAGGATGTGGAATATAATATTGAGGATGAGAACGGTGTTGAGGATGATTATGAAGAACACAGTTACAAAGTGTCATCTGATCCTGCTGCTGCTACAACTGATGATGTTGATTGATATGGAATTTATAATGATGATGATGATGATGATGATGATGATGATAATGACGATTAATGTGCTGCTGTTGCTGATACTGGTGATTTACAATTCATAATAATTTTGACATAATGATATTAAAGAAAACGAAGAAGAGGTCACATAGAGGAAAGAAAGGAAAATCGAGAGCATCTCTCTCTACATTTTTCTCTACATGTTTCTCTGCATGTTTCTCTACATGTTTCTCTACATCTTTCTCTACATGTTTCTCTACATGTTTCTCTACATGTTTCTCTACATGTTTCTCTACATGTTTCTCTACATGTTTCTCTACATGTTTCTCTACATCTTTCTCTACATGTTTCTCTACATGTTTCTCTACATGTTTCTCTACATGTTTCTCTACATGTTTCTCTACATGTTTCTCTACATCTTTGTCTACATGTTTCTCTACATGTTTCTCTACATCTTTCTCTACATGTTTCTCTACATCTTTGTCTACATGTTTCTCTACATGTTTCTCTACATGTTTCTCTACATCTTTCTCTACATGTTTCTCTACATGTTTCTCTACATGTTTCTCTACATGTTTCTCTACATCTTTCTCTACATGTTTCTCTACATGTTTCTCTACATCTTTGTCTACATGTTTCTCTACATGTTTCTCTACATGTTTGTCTACATCTTTGTCTACATGTTTCTCTACATGTTTCTCTAC
The DNA here is from genome assembly GCA_033675545.1 of Elysia crispata. Taxonomy (NCBI): domain Eukaryota; kingdom Metazoa; phylum Mollusca; class Gastropoda; family Plakobranchidae; genus Elysia; species Elysia crispata. Next base: position 71,170 of record JAWDGP010005381.1, on the reverse strand, counting down.
ATGTTTCTCTACATGTTTGTCTACATCTTTCTCTACATGTTTCTCTACATGTTTCTCTACATGTTTCTCTACATGTTTCTCTACATGTTTCTCTACATGTTTCTCTACATCTTTGTCTACATGTTTTTCTACATCTTTCTCTACATCTCTCTCTACATGTTTCTCTACATCTTTGTCTACATGTTTCTCTACATGTTTCTCTACATGTTTCTCTACATGTCTCTCTACATGTTTCTCTACATGTTTCTCTACATGTTTCTCTACATGTTTCTCTACATGTTTCTCTACATGTTTCTCTACATGTTTCTCTACATGTTTCTCTACATGTTTCTCTACATCTTTCTCTACATGTTTCTCTACATGTTTCTCTACATGTTTCTCTACATGTTTCTCTACATGTTTCTCTACATGTTTCTCTACATGTTTCTCTACATCTTTCTCTACATGTTTCTCTACATGTTTCTCTACATGTTTCTCTACATCTTTCTCTACATGTTTCTCTACATGTTTCTCTACATGTTTCTCTACATGTTTCTCTACATGTTTCTCTACATCTTTCTCTACATGTTTCTCTACATGTTTCTCTACATGTTTCTCTACATGTTTCTCTACATCTTTCTCTACATGTTTCTCTACATGTTTCTCTACATGTTTCTCTACATGTTTCTCTACATCTTTCTCTACATGTTTCTCTACATGTTTCTCTACATGTTTCTCTACATGTTTCTCTACATGTTTCTCTACATCTTTCTCTACATGTTTCTCTACATGTTTCTCTACATGTTTCTCTACATGTTTCTCTACATCTTTCTCTACATGTTTCTCTACATGTTTCTCTACATCTTTCTCTACATGTTTCTCTACATGTTTCTCTACATGTTTCTCTACATGTTTCTCTACATGTTTCTCTACATCTTTCTCTACATGTTTCTCTACATGTTTCTCTACATGTTTCTCTACATCTTTCTCTACATGTTTCTCTACATGTTTCTCTACATGTTTCTCTACATGTTTCTCTACATGTTTCTCTACATGTTTCTCTCATTATCTGCCTTTCTGTCTCATCTCTACTCCCCCTCCCCCATCTCTCTCTCTCTCTATCTCTTCCTCCCTCCTCTCCCCGTCTCTATTTCCCCCCCCCCCCTCCCCTGTCAACGCACCACCCATCCGCCTCTTGTAGGCCTATACCCCAAAGGCCACCAATGATATATTAATGTTATATGTAATTTCGTGCTAAGTTTCAATTAGCCCTTCTTCCTCCTCCCACCTCGCCCCAAATCTGATCATTTCCCCCTATCTTTCTATCACAAAACTTTATAGAGTTAGTGATTTCCATTTCCCCCTCCCCCCCTCCGGCCCATTGGCAAAGCGCAGGCATGGTAAGAGGAGATAGAAACCACCGGTCAAATAATAAGGAAAAAAACCCAACAAAATATTTATACGGATCAGTCAATATGATCCAAACCAGTACAAGTCAGAGATCAAGGGGAAGCGTATAATCTCTACGGATCAGATCATGGATTTGTGCGACAGGAATCAATCTTTGTTTTATCCAAATGCTTTGTGGAGTCTCAAACTCTCCTTTTTAATTGAAATTTAAGGGAACAGACGGTTATATACTGCATAGTCTCCACTCTGTGCGATGATTATCTCTGAGGGTTATATACTGTATAGTCTCCACTCTGTGCGATGATTATCTCTGAGGGTTATATACTTTATAGTCTCCACTCTGTGCGACGATTATCTCTGAGGGTTATATACTGCATAGTCTCCACTCTGTGCGACGATTATCTCTGAGGGTTATATACTGCATAGTCTCCACTCTGTGCGACGATTGTCTCTGAGGGTTATATACTGCATAGTCTCCACTCTGTGCGACGATTATCTCTGAGGGTTATATACTGCATAGTCTCCACTCTGTGCGACGATTATCTCTGAGGGTTATATACTGCATAGTCTCCACTCTGTGCGATGATTATCTCTGAGGGTTATATACTGCATAGTCTCCACTCTGTGCGACGATAATCTCTGAGGGTTATATACTGCATAGTCTCCACTCTGTGCGACGATAATCTCTGAGGGTTATATACTGCATAGTCTCCACTCTGTGCGACGATAATCTCTGAGGGTTATATACTGCATAGTCTCCACTCTGTGCGACGATAATCTCTGAGGGTTATATACTGCATAGTCTCCACTCTGTGCGATGATTGTGGATATTTTATTATTCTGTAGTGCACATCTGCACGCCCTAACTAAACAGTTTTTTTAGGTTTTATTTACTTGAAACAAGATTGTTAAGAACAAAATGTGATCCTGAGAATTCTGCGCCATACTGAATCTCCCTAAATTGACCAACTTCACACGTTTGGTGTTACCTCTGTGCTCTTCTCGTAGCCTTTCCTTGACCAAGATCTGGATTTATTGTCTACACTCGCTTGGGATCGGGGATTTCAATAAGCTTCGTGTATCGAAGAAACCCCTCAATATTATTCTCCATTTCAACATTCATCTCAGGGGGAGGCTGATCTTACTGGTGTCTGTCGGGACATTGGTTTCCACAACAGTAGCAGGGGTGGTAACACATTGAGGCGTAGGTCTCGGTGACACATTGGGGCGAAGTTCTCGGTGACACATTGGGGCGTAGGTCTCGGTGACACATTGGGGCGTAGGTCTCGATGACACATTGGGGCGTATTTCTCTGTGACACATTGGGGTGTAGGTCTCGGTGACACATTGGGGCGAAGGTCTCGGTAACACATTGGGGCGAAGGTCTCGGTAACACATTGGGGCGTAGGTCTCGGTGATGCATTGGGGTGTAGGTCTCGGTGACACATTGGGGCGTAGGTCTCAGTGACACACTGGGGCGTAGGTCTCGGTAACACATTGGGGCGTAAGTCTCGGTGACACATTGGGGCGAAATTCTCGGTGACACATTGGGCGTAGGTCTCGGTAACACATTGGGGAGTAGGTCTCGGTGACACATTGGGGCGAAGTTCTCGGTGATACATTGGGGCGTAGGTCTCTCTGACACATTGGGGCGTAGGTCTCGGTAACACATTGGGGTGTAGGTCTCGGTGACACATTGGGGCGAAGTTCTCGGTGACACATTGAGGCGTAGGTCTCGGTGACACATTGGAGCGTAGGTCTCAGTGACACACTGGGGCGTAGGTCTCGGTGACACATTGGGGCGAAGATCTCGGTAACACATTGGGGCGAAGATCTCGGTGACACATTTGGGTGTAGGTCTCGGTGACACATTGGGGCGAAGATCTCGGTAACACATTGGGGCGTAGGTGTCGGTGACACATTGGGGCGTAGGTCTCTTGACAAATTAGGGCGAAGGTCTCGGTAACACATTGGGGCGAAGGTCTCGGTGACACATTTGGGCGTAGGTCTCGGTGACACATTGGGGCGAAGATCTCGGTAACACATTGGGGCGTAGGTGTCGGTGACACATTGGGGCGTAGGTCTCTTGACACATTAGGGCGAAGGTCTCGGTGGCACATTGGGACGTAGGTCTCTGTGACACATTGGGGCGTAGGTCTCGGTGACCCATTGGGGCGTAGGTCTCTGTGACCCATTGGGGCGTAGGTCTCTGTGACACATTGGGCGTAGGTCTCTGTGACACATTGGGGCGTAGGTCTCGGTGACTCATTGGGGCGTAGGTCTCGGTGACTCATTGGGGCGTAGGTCTCTGTGACACATTGGGGCGTAGGTCTCGGTGACACATTAGGGCGTAGGTCTCGGTGACACATTAGGGCGTAGGTCTCGGTGGCACATTGGGGCGTAGGTCTCTGTGACACATTGGGGCGTAGGTCTCGGTGACTCATTGGGGCGTAGGTCTCTGTGACACATTGGGGCGTAGGTCTCTGTGACACATTGGGCGTAGGTCTCGGTGACTCATTGGGGCGTAGGTCTCGGTGACTCATTGGGGCGTAGGTCTCCTGGGCGTAGGTCTCTGGGGCGTAGGTCTCTGTGACACATTGGGGCGTAGGTCTCGGTGACACATTAGGGCGTAGGTCTCGGTGACATATTGGGGCGTAGGTCTCGGTGACATATTGGGGCGTAGGTCTCTGTGACACATTGGGGCGTAGGTCTCGGTGACACATTGGGGCGTAGGTCTCTGTGACACATTGGGGCGTAGGTCTTACACTGGCTTCTCCACGCTCCAGCCATCGCCGCACATCCTCGGACCTTCTTCTGACTTATAGTTATGGATTGTCTCCTCTTGTGTGTGTTTCTTTGGCGGAGGAAGCACGGGGGTTGTCGTATGTACCTCTAGACAGACATTCACACAGGATATTCAGGCATCCAGACATCTTCAAAGCAGCCTCTATAAAAAAAAAATATTTTTAGATATATTGAGAAACTATTTTATTCATGATAGATTCAGAAATTCAATAGTTTCAGGAAAATATGCTCCTTTTTACACCCCGCTATTTTGGATTTCCTACTGTGACACGATGTCCCAATAACCATTTCAAACCATCAATTTCTTGCGCTGTGTATCCGGAGCTTTCGATGACGGAGCAGAAAGTCCTGTGCTGTTTTGAAGTCTGAATTTAAACAGCAATATTTTATCTACTCCCGTAGATTTGGAATCACTAGTTTCATCTCACTTAAAATATTTTCAGTCTCGACTCTAATTTTTCTACATTGAACTCTAGCCATGGGTAAACTAAAAACCAATCATTTATCCTAATGGGCAGCCTTAAAGCAGCAAACCAAAAAAAAAAAAAACAAAACAAAAAAAAAACCAAACAAACCAAAAATCACTGAATTCTCTGTAATGTAGCATAGGTGGAGAGACATTTTCGAAATGACAATATTATAATGGCCGTAGTGAGGGAGTTTATGGAGGTCTGTATATTTCTGGGGAACTATAAACCATTAAAATATGGACAACATGGACGCATATGAAAAAGTACCAATATAATATGAGCAGGGCTAACAGACAAAAAGAGAGAGAGAGAGAGAGAGAGAGAGAGAGAGAGAGAGAGAGAGAGAGAGAGAGAGAGAGAGAGAGAGAGAGAGAGAGAGAGAGAGAGAGAGAGAGAGAGAGAGAGAGAGAGAGAGAGAGAGAGAGAGAGAGAGAGAGAGAGAGAGAGAGAGAGAGAGAGAGAGAGAGAGAGAGAGAGAGAGAGAGAGAGAGAAAACTGCTCGATTTTTCTGCAGCTCCACCAGGCCGACATAGCTATTAAAGATCTGTGTAGGTTTTATCGAGTAATCCTAGCCGGTTACCGTGACTTAGTCGGTTCTTTACACGGATTCGAGTTGTACATCCAGGTCCATGGCACTGTGGAAACCAGCTCGTGTGTTCTACGGGAGCAGTTCAGCTCATCGCCTGGTCACAAAGCTGATACTCCTGGTTCCTTGTAGAGACCACGACAAGTGTGGCTAGGCAGCCATACGGAGGTTCTATGTGGGTAAAGCTTATAGTGACTACAACACGTGTGGCTAGGACGCCCTTAACTATACAGAGGCTCCATGTGGGTAAAGCCTATAGTGGCCACAACACGTATACGGAGGGTTCATGTTTGTAAAGCCTATAGTGACTACAAGACGTATACGGAGGTTTCATGTTTGTAAAGCCTATAGTGACTACAACATGTATACGGAGGTTTCATGTTTGTAAAGCCTATAGTGACTACAACACGTATACGGAGGTTTCATGTTTGTAAAGCCTATAGTGACTACAACACGTATACGGAGGTTTCATGTTTGTAAAGCCTATAGTGACCGCAACACGTGTGGCTAGGCAGCCTTTAATCTTACGATGGTTTCATGTGGGTAAAGCTTATAGTTACCACACTACATATGGCTAGGCAGCCCCACCGTAACACAACTATTATTTATTTCTTCGCGAGACAACAGAGACATATTCGCATGGTTTTGTAACTTATATTAACCGGAAACATAAGAAAATAGCGAAGCTAGCGAAGGCAATGGATGCCTTGGCTCACTTCCACTCGCAAGTGGCAACAAAGAATGGCTAGGAAGCAAAGCATCAATACGCAATATTCTTCTCAAATATATCTAGAGGGTCTCGGTGGATCTTCTACAGCTCTCCAGGAATTTCCAGTTAATCCTACCCTTAAGGGCAATGTGTATTTACAGTGTCGGGACCTTTCTCTTACCCCGGCTGTCTGTAAAATAATGTCTGGAGCTCTTGCCTTGTCACAGTTGTGTGTATCAATGCCGTATCTAGTTCAAGTTTTGTCCCGGCTATCTGTACAATGCTTTCGTTAACTCTTGCCTTCTCACAGTTGTGTGTATCAATGCCGTATCTAGTTCAAGTTTTGTCCCGGCTATCTGTACAATGCTGCCTTTAACTCTTGTCTTATCACGGGTTGTCTGTATCAATGCCGTATCTAGTTCACGTTTTGTGCCGGCTATCTGTACAATGCTGCCTTTAACTCATTGTGTGCCAATCGACGATGTATCGTCGATATAGTGAGCCGCAGCTGTGCCAAGCGACGATGTATCGTCGATATAAGAACTAATGTTTTTCTCGCCATTGGTAGCCCGGTCATGAAACTTCCTAGTTTCCTATGAGAGATAACTCTAAATATATAATAAGTCATAGTTACACAAAAATAAACCAAACTGGAACCCAATTTCCAATGCATCCTCTAAAGACAATATGCACAGTGAAAATGGCCTGGCACAACCGTGGAAAACGCTCTGGCACACAATGAGTTAACTCTTATCTTATCACGGGTTGTCTGTATCAATGCCGTATCTAGTTCACGTTTTGTGCCGGCTATCTGTACAATGCTGTCTTTAACTCTTGCCTTATCACGGGTTGTCTGTATCAATGCCGTATCTAGTTCACGTTTTGTGCCGGCTATCTGTACAATGCTGTCTTTAACTCTTGCCTTATCACGGGTTGTCTGTATCAATGCCGTATCTAGTTCACGTTTTGTGCCGGCTATCTGTACAATGCTGTCTTTAACTCTTGTCTTATCACGGGTTGTCTGTATCAATGCCGTGTCTAATTCAAGTTTTGTCCCGGCTATCTGTAAATTTTTTTTGCCTTGTCACGGGTTGCATGTCTGTAAAATGTCTGAATATCTTGTCCTGCACTGTTTGTACGATGCTGTCTGTAGCTCTTTCCCTGTCGCGAATGTCTGTGCAATGCTACTGCAGCTCTTGTTTTGCCCCTGTTGTCTTTACTATGCTGTTCGTAGCTCTTGTCAAGTCACGGATGTCTGTATAATGCTTGCTGTAGCCTTTGGATTCCTCTGGGTGGGAAAAAAATTCGAATCTGATAGTAGAATAGAAGGATAAAAAGCAATGTAGAGAGAGAGAGAGAGAAAGAGAGAGAGAGAGAGAGAGAGAGAGAGAGAGAGAGAGAGAGAGAGAGAGAGAGAGAGAGAGAGAGAGAGAGAGAGAGAGAGAGAGAGAAAAGAAAGAGACAGTTCGTGAAAGAGTGATCTAAGAAAACACTGAATGTGAAGGACTGAGTATTGACACAGTTTTGGCGGCTGCGCACGAGAAAACAAAAAAATGATTCGCGTAAGACTTTTTAAAGAAAAGAATGATAGGAAAGCAGATATTGAATTTAGAAAGAAAATGAAGCATGCTGGAAATCTGTAAATTAAAGCAGTTTCAGATAAAATTAAACCCGCCCCAGCATATAATCGATATAATTAAACCCGCCTCAGCACATAATCGATATAATTAAACCCGCCCCAGCACATAATCGATATAACTAAACCAGCCTCAGCACATAATCGATATAATTAAACTCGCCCCAGCACATAATCGATATAATTAAACCTGCCTCAGCACATAATCGATATAATTAAACTCGCCCCAGCACAGAATCGATATAATTAAACCCGCCTCAGCACATAATCGGTATAATTAAATCCGCCCCAGCACATAATCGAGAAATCACCAAGATGGTCAAAACAGTTGTGTTGTGGGCTCGGGTGTTAAAAACACTGCAGTTCTAATTAAACACAAAATTCTATGGCGAAAGAATCTTGCCTTTAAGCTTACAATATCATAGTGAGGTGAAGTCTGGCCTGACTTACCTTTTTCAAGTCTCTGCTGAGACCAACATAGTGAGGTGAAGCTTGCAAGCCACAGAAAGTCTGGCCTGACTTACCTTTTTCAAGTCTCTACTGAGACCACCATAGTGAGGTGAAGCTTGCAAGTCACAGAAAGTCTGGCCTGACTTACCTTTTTCAAGTATCTGCTGAGACCACCATAGTGAGGTGAAGCTTGCAAGCCACAGAAAGTCTGGCCTGACTTACCTTTTTCAAGTCTCTGCTGAGACCACCATAGTGAGGTGAAGCTTGCAAGCCACAGAAAGTCTGGCCTGACTTACCTTTTTCAAGTCTCTGCTGAGACCACCATAGTGAGGTGAAGCTTGCAAGCCACAGAAAGTCTGGCCTGATTTACTTTGTCAAGTCTCCCACCGGAAAGTGCACTCAAGCTATTTCTCGACGTTTTCTTTCTATTTGATACGTTTACAAATAAATTACTGGAGACGAAAGGTTTGCTGCGTGGTAAAAATCTTGCAGAGCTGCGCCGCTAGGATCCGCTCTCAGCGGTCACTATAACCCTGGTTCAGGGAAGGGATCTTTGACTCAAACGTGTAGCATGATGAACGCGTCGATCAGGTCTTCTAAACTTAAATGGGAAGAGTTTCTGCTCGAGAAACTTATGACAAGATCTAACTATAAGATTTGAAAAGTGCTAAGAACTTTACCCTTTCTGATAGCATGGTCTCTATTGTAAGATTATCCCTTCTTTAGACTTGAGACAACCCCATGACCCAAGGCCGTCTTTCTGTAATTCTTGGATTTTTCCAATATTTTTTTTGTATTCAATCACCACTGAAGCAGCCTATGGCGCCGGTCCATATATTGACGCTGTGAAATCTTTAATGATGCGAGCAGCAGACACATTTCGCGCGTCTTTTGTGCTAGTACTTGAAGATGGCAGCAGAAGTGGCGCCGAGAAGTACCCGCGTGGCCGCCCCTGTCGAGACAAGGAGGCGGCAGGGAGCAGCAAGAGCTGGGTGCTATCGATTCCACCTTTACACGTGGTCGCCGTCAGGGGTCCAGACAACTGGTCGTGATCAACAACCAATCAGCTGGTCTGAGGACGTGACCAAGTCTTGCAATCATGGAAACGGTCTGAGTCGTCTGCAGGTTGAGGCGACACGAGCGATTGATACTCTATCATCGCATGAAGGGGAAGATTCTAGATCCGTGGCTGTGAAGCATGAGAACAAGATTCTAGATCCGTGGCTGTGAAGCATGAGAACAAGATTCTAGATCCGTGGCTGTGAAGCATGAGAAGAAGATTCTAGATCCGTGGCTGTGAAGCATGAGAAGAAGATTCTAGATCCGTGGCTGTGAAGCATGAGAACAAGATTCTAGATCCGTGGCTGTGAAGCATGAGAACAAGATTCTAGATCCGTGGCTGTGAAGCATGAGAACAAGATTCTAGATCCGTGGCTGTGAAGCATGAGAACAAGATTCTAGATCCGTGGCTGTGAAGCATGAGAACAAGATTCTAGATCCGTGGCTGTGAAGCATGAGAACAAGATTCTAGATCCGTGGCTGTGAAGCATGAGAACAAGATTCTAGATCCGTGGCTGTGAAGCATGAGAACAAGATTCTAGATCCGTGGCTGTGAAGCATGAGAACAAGATTCTAGATCCGTGGCTGTGAAGCATGAGAACAAGATTCTAGATCCGTGGCTGTGAAGCATGAGAACAAGATTCTAGATCCGTGGCTGTGAAGCATGAGAACAAGATTCTAGATCCGTGGCTGTGAAGCATGAGAACAAGATTCTAGATCCGTGGCTGTGAAGCATGAGAAGAAGATTCTAGATCCGTGGCTGTGAAGCATGAGAAGAAGATTCTAGATCCGTGGCTGTGAAGCATGAGAAGAAGATTCTAGATCCGTGGCTGTGAAGCATGAGAAGAAGATTCTAGATCCGTGGCTGTGAAGCATGAGAAGAAGATTCTAGATCCGTGGCTGTGAAGCATGAGAAGAAGATTCTAGATCAGTGGCTGTGAAACATGAGAAGAAAAATCTACTAGCACATAGATGTGGGGCTCTAGCACGTTCTGAATGGCCCTGTTCTTTTCCCGTATAAAGTATTTAAGGACCAGCTCTATTTTTTTCCTAATCTAAAAGAGAACTCTAACTACAGAAGGACCTGAATAGTTGATGCCAACTTGATGTATCAAAGAAGGAAGAGACGTGAGTTGGTAAAGTTTCACCATGCTCTCGACACCTCTTATGGGTTCTTATTTTTTCTGTTTTATCTATTGCGCCTTTAGAGACAACTCTGAGCTAAACACACATTGGCCTATCGTTTTGAGGATTTGGCCGAGCTTGAGAAGGATAGACAGAAAGTTTAGACCGAAAACCTGAGACAACGCCAGGAACTTCTGGTCCAAATCTAAATTACGGTCTTAAGGTCAGCATAATTCTAGATTGCTGGAACCTTCTACAAATTGTAACAATGAACAAAACTCTTACAATGACCTCAGAAATATTGTTTCGCCCAAAAGCTTTTTATCTATTTACAGTAGAACGAGTTCAGCTCCTTTTCAGTTTTATAGATCCTTTGATATTGTGGAGGTTTCCCTATCTAGATTTTCAAGTTACTCAGTGAAATCCAGATCGGTATTTTGAACCTAATGTAAATCCACACTAATGTTTTTATTCAAGCTTGGCACTTGCAGGTATAAAGGTTCTTAGATCATTTTCTTTATGTCTGTACCTTTTCTACTTTAGAGTTACTGAAACTGTTCTCCACAGCGAAGTGATGTCCCGCCATGGGTCTGACTTCTGCACACTCCTTTAAGTTGCCCTTATATACATTTGAGTTTTATCTGGAGGCATTTGATTTTTTTGTTACTTACAGGGATGTAAATATTATCCCTACATGGATTTGGGTTGTCCTTAATGGAATTCGAGCTCTCTCTCTCTCTCTCTCTCTCTCTCTCTCTCTCTCTCTCTCTCTCTCTCTCTCTCTCTCTCTGTGTAATAAGGAGAATATGAGTTTCTCTAGAAAAACTTGAGCTTTTCTTATGAGGACGAAAGCATTTCTCCAAAGAGATTTGAGAGGTTGCGGTAAAGTGACTTTGATTTTCCTTAACATGATTTTAATTTTCTCTACGAGGATTTGAAGG
>JAWDGP010005381.1:0-57500 GCA_033675545.1 Elysia crispata | reverse complement strand
TAGGTCTAGGTAGTCTATGGAGATTGGAAACACTTGCTATCAGCGCATGCTCATCTTCCAGTAGGTACCAGAAAGTGATTTTTCAAATTCAGCAAATTTGAATAAAACCAATTGCACTATAAAGTTCTTGTGGCGACATGAAATTTCCAACAAGTTTCATCAAAATCGGTTAGGAAATAAAAATTTTACAGCTTTTTTAAATTTTGTGCATAACGCCACAAAAAATTGCGTGCATCGGGCTATTTTTAAGAACATATAAGAGTCATTTGTTGAATCTTATGAAAGAAAAAAATGACATATATACAAAGTCCAGTAGAATGATTAAACATATACAAAATTTCAGGGGGGCATAAAAAATGGCCAAAAACACTTGTGGTACAGCAAAATTACACGCAAGTGGACTACATGAGGCACTTTTGGACCATCATAAAACACACATTCTTCAGATTGTTTCAATACTTATTTTGCTTATACAAAATGTTGCATTTAGTTCACTCATTTTCTTTCAGCAGCTTAGAATTTTATTTTCAAAAGTTAAAGAAACCCAAAAAATTGGCTTAGCGGCAAATTTTGAGCGTTGGAGGAAAATTGGTCAAAATAGCATCATATTTCAGAAGTTTTATCATAAAAAACACATTTTTCGTACTACAGTAATGAAACTTTTAGATTGTATGGTTTTTAGGATGCTGAATCTAATTATGCTATCTATTTGATAATTTGATCACTACTTCTATATCAAAACCACATTTTAAATCACCGACTGAAGTAAAAAGAATTATAATCAAAGATTAATTATGATTGAACATTATATTTTCAATTGCATATATTATACTATAAGCTGAACAAAAAAAATTTAATTAGATTTGGCTACCAAAGATAGAGATTAAAAAACTACATTTGGCTACTTAAGGCCAAATTCATGACTTTCTTGATCTAAATATCGGCAGCCGCCATTTTGAATTTAGTTCATCAACACGTATTGAAAATGCGGTTTTATGTACAAATTTTGAGTATTTACAGATAAATCGGGTTTGCATTATTTGAAATATGCATAATAAATCCATGGATGCATGCAGTTTCAAAATTCATCGAGTTTTAAAAATTAAATCGGTAAAAATGTTATTGAACTTACCACGGGCTTTCTTGCTATTCTTTGCTCTGCACACCCTCCCGTCTAATAACTCGAAAACCATATTTATTTTATAAAAAAAATATTGATATAAATGAACATAACTGTCCTCGCTGGGAACAGCCACTTGAGCCATGGCAGGCTATTGCAAAGGCTTAGAGATCGATCCTTGGGTTGACTTTTTTAAACTTAAATCTCTCGATCAAGAAAAATGCCAGTTGCGTGATTTGTTTATATAACAGAGGAAACGGGTTATTCTTTAATTTTTTACCACACAACTTGTTTTTTTTTTTTCATTCAGAAGCTTTATTAATTTGTCTTCAAAGTTTTCACCTTGACGCCAAAAATGGCTGCCTCTATATTTCTCCTTTTGTGTAGTATGAATCTAAACTAGAGCTTCTTCCAGTCATGAAACAGTTTGAATAATGCAAAAATAATTATTACTTCTTGGCCGAGATATCGCAGTTTTAGTGAAAGCTGTATCATCTGTGTGACGCTGTCAGCAAGCGAATTTTCAAAGAGGTAGTCTTTTTAATGCACATTTTTTTAAATACATGCAGTTTATGAATAACAAAACAAATCACATGTTTCAAAAGAAGAAAAAACGATCTTTCCAGTGATATAAGTTTTGTTTGTGTAGACTTATTATAAGGCAGTTTTTAAAAGGTTTGAAAGTAGGGTAATTTTGACGTCATCAGCGATGCGTTAGCTTTTCTACCGCCGGGAGATAGGGACTTTGTTGTACCTACGTCTATCTACGGTAGTCTATAGAGATTAGAAACACTACGGATATTGAGTTGCTATCAGCGCATGCTCCTCTTCCAGTCTAGATCTACGGTAGTCTATAGAGATTAGAAACACTACGGATATTGAGTTGCTATCAGCGCATGCTCCTCTTCCAGTCTAGATCTACGGTAGTCTATAGAGATTAGAAACACTACGGATATTGAGTTGCTATCAGCGCATGCTCCTCTTCCAGTCTAGATCTACGGTAGTCTATAGAGATTATAAACACTACGGATATTGAGTTGCTATTAGCGCATGCTCCTCTTCCAGTCTAGATCTACGGTAGTCTATAGAGATTAGAAACACTAAGGATATTGAGTTGCTATCAGCGCATGCTCCTCTTCCAGTCTAGATCTACGGTAGTCTATAGAGATTATAAACACTACGGATATTGAGTTGCTATCAGCGCATGCTCCTCTTCCAGTCTAGATCTACGGTAGTCTATAGAGATTAGAAACACTACGGATAATGAGTTGCTATCAGCGCAATCTCCTCTTCCAGTCTAGATCTACGGTAGTCTATAGAGATTATAAACACTACGGATATTGAGTTGCTATCAGCGCATGCTCCTCTTCCAGTCTAGATCTACGGTAGTCTATAGAGATTAGAAACACTACGGATATTGAGTTGCTATTAGCGCATGCTCCTCTTCCAGTCTAGATCTACGGTAGTCTATAGAGATTATAAACACTACGGATATTGAGTTGCTATTAGCGCATGCTCCTCTTCCACTCTAGATCTACGGTAGTCTATAGAGATTAGAAACACTACGGATATTGAGTTGCTATTAGCGCATGCTCCTCTTCCACTCTAGATCTACGGTAGTCTATAGAGATTAGAAACACTACGGATATTGAGTTGCTATTAGCGCATGCTCCTCTTCCACTCTAGATCTACGGTAGTCTATAGAGATTAGAAACACTACGGATATTGAGTTGCTATCAGCGCATGCTCCTCTTCCAGTCTAGATCTACGGTAGTCTATAGAGATTAGAAACACTACGGATATTGAGTTGCTATCAGCGCATGCTCCTCTTCCAGTCTAGATCTACGGTAGTCTATAGAGATTAGAAACACTACGGATATTGAGTTGCTATCAGCGCATGCTCCTCTTCCAGTCTAGATCTACGGTAGTCTATAGAGATTAGAAACACTACGGATATTGAGTTGCCAATCAGATGTGGGAGATCTTTAGTCATTGCCAGATCGGAGCTATAAGATATCACAAAATGATAATATTATTTGCACCGACAGAGAGATTTGGGCTAGGGTGGAGAGAGCAGACGTTTCGAATCTGAAATCTATAACCAAGTGATAGGCCTATAGAGCGTTTATCTCATTTAACATCAACAGGTATTTCTCTGCCGAGACCAAGATTCAAATCTATATATTGATTTTGTCAGAGTTTCTTTTGACCACCGTCTCATTTATTATTTTACAAACATATTCTCACTCGTTTCATGAACATGCGGAAAGATGTTCACTTGTAAAAGACAAAATAAGCTTTTATATTTTAGAGGAAATTTAATCTCTAATTATAAAAAAAAATCCTTTTATCTTTATTAAGCACATATGAGACGGACTTAGCAGTTCAAAGTGCACGTCATGCAAACCATATTCTAGTGCAGTTAGCGGTTGTAGAGATCGAGTCTATAGCACCGAAAGAGATCCAGTATCCTAACATTTACCTGTCATAAAACATGTCTGCGATATCACCAACAGGACTCGTTGAACTGTTTGTGGACCATTATTATATTCGTCATTCTTCCTCAAGATTTTAGGCCTCAAAGCGACAAAGCTTATCCGGAAAAACGCCAACTCTGCTTCTAATGATGCCCACCTTTATAGGTTGTTTTTATCAAACAAAGCGCTGGTTAGCTGCATCTATGACCCCGTTGGGAAAACAATAAAACAATAACAACAACAACAGCAACAACAATAGCAACAACTACAACATCAACAACAATAACAACAACTACTACAACAACAACAACAACAACAACAACAACAACAACAACAACAACAACAACAACAACAATAACAACAACAAAAACAATTACAACAATAATACCACAGCACGCACAGTAACTCGCAAACATTTCACAAAAATAAACTTTAAAAGCAAGGTGTGGAGAAAAGTTGCTTCGGATTTAAAAAAAAAAATGGCTTAAAGAATTTAAAAAAAAATAAAATAGGGCCGACAGCTATGAAATGCTCATGGCCCGGTGTTCTAGAATCTATATTTACCTACTTCTACCGGCATGACCTTTCTGTGTTGGTGTCTTTAACAATAGATATTATATAATCCCTATTGGCCCTTCTGACCCAAGGATAGAATTGAACTTAGATTCATGCTTCTCAGAGAAACAATATGGCTTGGATTGTAGACCAATACCTTTTAAATGAATGCGGTACATAGATGTAGCACATAATTATTACAACTTTACATGGTGAAATGAAAAAAAAAAGATCTTTGTGACGACCTCTCTATAAACTCCATTGACGTTACCATAATTGGGAAAAAATTTATACAAAAAACACTTAGAGGGCTACATTTTACTTTCGCTTCACTGCGGCACGGAAATGGGTACGCATCCTCTATCTGAAATCACTCTTTGGACTTAGAGGCAGACCACTAGATCTAGACCTAGTAGATACAATTTTAACGTTGTTACGAAATTGTTGACCCATAATTTATACCAGTTACAGGAATTTTCACATCATGCTTTTCCTTTGAAAATTAATCTGATGTTGAATTCTTTTGTTTATTTTTTCTGTGAAATGCAAATGCAGAAGCGCTACTGCTAGATTTTCCTTTCTTGTATCAAGTATGCACGATTATTACACCACGTAAGTATGGGGAATCAAGACAACTGTGGCTCGAATTCCGTCAGTAAAGGGAAATTACCGGTGCTAGTATTTCCAATATTTCCAGATATTCTCCTGAACAACTTACTTATTAACTTTCCAGTCGAAAAAATAAACAACAAAATGAACAACAATAAAAAATAAAAACTGCAAAAACAACGGCAAAACAAAAACAAAACAAAACCACCACCACCAGCAACCCCCCCCCCCCCCCCCACCCCCAAAAAAAAACAAACAAAAAAAAAAAAAATAGAAAAAACAAAAACAAAAAACAACGGCAACGAATTAAGCGAAATCAAAACGAAGGGAAAAAAATCCACAGGACAGAAGCTTTCGGGTTGACGGTATGAGGTATCTGTCGGAACGTCAAAAATCCTTGTTTGACCAACTTTCATAAAAGCATGAAATTTTGGGTTACAAGTCTTGATAAAGATTTTTTTGTAAACTTCTCTTTAAAGACATACGGTTCTTTAATTTGTTTATCGTATAGAGTTTAATTATGTCCCTTTGTGTGTGTGTGTGTGTGTCTATCTGTCAGTTTACCCATCTGTCTTTATGTCTCTGATATCTCTGTCTGTCTGTCGGTCTGTTTACCCACCCATCTGTCTCTATGTCTTTGTATCTCTGTCTGTCTGTCGGTCTGTTTACCCACCCATCTGTCTCTATGTCTCTATGTATCTCTGTCTGTCTGTCGGTCTGTTTACCCACCCATCTGTCTCTATGTCTCTATGTATCTCTGTCTGTCTGTCGGTCTGTTTACCCACCCATCTGTCCCTATGTCTCTATGTATCTCTGTCTGTCTGTCGGTCTGTTTACCCACCCATCTGTCCCTATGTCTCTATGTATCTCTGTCTGTCTGTTGACCCATCTGCCCCTATGCTAATGCGTCTGTCTGTCCGTGTGACTCTCTAATAAGCCTCAGAAATTCTGTTGGATGAGTTGGTTCTAAGCCTCCGCAAGTTTTAGTCTCATCTTTTTTGCCATTTCCAACCTAAATGGATGGATATTTTCTTGATTCTGAGATCAGGTTGCCGCACGGGCTATATTAATCACTAATCAATCAATCAATCAATCAAACAATTAATGAATCCTTCATCTTTTTGAGAGGCACCCTTTTCCATCCTTTATTTTTAAACAAATGACTGTTGTGTATCCGTAGCACACACACTCTCTCTCATATAGATAACAAGTAGGCTGTTGTCTTTTTCATGAAAGAGAGAGATTGATAGTGATATATAGATCTATACTGGATGTCAGTAATGGCATTGGCTGGTTCTTGAAGGAGAGGGGTTTATGAAGATATAGACTGGTTCAAGGAGAAAAGAGGTTCTGTATGATGTAAACTCAAAATGCGGAATGATATAAACTGGAGATACTTAATAATATAGACTGGAGATTCTTAATGATACAGACTGGAGATTCTTCATAATATGGAGTGGAGATTCTTAATGATATAACCTGGAGGTCCTAATGATATAAACTAGAGATGTTAATGATATAGACTGAAGATTCTTTATGATATAAATTGGAGATTCTTAATGATATACTTAAAGATTCGTATCGACATTTGTAATCTTTTCAGCTGGAAATTCCGAATGATATAAACTGGAGATTCTTGATGATATGGAGTGGTGCGTTCATAAATATATTAACTTGAGCTCTCCAATGACATAAACTGGATTATGAAGGAGAGAGGTTTGTAATGATATAGACTGGTTCAAGGAGAGAGGTTTGTAATGATATAGACTCGTTCAAAAGAGAGGTATGTAGTGATATAGACTGGTTCAAGGAGAGAGGTATGTAGTGATATAGACTGGTTCAAGGAGAGAGGTATGTAATGATATAGACTGGTTCAAGGAGATAGGTATGTAGTGATATAGACTGGTTCAAGGAGAGAGATATGTAATGATATAGACTGGTTCAAGGAGAGAGGTTTGTTATGATATAGACTCGTTCAAAAGAGAGGTATGTAGTGATATAGACTGGTTCAAGGAGAGAGGTATGTAGTGATATAGACTGGTTCAAGGAGAGAGGTATGTAGTGATATAGACTGGTTCAAGGAGAGAGATATGTAGTGATATAGACTGGTTCAAGGAGGGAGATATGTAATGATATAGACTGGTTCAAGGAGAGAGATATGTAATGATATAGACTGGTTCAAGGAGAGAGGTATGTAGTGATATAGACTGGTTCAAGGAGAGAGATATGTAATGATATAGACTGGTTCAAGGAGAGAGGTTTGTAATGATATAGACTCGTTCAAAAGATAGGTATGTAGTGATATAGACTGGTTCAAGGAGAGAGGTAAGTAGTGATATAGACTGGTTCAAGGAGAGAGGTATGTAATGATATAGACTGGTTCAAGGAGATAGGTATGTAGTGATATAGACTGGTTCAAGGAGAGAGGTATGTAGTAATATAGACTGGTTCAAGGAGAGAGGTATGTAATGATATAGACTGGTTCAAGGAGAGAGATATGTAATGATATAGACTGGTTCAAGGAGAGAGGTATGTAGTGATATAGACTGGTTCAAGGAGAGAGGTATGTAGTGATATAGACTGGTTCAAGAAGAGAGGTATGTAATGATATAGACTGGTTCAAGGAGAGAGATATGTAATGATATAGACTGGTTCAAGGAGAGAGGTATGTAATGATATAGACTGGTTCAAGGAGAGAGGTATGTAATGATATAGACTGGTTCAAGGAGAGAGGTATGTAATGATATAGACTGGTTCAAGGAGAGAGATATGTAATGATATAGACTGGTTCAAGGAGAGAGGTATGTAATGATATAGACTGGTTCAAGGAGATAGGTATGTAGTAATATAGACTGGTTCAAGGAGAGAGGTATGTAATGATATAGACTGGTTCAAGGAGAGAGATATGTAATGATATAGACTGGTTCAAGGAGAGAGGTATGTAGTGATATAGACTGGTTCAAGGAGAGAGGTATGTAGTGATATAGACTGGTTCAAGAAGAGAGGTATGTAATGATATAGACTGGTTCAAGGAGAGAGATATGTAATGATATAGACTGGTTCAAGGAGAGAGGTATGTAATGATATAGACTGGTTCAAGGAGAGAGGTATGTAATGATATAGACTGGTTCAAGGAGAGAGGTATGTAATGATATAGACTGGTTCAAGGAGAGAGATATGTAATGATATAGACTGGTTCAAGGAGAGAGGTATGTAATGATATAGACTGGTTCAAGGAGATAGGTATGTAGTAATATAGACTGGTTCAAGGAGAGAGGTATGTAATGATATAGACTGGTTCAAGGAGAGAGATATGTAATGATATAGACTGGTTCAAGGAGAGAGGTATGTAGTGATATAGACTGGTTCAAGGAGAGAGGTATGTAGTGATATAGACTGGTTCAAGAAGAGAGGTATGTAATGATATAGACTGGTTCAAGGAGAGAGATATGTAATGATATAGACTGGTTCAAGGAGAGAGGTATGTAATGATATAGACTGGTTCAAGGAGAGAGGTATGTAATGATATAGACTGGTTCAAGGAGAGAGGTATGTAATGATATAGACTGGTTCAAGGAGAGAGATATGTAATGATATAGACTGGTTCAAGGAGAGAGGTATGTAATGATATAGACTGGTTCAAGGAGAGAGGTATGTAATGATATAGACTGGTTCAAGGAGAGAGGTATGTAATGATATAGACTGGTTCAAGGAGAGAGATATGTAATGATATAGACTGGTTCAAGGAGAGAGGTATGTAATGATATAGACTGGTTCAAGGAGAGAGGTATGTAATGATATAGACTGGTTCAAGGAGAGAGGTATGTAATGATATAGACTGGTTCAAGGAGAGAGGTATGTAGTGATATAGACTGGTTCAAGGAGAGAGGTTTATAGTGATATAGACTGGTTCAAGGAGATAGGTATGTAATGATATAGATTGGTTCAAGGAGAGAGGTATGTAATGATATAGACTGGTTCAAGGAGAGAGATATGTAATGATATAGACTGGTTCAAGGAGAGAGGTATGTAGTGATATAGACTGGTTCAAGGAGAGAGGTATGTAGTGATATAGACTGGTTCAAGGAGAGAGGTATGTAATGATATAGACTGGTTCAAGGAGAGAGATATGTAATGATATAGACTGGTTCAAGGAGAGAGGTTTATAGTGATATAGACTGGTTCAAGGAGAGAGATATGTAATGATATAGACTGGTTCAAGGAGAGAGGTATGTAATGATATAGACTGGTTCAAGGAGAGAGATATGTAATGATATAGACTGGTTCAAGGAGAGAGGTATGTAATGATATAGACTGGTTCAAGGAGAGAGGTATGTAATGATATAGACTGGTTCAAGGAGAGAGGTATGTAATGATATAGACTGGTTCAAGGAGAGAGGTATGTAATGATATAGACTGGTTCAAGGAGAGAGGTATGTAGTGATATAGACTGGTTCAAGGAGAGAGGTTTATAGTGATATAGACTGGTTCAAGGAGATAGGTATGTAATGATATAGATTGGTTCAAGGAGAGAGATATGTAATGATATAGACTGGTTCAAGGAGAGAGGTATGTAATGATATAGACTGGTTCAAGGAGAGAGATATGTAATGATATAGACTGGTTCAAGGAGATAGGTATGTAATGATATAGACTGGTTCAAGGAGAGAGATATGTAGTGATATAGACTGGTTCAAGGAGAGAGATATGTAATGATATAGACTGGTTCAAGGAGATAGGTATGTAATGATATAGACTGGTTCAAGGAGAGAGATATGTAATGATATAGACTGGTTGAAGGAGAGAGATATGTAGTGATATAGACTGGTTGAAGGAGAGAGATATGTAGTGATATAGACTGGTTGAAGGAGAGAGATATGTAATGATATAGACTGGTTCAAGGAGAGAGATATGTAATGATATAGACTGGTTCAAGGAGAGAGATATGTAGTGATATAGACTGGTTCAAGGAGAGAGGTATGTAGTGATATAGACTGGTTGAAGGAGAGAGATATGTAGTGATATAGACTGGTTCAAGGAGAGAGATATGTAGTGATATAGACTGGTTCAAGGAGAGAGGTATGTAATGATATAGACTGGTTCAAGGAGAGAGGTATGTAGTGATATAGACTGGTTCAAGGAGAGAGGTATGTAATGATATAGACTGGTTCAAGGAGAGAGGTATGTAGTGATATAGACTGGTTCAAGGAGAGAGATATGTAATGATATAGACTGGTTCAAGGAGAGAGATATGTAGTGATATAGACTGGTTCAAGGAGAGAGGTATGTAATGATATAGACTGGTTCAAGGAGAGAGATATGTAATGATATAGACTGGTTCAAGGAGATAGGTATGTAATGATATAGACTGGTTCAAGGAGAGAGGTATGTAGTGATATAGACTGGTTCAAGGAGAGAGGTATGTAATGATATAGACTGGTTCAAGGAGAGAGATATGTAATGATATAGACTGGTTGAAGGAGAGAGGTATGTAATGATATAGACTGGTTCAAGGAGAGAGGTATGTAGTGATATAGACTGGTTCAAGGAGAGAGGTATGTAGTGATATAGACTGGTTCAAGGAGAGAGGTATGTAGTGATATAGACTGGTTCAAGGAGAGAGGTATGTAGTGATATAGACTGGTTCAAGGAGAGAGGTATGTAGTGATATAGACTGGTTCAAGGAGAGAGGTATGTAGTGATATAGACTGGTTCAAGGAGAGAGGTATGTAGTGATATAGACTGGTTCAAGGAGAGAGGTATGTAATGATATAGACTGGTTCAAGGAGAGAGGTATGTAGTGATATAGACTGGTTCAAGGAGAAAAGAGGTTCTGTATGATGTAAACTCAAAATGCGGAATGATATAAACTGGAGATACTTAATAATATAGACTGGAGATTCTTAATGATATAGACTGGAGATTCTTCATAATATGGAGTGGAGATTCTTAATGATATAACCTGGAGGTCCTAATGATATAAACTAGAGATGTTAATGATATAGACTGA
Organism: Elysia crispata; assembly: GCA_033675545.1. Taxonomy (NCBI): domain Eukaryota; kingdom Metazoa; phylum Mollusca; class Gastropoda; family Plakobranchidae; genus Elysia; species Elysia crispata. The sequence goes on along the minus strand of JAWDGP010005381.1, from coordinate 46,729 downwards.
AGATTCTTTATGATATAAATTGGAGATTCTTAATGATATACTTAAAGATTCGTATCGACATTTGTAATCTTTTCAGCTGGAAATTCCGAATGATATAAACTGGAGATTCTTGATGATATGGAGTGGTGCGTTCATAAATATATTAACTTGAGCTCTCCAATGACAAAAACTGGATCATGAAGGAGAGAGGTTTGTAATGATATAGACTGGTTCAAGGAGAGAGGTTTGTAATGATATAGACTCGTTCAAAAGAGAGGTATGTAGTGATATAGACTGGTTCAAGGAGAGAGGTATGTAGTGATATAGACTGGTTCAAGGAGAGAGGTATGTAATGATATAGACTGGTTCAAGGAGAGAGATATGTAATGATATAGACTGGTTCAAGGAGAGAGATATGTAGTGATATAGACTGGTTCAAGGAGAGAGGTATGTAGTGATATAGACTGGTTGAAGGAGAGAGATATGTAATGATATAGACTGGTTCAAGGAGATAGGTATGTAGTGATATAGACTGGTTCAAGGAGAGAGGTATGTAGTGATATAGACTGGTTCAAGGAGAGAGGTATGTAGTGATATAGACTGGTTCAAGGAGAGAGGTATGTAGTGATATAGACTGGTTGAAGGAGAGAGATATGTAGTGATATAGACTGGTTCAAGGAGAGAGGTATGTAGTGATATAGACTGGTTCAAGGAGAGAGGTATGTGATGATATAGACTGGTTCAAGGAGAGAGGTATGTGATGATATAGACTGGTTCAAGGAGAGAGATATGTAGTGATATAGACTGGTTCAAGGAGAGAGGTATGTAGTGATATAGACTGGTTCAAGGAGAGAGGTATGTAGTAATATAGACTGGTTGAAGGAGAGAGATATGTAGTGATATAGACTGGTTCAAGGAGAGAGGTATGTAATGATATAGACTGGTTCAAGGAGAGAGGTATGTAGTGATATAGACTGGTTCAAGGAGAGAGTTATGTAATGATATAGACTGGTTCAAGGAGAGAGGTATGTAATGATATAAACCGCTAGGCAGACAACTCAAATTAACACCAGTATCCTTTTCTCCCAGAACGACTCCCCAGAGAGGCAGGGAGAAGCGTGGGGTAAAGGTCTCGGAGGTATATATGCTCCCAACTTCGTGCCCAAAGTCATTAGCGATTTTTTTTATTACTTTGAAATTGGATAGAAAAGACGCTGACACGTTGTGGATATTCGGTACAAATCGATGGTCGCCAGTGGTAAAGGGTTTAGTGTGGAAGGCTACAGGGCTACAGCGTTATAGGTAAGAATCACAAGAACTACAGGCAGCATCATGTGGTAGACAAGATAGGGGCCACATTATTAATTTGAGTTTGCACATTCAACAGTTCCTTATGCGAAGATGACAGGGAAGTGTGTAGCTTGTGATTATGTGGAGTAAGGGAGGCAACTATCCACACACACCGCCTCGTCAAATCGTTACGCCAAGTAGAAGCTGCTTTCATTCTCAGATTTTTTTTTTCAGTAAGAAAGAGTTATGCTTAAAGACTATAATATCTTTTACTTCATATAACCTTATTCAGAAAAGATAAGACATAGCTCGAAGGATAAAATGCAAAACTGAAGGAAAAGGAGGAGGATGAAGAGGAGGAGGAGAAGAAGAAGTAGCAGTTGTAGTAGTAGTAGTAGTAGTAGAAGAAGAAGAAGAAGAAGAAGAAGAAGAAGAAGAAGAAGAAGAAGAAGAAGAAGAAGAAGAAGAAGAAGAAGAAGAAGAAGAAAAAGAAGAAGAAAAAGCTTCAAGAAGAAGAAGAAGGAGAAGAAGAAGAAGAAGAAGAAATAGTAGTAGTAGTAGTAGTAGTAGTAGTAGTAGTAGTAGTAGTAGTAGTAGTAGTAGTAGTAGTAGTAGTAGTAGTAGTAGTAGTAGTAGTAGTAGTAGTAGTAGTAGTAGTAGTAGTAGTAGTAGTAGTAGTAGTAGTAGTAGTAGTAGTAGTAGTAGTAGTAGTAGTAGTAGTAGTAGTAGTAGTAGTAGTAGTAGTAGTAGTAGTAGTAATAGCAGCAGCAGTAGTGGTAGTAGTAGTAGTAGTAGTAGTAGTAGTAGTAGTAGTAGTAGTAGTAGTAGTAGTAGTAGTAGTAGTAGTAGTAGTAGTAGTAGTAGTAGAAAAGATAAGACATAGCTCGAAGGATAAAATGCAAAACTGAAGGAAAAGGAGGAGGAGGAGGAGGAGGAGGAGGAGGAGGAGGAGGAGGAGGAGGAGGAGGAGGAGAAGAAGAAGAAGAAGAAGAAGAAGAAGTAGAAGAAGAAGAAGAAGAAGAAGAAGAAGAAGAAGAAGAAGAAGAAGAAGAAGAAGAAGAAGAAGAAGAAGAAGAAGAAGAAGAAGAAGAAGAAGAAGAAGAAGAAGTACGAGGACGAGGAGAAAAAAAAAAAAGAGAAGAAGGAAAGACGTGGACGAGAAGAACATCAACAGACAGGAAGAAGATGAGGAGTTGGAAAAGAAAACGAGGAGGATAAGGTATATGAGTAAGAAGATGTTAACTGAAAAGAAGGATGAAGAGAATGTCATAGAAAAGAAGAAAAAGGATAAGTGAAGTAGGAAGTGGAGGAGAATTTACAAAGCTGCGCTGACCACTACTCACTTCAGTTATAACTGTTTTTATCTTTTCTTATAAATAGAAATGCTCATTGCGACTTCAAGCTGTTGCTTTCTGTTTTAAACGAGTTATTTTTTCTTCTTGTTTGTTTGAAAAAAATATGTTTACACCTCGTGCAAAATCATCAGAATATTCAATCAATCACATGCCACTTCTCTGAGCGGCGTCGATGTAATCTGGTGACGATGAGTTTTGAAAGTTTCCATGTACCCGGACTATTTTTTCAAACGGAATTTGAACCATTTTAGTGTGCTTGTCATCTGAAAGTATTTGATTGTTTAAAAATCTATTAAGCGTTTGTTTGCTCAACCATTGTGTAACCGGATATTCTCACCGGTCATGGTACTGTACTGATTATAAATATCAAACCGAGATGGAAAAACAAATAATTAGAACAACAATATACAAACTTCAAACCCTCTTTCCAACTTCTAAGTTATAGTGTCTCTACCTTTGTTATCGGCGCAACGGAAAGTATATCGATGGATTTTTCATGTTTATATCGATATTTTATTTCCACAGTTTATTCGAAACGGAACCTGATCTAAAGACGATGTTTCCTAAAATGATCCGGATGAATGAGAGCAACCAATTGGAGTGGGACGTCGATAAAGACATGTTACAGGTCACATACTGAATATATTTATCTGTCTCTGTCTCTGTCGCTTTTTAGCTCTTGCTCTCTCCAAAACTATAACATCTGTTTACAAAAACAAAATAATTTACATGAAGCTGCTTGTGATTCTGCCACATTTACCGACACGATCGAATCAGACGCCAACGCGTTTGCTGTGCTGCATCTTTCAATACGCTGGTGACAAAATCTTCAGCACTTGCTTTACTTTATTCGACATGAAACGTTTCATCTTTAACAAGGTCAGGTTGTCTTCAAAACAGTCGTCAAATGACATGTCCTTTTCAACTGTGAACTGATGTTCCGAATCCATATTCAGGAACTTCCTACATTCTTCTTGTATCTCACAAATCGGTTCACGGCTATTCCCAAGTTTCTAGCCGCGGTGACAGTATAACAATGAGGCGGTAACCAACTCAATCATGATTGATTGATTGCCTAATTGTCTGTGAGATTATCTGATTTACTAATTTACACTAGCATGGTCTTAGGAATAATGAGAATGGTATTTTTTAATTATGTTTTCTGTAAAAAAAAAACCACTCTAAATGAACAGAGTTCTAGTATAATTTATGTTCTATACCAAAACATCGTTCTTTTACAAAACTGACATTGCCAAGTCTATACATCTATACCTCTAGCCCCCGAGAAACATTAAAAAATCTGGCAAGTCTCCAGACCTGTAGGTTTACCCTCCCTAGAGAAACCATCTAATGACAGTAATGCCGCCATTGTTGTGGCGTATGTTGGAAATGCTTCAATATCCTCTGCTCCCACCAGAAACACGCAGTGACTGTCATGGAAGGTCTCGGCGCGGCCGTAGAGACGCTTCACGACTCACACTTCCTGAATACGGTGTTATTCGCCCTTGGTCAAACCCACCACAAGAGGAACATCCGGCCCTGCATGTTAAAGGTCAGTGCAAGGTCAACATCTCATCAACAAATGATAGTGGACATTGAAAGTTTGAAAGTTTTGACAGATTTTATAGATGTACACTGATTTTTTGATTTATTAAAAGTAAATGTGATTCCTTTGCACAAGACCTTGCCAAGTTGGGACAATGGCCAATAGGCATTGTTTCTCTGTAAACCATTGTGAGCTTTTTTTAAAAAATTTTTTAAATCTTTTCTGTCCTTGTAAACAAATCTTATACTCTAAGACTGTGATTCTGGTTCCACATCGCTTCCAGATAAGCGCAGCTTGAAAACTTTATAATAAATGCAATCCAGTAAGATATTGATTATTAAACATAATGTTATGTTTATATTTACGTATCCGTCATTTGGACGAATACAGCTCCCCCAATGTGTTATCTTTACCCGGGTCTATCTGCCTCTCCCCCCACCAGAAAATGTGGCCGTCTCTTCACTTCGGGCTGGGCGCGGCGCTAGGCGAGGGTTATACCCGTGAGGTGAGTCTAGCCTGGAGAAAACTCTACTCCTACATCTGCCTGCAAATGCGGCACGGCATGAACAACCCTGACGTGGAGGTGGACGTCACCAGGGCTGTCAGCGTGAAGGTCACGTGACGTGGCGTCCCGCCTGTCCAGTGTCTAGCTTGACGCTAGCAAGACGTTTTCAGTGAAGTTAACATGACCCTACATATCGTGGCAATGTCCATATAACGTCTACACTCATAGCAACGGCATACAGTTCCTATGAGGCGGGAGTAGATAAAAGTATTTACTTGGATTTTCACAAGATGTTCTAATGGTTTACATCTTACGTCATTATTTGTATGTTTTGAAAACAACTACTATTGTTGGGTTTACAGTATATATGAAAAGTGATGGGTGTTTACTTCTATTGCAAACTGATAGAAATCGTGTACCTGACGTGACGTTGTGGTGCCATCTAAAGAGAATGTGTAGTGATGAAGTCACACAGAGGTTCATGTCAAGCCCAGCTGAAAACGAAAAAAAAAAAAAACAACAAAAAACAAAAAAACTGGAGATTATAGAGTTTCATTTAAAAAGCTATCAAGCAAGAGTGTGGGATGTATCAAGCAATTTTGGAGGGCGGTGCCTTATGGGCGAGAGTAAAGGGCCGGGTCTGTTGAGCAAGATTGAAAAAAAAGGTGGGGGGGGGGCTGTGATTCAAGCAATATCGGAAGGCGATATTTTATGGCCAGAGTGAAAGGCAGGGTCTATCAAACTAGAGTGAAGGGCGAGGTTTGCCAAACAAAAAGTGAAGGGCGGTGTCTAGCAATCAAGAGTGAAGGGCGGGTTCTGTCAAACAAAAGTGAATGGCGGGGTCTATCAAACAAGAGTGAAGGGCGGTGTCTAGCAAACAAAAGTGAAGGGCGGGGTCTAGCAAACAAAAGTGAAGGGCTGGGTCTATCAAACAAGAGTGAAGGGCGGTGTCTGTCAAACAAGAGTGAAGGGCGGTGTCTGTCAAACAAAAGTGAAGGGCGGGGTCTAGCAAACAAGAGTGACGGGCGGGGTCTAGCAATCCAGAGTGACTGGCGGGGTCTAGCAATCAAGAGTGAAGGGCGGGGTCTAGCAATCACGAGTGAGGGGCGGGGTCTGTCAAACAAGAGTGAAGGGCATGGTCTGTCAAACAAATGTGAAGGGCGGGATCTATCAAATAAGGGTGACGAGCGGGGTCTATTAAGCAAGCTTTGAAAGGCAAGGTTTATCTTACGAGATTGGAGGATATAGTCTATCAAGCAATATCGGAGGGCCAGGGTGATTCCAGCAAGACTAAAAGGCCGAGATTTATCAAGCAATATCGGAGGGCGTGGTCTATCAAGCAATATCAGAGGGCGGGGTTCACCAAACAAGATTGAAACGCTGGGTTAAACCACCAAGGTTGAGGGGCAGGATATATTAAGCAATATCAGAACAGGATGACGTTTATCAAACAAAATCGAAGGGCGGTGATTTATGGGCAAGAGTGAAGGACAGAATCTATAATGGAAAGATTGAAAGGCTGTGTTAATCCAGTAAGATTGAAGGGTGGGTTCGGTCAGAAAAATGGGACTTTATTACTGCATTCCGTAAGATTACAGTTACTTTGATCTCATTAACATTCTAAGGCGTGGGCGAAACTTTGGAGGTACAGCTGACATGAAGCCTTTCATAGGATCCAGATTACATCAAACTATATGGGCTTGTATCAAAAGTGGAGGACTTCCTGTCAAACTGACTGGTGTTGAAATAGGGCTGACTCTTTGTAAGGTATATGGGGTGTATATCTTTGTGTAAAGCTAATGATTTGCCATTATGTTTTGCCAAACTCTGTGATATTATGATGTCATTACAGCTTACACAGTTAGGCTGTTGTATAGGATAGAGAGACAAATGTAAGCGCAAGTCTGACAAACAATAATGTGAGAGAAAAGAATTTTACTTTTGTCAATACATTCCTCAAATTGTGACCAGAATGTTGTAGATAAGTGTGGCAAACTTGGCTAAGGTAAATAGTTCAGGTACATCAGTTGCTTCTTGGTTAGCAATGGAGGTCAAAGGTGACGATGGAGGTAAAAAAAACAACAACATATCTTTATTGGCAAAGGAACAGTTTTTTTTCTTTTTTTTTTATTATAAAACTTTGTTTTATGAAGCAGACAGCTCCGCGGTAGAGATCTGGTCTCTCTCCATGGTGAAGTGGACAACCGTTAACGCTGTTTTCTCATTCCATGTTTCGAAATTCATATTGTCTGTTCTCCTCTGCCCAGATTATGGATTCAAGTTTACATGACATAGTTTTATTTTTTCACGTGGAGAATGTTTTCATACATACAAATTTGCAAACCATTATATTCTCATCAATGACATTGTTTTTTTCCCTTCTGTTACACAACGGATTGTCAAGTGTTATATGTTCTGACATGGCGTCCAGGCTCTGTCTGTATCTACAGTAAACATGTCCTGTTTAAAGTTACTATATGACGTCCAGGCTCTGTCTGTATCTACAGTAAACATGTCCTGTTTAAAGTTACTATATGACGTCCAGGCTCTGTCTGTATCTACAGTAAACATGTTATGTTTAAAGTTACTATATGACGTCCAGGCACTGTCTGTAACGACAGTAAACATGTCCTGTTTAAAGTTACTATATGACGTCCAGGCTCTGTCTGTATCTACAGTAAACATGTCCTGTTTAAAGTTACTATATGACGTCCAGGCTCTGTCTGTATCTACAGTAAACATGTCCTGTTTAAAGTTACTATATGACGTCCAGGCTCTGTCTGTATCTACAGTAAACATGTCCTGTTTAAAGTTACTATATGACGTCCAGGCACTGTCTGTATCTACAGTAAACATGTCCTGTTTAAAGTTACTATATGACGTCCAGGCTCTGTCTGTATCTACAGTAAACATGTCCTGTTTAAAGTTACTATATGACGTCCAGGCTCTGTCTGTATCTGCAGTAAACATGTTATGTTTAAAGTTCTTATATGACGTCCAGGCTCTGTCTGTATCTACAGTAAACGTGTTGTGTTTAAATTTCTTATATGACGTCAGGCTCTGTCTGTATCTACAGTAAACATGTCCTGTTTAAAGTTACTATATGACGTCCAGGCTCTGTCTGTATCTACAGTAAACATGTCCTGTTTAAAGTTACTATATGACGTCCAGGCTCTGTCTGTATCTACAGTAAACATGTTATGTTTAAAGTTACTATATGACGTCCAGGTTCTGTCCGTAACTACAGTAAACGTGTCCTGCTTAAAGTTACTATATGACGTCAGGCTCTGTCTGTATCTACAGTAAACATGTCCTGTTTAAAGTTACTATATGACGTCCAGGTTCTGTCCGTAACTACAGTAAACGTGTCCTGCTTAAAGTTATTATATGACGTCCAGGCTCTGTCTGTATCTACAGTAAACATGTTATGTTTAAAGTTCTTATATGACGTCCAGGCTCTGTCTGTATCTACAGTAAACGTGTTGTGTTTAAAGTTCTTATATGACGTCCAGGCTCTGTCTGTATCTACAGTAAACATGTTGTGTTTAAATTTCTTATATGACGTCCAGGCTCTGTCTGTATCTACAGTAAACATGTTCTATTTAAAGTTCTTATATGACGTCCAGGCACTGGGGCAGGGCATACTGTCTCGGCAGAGGGCACTCTCGAGATTCATGTTCTAAAAGAGATAATAGAAAATACTGTCTTCACCCCTTGCTTTTCCTATGCTAGAGACACGGCGAATGGGATTCTTTTCAAGGGAAATAACCATTTGAAAACAAGTTCCATTCTAGACATGGGAAGTTGCCACCCTTGGTTTCACAGCCGATTAGCCTTTGTGGATTTCCCGCTTCCCCTTTCCACGCCATTGTAAATCAGGTTTGTTTCCGAAGATGCTTATCTACAAAGACTATAGGGAAACATTTAGTTCTCCCAATAGAAAGAAAAGAGGCGGAGGTTTGCAGTTAACACATTTTGAAAATGTGCGATCAACACAAATAAGTTTCAAAAAACCACAATCTCTAATAAGATTTTCTTTTCATTGTGTCGGCTATGTATCGATAAACCGGTATTGGACTAAGCGTGAGTCACCAGTCATGCCACAAAACTTCATAAACTCGATCAAATGAGACAGTGGAAAAAGTTAATGTGAGAAAAGTCTGATTTAAATCTGTTACCAATGCAAAAAAAAACTTATGTGAAAAAAAAGCTAATAATAAGACCAGGAGACAACTCCGTGTGTGTATGTATACATGTATGTATATATATATGTATATATATATATATATATATACATACACACACACGTACATACACTCGTAAGCCGAAGTGGGTGGAGAATCGGTTAAAAAACAATTTAAACAAATTTCAGGTTACATTGCTCGAACTTGAGTCTCCAAGGATATATTTTGAATGTTTCAATCTTCCTTCACGTGACCCACTCAGAGCTCTGTTCTATTTACAAATTTGTGAAGATTTGATAATCCTGTACACCTTTACGTGATCCACTCAGAGCTCTGTTCTATTTACAAATTTGTGAAGATTGATAATCCTGTCCACCTTCACGTGACCCACTCAGAGCTCTGTTCTATTTACAAATTTGTGAAGATTGATAATCCTGTCCACCTTCATGCGACCCACTCAGAGCTCTGTTCTATTTACAAATTTGTGAAGATTGATAATCCTGTACACCTTCACGTGACCCACTCAGAGCTCTGTTCTATTTACAAATTTGTGAAGATTGATAATCCTGTACACCTTCACGTGACCCACTCAGAGCTCTGTTCTATTTACAAATTTGTGAAGATTGATAGTCCTGTCCACCTTCACGTGACCCACTCAGAGCTCTGTTCTATTTACAAATTTGTGAAGATTGATAATCCTGTCCACCTTCATGCGACCCATTACCGGTAGACTGAAGGGACACTCAGGAGCAAAGACAGTTTCAGAAAGAGGTTATTAGCTACATTCCATTTATAGATTTGGAAAGTAGATAAGACTATAAAAAGAAGTTAATGTAGGTCACACAGGAAATCTAACTTTCAGTTGCTCAAGTCAAAATCCCAGCTCCTTTTCTACAAATTGAAATTGTACGGCTAGTCATACTTCTATTGTTAAACATATTAAAATGAAGTGAAAAATGTTCATATTCGTTTCAACCGAATTTTCTTTGTGTGTGTTGACGAGAATAGTGACCTCTAATTAATTGACATGTATAATATGTGATGTATCGTGCCGAGAGATAATAAAACAAATTCTAAACTAACAAATCTCCGTGTCTTAAACTCTTGGTTTATATATATATATATATATATATATATATATATATATATATATATATATATATACATATATGCATATAAAAGATTGGGCCCAATTTAGTTTACTTTTTTGCATTAGATTTCTCCTCCATTTAAAGAATGTCTTCATGAAAACATGAGAAGAGTTCCAACATCTCAAGGTTCTTTATATTTTAAAACAGCACTATGAATGGCTCTGGAAGATGTATAATATATATATATATATATTATGTATATACATATATATTTGCTTTTCTTCAATGCAACTTCATTTTTACGGGCAATTATGCATGCCATAATTATTATATGACCGTTTCATAAAAAGACGAGACTCTAAATCCATGTACCAAACCCTCGAAACAGGTCCGTGCTGATATCAGGGTGGGTCAGGGCAAATGCGCTAACTCCACAACCACCTGTACTTCTACTTAATGTATAAAATAAAAACAAGGTATTAAAAACAAAAGACAAAATATATTTCAAAATTTTCAAAAGTTACGATCACTGACATAGCGTTCAGAAAGATACCATGAACAAAAACATTATGCAAGAAGTCACAACTGTGGAAGCAATTAAAAAAAAAATAACCATTTCATAGAAATACTTTAATCTGTTACAGAAAAAAAAAATTAAAACGCACCAAGCAATGCACGGATTGTAAATGCATTTGCTCAAAAACTTATAGGATATTTTCAAGATTTTCATGAAGCAAATTCGATCTTTCGTTGTTTCTTTGATATAGCCTGTCCACAACACAGGGAGCTCTTTCCGTTTTGCATCTCAAAACTTAAACATCCATCGGACATGGCCATAAAACTCACCTATCAACAGTGTGTTACAGACTTGGATAGAGAGAAAATTCACAAGAATCAACAAATTTATTTCATATAAGTTAGGCATGAGCTGGTGTTCCAATCATACATACATAGGCGTTGTGAAAAGTATTATGGGACGCACTAAGGAAACCGTTAAAGCATGTAATAAAAGCAAAAATACTAGCCGTAGAGATATCAAATAGTGTAATTTAAAATCTTCTGCGTAATAACATTTAGCACACATTGTTCATGGACCAAGTGTATTCAAGTTAAATAGAATACTGTGTAAAACACCAGTTGCCGTGCGTGTAGCACATTTAAGAGATATAAAGTGTATTGTCGAGGGTTCATGGAAGGGTTAGAGTTCTCCCCCCAGATATAAACCGTTCTCTTCTGACTCTCTACTTAGCTTTACGTCACTTTCAGTTTCTCGAAAAGTCCGACACCGACATGAATCAGTTGGTTATGGTCACATGCTGGAATCCATTGGTTCAGCCGGATAAAAATCTTAAACTTGTATAAATATCAGTGTAACGGTGTACCGACTGAGCTAGCTGTCAGCCATCAATACAAAATTCTCTGTCTTTAAAATGATTGGATGGCACAAAACATTAAATTTTGAGCAATCTGTAATCTATTATCTTGTAACAAACTCTAACGAGTGGGGTGTCAAGAAATATAAATCTTGGAAAAATCAAGAATGAAAAGAAAAATTTTTTTAAACTAATTTAAATTCTCCAAAAATTTGTAATAATTTTTTTTCTGTTAGGAAAAGTTTCCAGAGACTTAGAAAATAATATAAAACATGTACTTTCAAAGCTGTTCAAAATATCTTGGAATGTCAAAATAACAACAGACTGTGATCGAGTCCAAGACGAATGAAAAGTCTCGACGCAATATGTGACACATTCATTTTGATATCTCGAAACTGGCCTCAGTGCAAGCTTGATCCTCCTCTGGCGGGCTATAATCGCCGTGTGAGATGAGACCCTCCACCCTCATCCCCGACAACTAATCTTTCCTATACTAGCAAGCGCTTCCCAATTAATAATGGTATTGATGCTCCTCTGGCGGGCTATAGTCGCCGTGCGAGATGAGACCCCCACCCTCATCCCCGACAACAAATCTTTCCTATACTAGCAAGCGCTTCCCAATTAATAATGGTATTGATGCTGGGCAGCATACAGACAAGTACCTCATGTTTTACAATGCATCATTGGTCATTCTCAAGACACACTGATATTTCAATAAAGTTAAAGCATGGCACACAAAAAAATACTAGTTTAGCATCTTTCGGAACTGCAGAACAACCACAATACCTCTCATAGATAGTTACAAAAAATAAACATTGAACTTGAAATCTAGATTTAAACAATTATGTTTGAGAAAGTTTTAATTCCTTTTTTTATTCTACACTTTGAAAATGTTCCAGCATTGCTCAACAAAAGTCATAATAAGAAATTTGTACGAATTGAGAACACATTTAAAAACAGGGTCGCAAAGAACAGGAGATAAGTTTTCTCTACAACAGGTAATGAATGTCACAAGTTTTAATATATAAACATAAAATGAAGATGGCAAGAGCCACGAACCTGATAACAAGATCATTGTACAGAGGTGTATTAAACGTTTAGTTATTATTGTACAGAGGTGTATTAAACGTTTAGTTATTATTGTACAGAGGTGTATTAAACGTTTAGTTATTATTGTACAGAGGTGTATTAAACGTTTAGTTATTATTGTACAGAGGTGTATTAAACGTTTAGTTATTATTGTACAGAGGTGTATTAAACGTTTAGTTATTATTGTACAGAGATGTATTAAACGTTTAGTTATTATTGTACAGAGGTGTATTAAACGTTTAGTTATTATTGTACAGAGGTGTATTAAACGTTTAGTTATTATTGTTCAGAGGTGTATTAAACGTTTAGTTATTATTGTACAGAGGTGTATTAAAAGTTTAGTTATTATTGTACATAGGTGTATTAAACGTTTAGTTATTATTAAAAAAAACTCGTATAACCGGCATTTTGAATTTACTTCAGATGCCCAAATCTCTGACAAGTGTTTGTGGATCGCAAGTCAGTGCTCGTCGTTTTAATACTTTCTCATCGACGGCTTTGATTGATGTGGTTTTAAAATAAAATTGCACTGAGAGGAAAAGTGCTGAACGCACGATCATCTCTAATGGGGATCAAACCTGGCCCAAATCTTTGATCGCCGCTATTGTCGAAACGCCAAGGGCTTACCGTGCAAATCTTTATTGAGAGTGGAAACCATCAGTGAAACGCCAAGAACTTACAGTACAAATCTTTATTGAGAGTGGAAACCATCAGTGAAACGCCAAGAGCTTACAGTACAAATCTTTATTGAGAGTGGAAACCATCAGTGAAACGCCAAGAGCTTACAGTACAAATCTTTATTGAGAGTGGAAACCATCAGTGAAACGCCAAGGGCTAACAGTACAAATCTTTATTGAGAGTGGAAACCATCAGTGAAACGCCAAGGGCTAATAGTACAAATCTTTATTGAGAGTGGAAACTATCAGTGAAACGCCAAGAGCTTACAGTACAAATCTTTATTGAGAGTGGAAACCATCAGTGAAACGCCAAGAGCTTACAGTACAAATCTTTATTGAGAGTGGAAACCATCAGTGAAACGCCAAGGGCTTACAGTACAAATCTTTATTGAGTGGAAACCATCAGTGAAACGCCAAGGGCTAATAGTACAAATCTTTATTGAGAGTGGAAACTATCAGTGAAACGCCAAGGGCTTACAGTACAAATCTTTATTGAGAGTGGAAACCATCAGTGAAACGCCAAGAGCTTACAGTACAAATCTTTATTGAGAGTGGAAACCATCAGTGAAACGCCAAGGGCTTACAGTACAAATCTTTATTGAGAGTGGAAACCATCAGTGAAACGCCAAGGGCTAATAGTACAAATCTTTATTGAGAGTGGAAACCATCAGTGAAACGCCAAGAACTTACAGTACAAATCTTTATTGAGAGTGGAAACCATCAGTGAAACGCCAAGAGCTTACAGTACAAATCTTTATTGAGAGTGGAAACCATCAGTGAAACGCCAAGGGCTTACAGTACAAATCTTTATTGAGAGTGGAAACCATCAGTGAAACGCCAAGGGCTTACAGTACAAATCTTTATTGAGAGTGGAAACCATCAGTGAAACGCCAAGGGTTAACAGTACAAATCTTTATTGAGAGTGGAAACCATCAGTGAAACGCCAAGAGCTTACAGTACAAATCTTTATTGAGAGTGGAAACCATCAGTAAAAAGAATGCGCTGTGGGGTTTGAATAAAAATGCTGCAAGGCAGCTAGAGTTATAAGAGACTTAACTTTAACTCTCATAATTCTGACCGTCTTTTATCATAATTATTGGGTTCCAAATCCAATGTTTTAAACTGTCCCACGTATCCGTGATACACAATGGGGTCCCATTCTAACATTTATTCATTCACTCTAAACACTGGATTCAGCCTCTGATGTTTCAAAAATCATTTAGTCATCCTAAACCCTGGGGTAGACCAATGAAAAAAACAGAAACCCCTCTGAATCAAAATATGATTGATATGTCATGTGAATCAAGTTTTACTGTAATGTGAAGACTCGCTGCTTAGACTGAGCCTTTACTCTATAAAGTACATGACAATATTGCCCATGTTGTTGCGATGACTGAGCCTTTACTCTATAAACCACATGACAATATTGCCCATGTTGTTGCGATAACTGAGCCTTTACTCTATAAACCGCATGAGAATATTGCCCATGTTGTTGCGATAACTGAGCCTTCACTCTATAAACCGCAAGACAATGTTGCCCATGTTGTTGCGATAATTGAGTCTTTACTCTATAAAGTACATGACAATATTGCCCATGTTGTTGCGATAACTGAGCCTTTACTGTATAAACCACATGACAATGTTGCCCATGTTGTTGCGATGACTGAGCCTTTACTCAATAAACCGCATGACAATATTGCCCATGTTGTTGCGATGACTGAGCCTTTACTCTATAAACCACATGACAATATTGCCATGTTGTTGAGATGACTGAGCCTTTACTCTATAAACCACATGACAATATTGCCCATGTTGTTGCGATAACTGAGCCTTTACTGTATAAACCACATGACAATATTGCCCATGTTGTTGCGATAACTGAGCCTTCACTCTATAAACCACATGACAATATTGCCCATGTTGTTGCGATAACTGAGCCTTCACTCTATAAACCACATGACAATATTGCCCATGTTGTTTCAATAACTGAGCCTTCACTCTATAAACCGCATGACAATATTGCCATGTTGTTGCGATAACTGAGCCTTCACTCTATAAACCACATGACAATATTGCCCATGTTGTTGCAATAACTGAGCCTTTACTCTTTAAACGGCATGACAATATTGCCATGTTGTTGCGATGACTGAGCCTTTACTCTATAAACCACATGGCAATATTGCCCATGTTGTTGCGATAACTGAGCCTTTACTCTTTAAACCGCATGACAATATTGCCCATGTTGTTGCGATAACTGAGCCTTTACTCTATAAACCACATGACAATATTGCCATGTTGTTGCAATAACTGAGCCTTTACTCTTTAAACCGCATGACAATATTGCCATGGTGTTGCCATAACCGAGCCCTTACCCCATAAACCACAAGACAATATTGCCCATGTTGTTGCAATAACTGAGCCTTTACTCTTTTAACCGCATGACAATATTGCCCATGTTGTTGCTATAACTGAGCCTTTGCTCTATAAACCACATGACAGTATTGCCATGTTGTTGCAATAACTGAGCCTTTACTCTTTAAACCGCATGACAATATTGCCATGTTGTTGCAATAACTGAGCCTTCACTCTATAAACCACATGACAATATTGCCATGTTGTTGCGATAACTGAGCCTTCACTCTATAAACCACATGACAATATTGCCCATGTTGTTGCAATAACTGAGCCTTTACTCTTTAAACCGCATGACAATATTGCCCATGTTGTTGCAATAACTGAGCCTTCACTCTATAAACCACATGACAATATTGCCCATGTTGTTGCGATAACTGAGCCTTTACTCTTTAAACCGCATGACAATATTGCCCATGTTGTTGCAATAACTGAGCCTTTACTCTATAAACCACATGACAATATTGCCCATGTTGTTGCAATAACTGAGCCTTCACTCTATAAACCACATGACAATATTGCCCATGTTGTTGCAATAACTGAGCCTTCACTCTATAAACCACATGACAATATTGCCCATGTTGTTGCAATAACTGAGCCTTTACTCTTTAAACCGCATGACAATATTGCCCATGTTGTTGCAATAACTGAGCCTTTACTCTATAAACCGCATAACAGATCACTCAAACTGCCAACATTCATTACCATACTTTATAAACAAATCACTAAAATAATATGAGAATCCATAAACTTACTCTGTAAATGTATTTAAATACAGTACTTCAAAATAAAAAGATGCACCCAATGCCAATTAATCTTTCCATACATATCTAGATTCTAAATCTAGAATTACATCTAGCTAGATATAGATCTATATCTATTTGTACGTGTGATTAAAACGCCCGAAGCAGTGACTATTGTGCCGTTTACTTAAGACTACTAGTGCAAGATCTAGAGATTTACAAAGTGTATTCTTTGTACAATAATTATTTATCGAAGCCAGTCTAATCAAGGCCTATCCTATCCGATGCATTAGAGGCACGATATGTAGATCTACATCTAGCCTAAGGCAGATCACCCACCTAGGTTTGAATAATTATATTGAAATTTTAAAGTCATTAGTAATGGAGTATAGTTAACTGAAGTCAGACAAACCCGCAATTTTAAAGCACGTAGATCTAATAGTTTATTAATTGAATTGTATTTATATAATTTTACTCCGAATCCTTTTTTAACGTATAAGCCATGGAAAAGAAGTATAAAGCTTTTACTGTAAGATATAGGAAAAGAAAATCTGTTTGGCATCTCGAAATATTTTCGAAACAAGAAAAACTGAACAAAATAAAACCAGCAAGCACCAAAGCACACACCCACAATGGTCTCATTTCTTATTTATTTTCATTTTGTAGGCAGTAAAGCTCTAAGCAAGTTTCTGCAAATATTAAAAAATGTGCAATTATTATGAAAATCAATGATTAATAAATTGTAGGAAACTTTTCTAGACAATATTTCACCGGAACACCATTGTTTTCAACATATGATAACTAAAGTTTCCACCTTCTTTGATCAAAACAGTTATGCCAGCATCGGAGAGTTACAAAAATACCCGAGACATCCCGAAGTGCCTGTCTGTGTATTTGTCCGTTCTTAATTGGTGACGATCACGGCTTTAGCCGGTGTTGTAGTCATAACACCTGAACCCCTACCTCTCTCTAGGACAGCAGTTGGTGCAGACAGGCCAGACAGATGTAGAGCTTCAGAGTAGTGTCAAGCACTTCTGTTTACGCTGCTGTAACTCTACAACAACACAGGCTACAGGGTGCCGGTGCCCTTTTGCAAGCGATTCGACTACACAATCGGATAGTCTGAGACATAATTCGGATAACTCGGTTCGTCAACGAAGAGAGAGAGAGAGAAAGAGAGAGAGAAAGAGAGAAATGGAGAAAAAGAAAGAGAGAAAGAGAGAAAAGAGAGAGGGAGAGAGAGAAAGAGAGAAATGGAGAGATGGACAAATGGAGAGAGAAAGAGAGAAATGGAGAAAAAGAAAGAGAGAAAGAGAGAAAAGAGAGAGGGAGAGAGAGAAAGAGAGAAAGAGAGAGATGGAGAAAGAGAGAGAGAAAGAGAGAAAAAGAGAAAAAGAGAGAGAGAAAGAGAGAGAGGGAGAAAGAGAGGGAGAAAGAGAGAGAGAAAGAGAGCTAGAGAGAGAGAGAGAGAGAGAGAGAGAGAGAGAGAGAGAGAGAGAGAGAGAGAGAGAGAGAGAGAGAGAGAGAGAGAGAGAGAGAGAGAGAGAGAGGCATTCATTAATTGAGGAAAGAGTTGCCGCCTTGTCTGAGACAGTATCGAATTACAAACAAGCAAACCTAACAATATAAATTGATGCAATCAGTGATTTTTTTAAAGCTATGAATTCACAGTCTTGATGAACAGTCAGTAAGGAAGCGGCCATTTTCACCTTCCAGATTTTCTTATCTGCACCCGCACTCTCTCTACTCTAAAAAATGTCAAAAATTGAAATGCCTTGTGGATCATCTGATAATATAATATAATCAAGTCAATATTTTAGACTGCTCGGGTGATTGCAATAGATCATAGTGACACTCTAGAATACAAGAGTTATTCTATATTATTATTAAATCTTTTTAGTTTATATAAAAATAATGGTATTTCTTTTGTGTGTGTGTGTGGGGGGGGGAGGGAGGTAATAATTGTGAACCCAAAGTTTGTACTTGATGTCGATCGGAAAAATTTTCATTTTTAATCATAATTCTTTAAACAAGCAATAACAAAACGCGATATATTATCAGTGAGTTCCTTATAGCTACAGATAGTTCACTGGACTGTTTTGACGGCCGGACCCGCGCTCAGCTGTGGAGCCGACGAATCTTCATTTCCGTGAAAGAAAGGTACCGGTCTTTGCCAGAGTCCCAGTTCACTCCCTTTTCGTGGGTCTTTACGCCCCACAGCCCGTTAAGGTCGGAAGTGTGACAACTCTTGTACCACCAGGCTCCATGGTATGTGATAGCACAGTTTCCGCCATTAGCATCGTTATCTTTGTAGAAGGTTGAGAACGGCGCATTGTTGTGAAATGATAGACCTCTACTTGAAGCCTCACCTGCAGTTCCATGGTAGGAGCCAAGCCTCAGGCGAAAACTGGAAAAGCAGACAAAAGCAAAGAAGCAAGAAAGATTTATATAACAGCTTTGTGACATTTTTTTACCAATTCTTTCTCTCTATTTTAGTGTGAAAAAAAAAAGCTTTACAAATGAATCAAGCGCAACTTTAAGCGATGGTTACCAGAAAGGATAACAATTCAATGAAATAAACCATTCTCTGTTTTATTTGTTTTATGAACGGCCCGCTTTATCTTCTATCCACCGACCATTAGGATCCATGCTATTTATGGTCTTTTCTAGAACGACCACATCTATTTAAATGACTTCACCTGTCTTTGATTAACAGGACCAACGTCGAGTCTTTTAGAAGATTATTTGTAGCTTCTCTAATCCCAACCCAACCTTTATTTTATTTGCATATGACTAGTTTGTGAGCAGGGTGAAAGTGCCTTCTTTTAAAAAACGGAGTGCACAATCGATATGATTTTGAAACAATATGGATTTAGAATGATATTTAGACCTTTTTAAAATCGATTTGTCAGAACAGAACCAGATCCAAGCAATGCGGATGTTTTACCTTTCAAATCAATGCTTAGCCGAGCAATGTCCGCTCTTGATAAAGAAGGGAGGTAGAAAAACCAGGTTAGAGAACTCAGCTCGATAACTTTGGTTTTTCTGTCGAAGAAGATTAAAGGAAGCAAAAGATATGAGAGAATTAGAGCAGTCTCTTCAAAAGTATTCTCAGATATGAGAGAATTAGAGCAGTCTCTTCAAAAGTATTCTCAGATATGAGAGAATTAGAGCAGTCTCTTCAAAAGTTTTCTCAGATATGAGAGAATTAGAGCAGTCTCTTCAAAAGTTTTCTCAGATATGAGAGAATTAGAGCAGTCTCTTCAAAAGTTTTCTCAGATATGAGAGAATTAGAGCAGTCTCTTCAAAAGTATTCTCAGATATGAGAGAATTAGAGCAGTCTCTTCAAACGTATTCTCAGATATGAGAGAATTAGAGCAGTCTCTTCAAAAGTATTCTCAGATATGAGAGAATTAGAGCAGTCTCTTCAAACGTATTCTCAGATATGAGAGAATTAGAGCAGTCTCTTCAAAAGTATTCTCAGATATGAGAGAATTAGAGCAGTCTCTTCAAAAGTATTCTCAGATATGAGAGAATTAGAGCAGTCTCTTCAAAAGTATTCTCAGATATGAGAGAATTAGAGCAGTCTCTTCAAAAGTATTCTCAGATATGAGAGAATTAGAGCAGTCTCTTCAAAAGTATTCTCAGATATGAGAGAATTAGAGCAGTCTCTTCAAAAGTATTCTCAGATATGAGAGAATTAGAGCAGTCTCTTCAAAAGTATTCTCAGATATGAGAGAATTAGAGCAGTCTCTTCAAAAGTATTCTCAGATATGAGAGAATTAGAGCAGTCTCTTCAAAAGTATTCTCAGATATGAGAGAATTAGAGCAGTCTCTTCAAAAGTATTCTCAGATATGAGTCGACATGAGGACAGAAGGAAGTGCGGGGGATTACTGGCTCGGCGGCTGGGAGTTCGAGCCCAACAGATCCAGAGATCAGCACAGCACGGGACACTCAACCTTTCCATCTCCAGTGATTGCCGTTGCCGAGTCACAACTGTGTTCGAGAGCTTTCCTCAACTGATAATAATCAGCGGCTAAACGAGGGAAATAAAAAAAAAAACCCAAACAAAACAAAACTAAAGAAGTGTTCATTTATAGAGTTTTCCCATCAATCTCCTCCAAGCACTACAGTTCATTGAGAGGCCGACATCAATCACAATGGCTCTCTTAAATCACAGTGGAGCAGCGCTTTACACCACAATAGAAAGGCCCTGAATTGCGCTAAGTATAGATTTATTTAACAGCTGAGTTGTATACGAAAAAGATGTTTTTAAATCATTGCCCCAGAACTCAATATGACACTCGGCGGGGACAAGGTTCAAATTCAGGAACTTCTGATCTAGCAGTCGAATGGCTACCATAAGACCACGACACCATTGATACGCCTAAACCTGCAGGATACGGAAATAGTAACCCCCCCCCCCCACACACACACATACTTGTCTGTCTCATCCTCCAGTCTGAATAGATAGCAACGATAAAACCATACTTGTTTGCTTTCCTGGTTTTTCATTGTTTGAATCGATCGCAACGATAAGACCATACTTGTCTGTCTCCTCCTCCAGTCTGAACAGATAGCAACGATAAAACCATACTTGTCTGTCTCATCCTCCAGTCTGAACAGATAGCAACGATAAAACCATACTTGTCTGTCTCATCCTCCAGTCTGAACAGATAGCAACGATAAAACCATACTTGTCTGTCTCATCCTCCAGTCTGAACAGATAGCAACGATAAAACCATACTTGTCTGTCTCATCCTCAATTCTGAACAGAGAGAAACGATAAAACCATACTTATCTGTCGCCTCCTCCAGTCTGAACAGAGAGCAACGATAAAACCATACTTGTCTGTCTCCTCCTCCAGTCTGAACAGAGAGCAACGATAAAACCATACTTGTCTGTCTCCTCCTCCAGTCTGAACAGAGAGCAACGATAAAACCATACTTGTCTGTCTCATCCTCCAGTCTGAATAGATACCAACGATAAAACCATACTTGTCTGTCTCCTCCTGCAGTCTGAACAGGTAGGCACGATAAAACCATACTTATCTGTCTCGTCCTCCAGTCTGTATAGATAGCAAAGATAAGACCATACTTGTCTGTCTCATCCTCCAGTCTGAATAGATAGCAACGATAAAACCATACTTGTCAGTCTCCTCCTCCAGTCTGAATAGATGGCAACGATAAAACCATACTTGTCTGTCTCGTCCTCCAGTCTAAATTGATAGCAACGATAAAACCATACTTGCCTGTCTCATCCTCCAGTCTGAACAGAGAGCAACGATAAAACCATACTTGTCTGTCTCATCCTCCAGTCTGAACAGATAAGAACGATAAAACCATACTTGTCTGTCTCATCCTCCAGTCTGAAGAGAGAGCAACGATAAAACCATACTTGTCTGTCTCATCCTCCAGTCTGAACAGATAGCAACGATAAAACCATACTTGTCTGTCTCATCCTCCAGTCTGAACAGATAGCAACGATAAAACCATACTTGTCTGTCTCATCCTCCAGTCTGAACAGATAGCAACGATAAAACCATACTTGTCTGTCTCATCCTCCAGTCTGAACAGAGAGCAACGATAAGAACATACTTGTCTGTCTCCTCCTCCAGTCTGAACAGATAGCAACGATAAAACCATACTTGTCTGTCTCCTCCTCCAGTCTGAACAGAGAGCAACAATAAAACCATACTTGTCTGTCTCATCCTCCATTCTGAACAGAGAGCAACGATAAAACCATACTTGTCTGTCGCCTCCTCCAGTCTGAACAGATACCAACGATAAAACCATACTTGTCAGTCTCATCCTCCAGTCTGTATGGATAGCAACGATGAGACCATACTTGTCTGTGTCATCCTCGAGTCTGAACAGATAGCAACGATAAAACTATACTTATCTCTCGCCTCCTCCAGTCTGAACAGATAGCAACGATAAAACCATACTTGTCTGTCTCATCCTCCAGTCTGTATAGATAGCAACGATAAGACCATACTTGTCTGTCTCATCCTCCAGTCTGTATAGATAGCAACGATAAGACCATACTAGTCTGTCTCATCCCCCAGTCTGAACAGAGAGCAACTATAAAACCATATTTATCTGTCTCCTCCTCCAGTCTGAACAGATAGCAACGATAAAACCATACTTGTCTGTCTCATCCTCCAGTCTGAATAGATAGCAACGATAAAACCATACTTGTCTGTCTCCTCCTCCAGTCTGAACAGATAGCAACGATAAAACCATACTTGTCTGTCTCATCCTCCAGTCTGAACAAATAGCAACGATAAAACCATACTTGTCTGTCTCATCCTCCAGTCTGAACACATAGCAACGATAAAACCATACTTGTCTGTCTCATCCTCCAGTCTGAACATATAGCAACGATAAAACCATACTTGTCTGTCTCATCCTCCAGTCTGAATAGATAGCAACGATAAGACCGTACTTGTCTGTCTCATCCTCCAGTCTGAATAGATAGCAACGATAAGACCATACTTGTCTGTCTCATCCTCCAGTCTGAACAGATAGCAACGATAAAACCATACTTGTCTGTCTCCTCCTCCAGTCTGAACAGATAGCAACGATAAAACCATACTTGTCTGTCTCATCCTCCAGTCTGAACAGATAGCAACGATAAAACCATACTTGTCTGTCTCATCCTCCAGTCTGAACAGATAGCAACGATAAAACCATACTTGTCTGTCTCATCCTCCAGTCTGAACAGATAGCAACGATAAAACCATACTTGTCTGTCTCCTCCTCCAGTCTGAACAGATAGCAACGATAAAACCATACTTGTCTGTCTCCTCCTCCAGTCTGAACATATAGCAACGATAAAACCATACTTGTCTGTCTCATCCTCCAGTCTGAACAGATAGCAACGATAAAACCATACTTGTCTGTCTCATCCTCCAGTCTGAACAGATAGCAACGATAAAACCATACTTGTCTGTCTCATCCTCCAGTCTGAAGAGATAGCAACGATAAAACCATACTTGTCTGTCTCATCCTCCAGTCTGAACAGATAGCAACGATAAGACCATACTTGTCTGTCTCATCCTCCAGTCTGAACAGATAGCAACGATAAAACCATACTTGTCTGTCTCATCCTCCAGTCTGAACAGATAGCAACGACAAGAACATACTTGTCTGTCTCATCCTCCAGTCTGAACAGATAGCAACGATAAGACCATACTTGTCTGTCTCATCCTCCAGTCTGAACAGATAGCAACGATAAGACCATACTTGTCTGTCTCATCCTCCAGTCTGAACAGATAGCAACGATAAAACCATACTTGTCTGTCTCCTCCTCCAGTCTGAACAGATAGCAACGATAAAACCATACTTGTCTGTCTCATCCTCCAGTCTGTATAGATAGCAACGATAAGACCATACTTGTCTGTCTCATCCTCCAGTCTGTATAGATAGCAACGATAAGACCATACTTGTCTGTCTCATCCTCCAGTCTGAACAGATAGCAACTATAAAACCATACTTATCTGTCGCCTCCTCCAGTCTGAAAGATAGCAACGATAAAACCATACTTGTCTGTCTCATCCTCCAGTCTGTATAGATAGCAACGATAAGACCATACTCGTCTGTCTCATCCTCGAGTCTGAACAGATAGCAACGATAAACCATACTTGTCTGTCTCATCCTCCAGTCTGAACAGATAGCAACGATAAAACCATACTTGTCTGTCTCATCCTCCAGTCTGAACAGATAGCAACGATAAAACCATACTTGGCTGTCTCATCCTCCAGTCTAAATAGATAGCAACGATAAAACCATACTTGTCTGTCTCATCCTCCAGTCTGTATAGATAGCAACGATAAGACAATTACTTGTCTGTCTCATCCTCCAGTCTGTATAGATAGCAACGATAAGACCATACTTGTCTGTCTCATCCTCCAGTCGGAACAGAGAGCAACTATAAAACCATACTTATCTGTCGCCTCCTCCAGTCTGAACAGATAGCAACGATAAAACCATACTTGTCTGTCTCATCCTCCAGTCTGTATAGATAGCAACGATAAGACCATACTTGTCTGTGTCATCCTCGAGTCTGAACAGATAGCAACGATAAAACCATACTTGTCTGTCTCATCCTCCAGTCTGAACAGATAGCAACGATAAAACCATACTTGTCTGTCTCATCCTCCAGTCTGAACAGAGAGCAACGATAAAACCATACTTGTCTGTCTCATCCTCCAGTCTGAACAGAGAGCAACGATAAAACCATACTTGTCTGTCTCGTCCTCCAGTCTAAACTGATAGCAACGATAAAACCATACTTGTCTGTCTCATCCTCCAGTCTGAACAGATAGCAACGATAAAACCATACTTGTCTGTCTCATCCTCCAGTCTGAACAGATAAGAACGATAAAACCATACTTGTCTGTCTCATCCTCCAGTCTGAACAGATAGCAACGATAAGACCATACTTGTCTGTCTCATCCTCCAGTCTGAACAGATAGCAACGATAAGACCATATTTGTCTGTCTCCTCCTCCAGTCTGAACAGATAGTAACGATAAAACCATACTTGTCTGTCTCATCCTCCAGTCTGAACAGATAGCAACGATAAAACCATACTTGTCTGTCTCATCCTCCAGTCTGAACAGATAGCAACGATAAGACCATACTTGTCTGTCTCATCCTCCAGTCTGAACAGATAGCAACGATAAAACCATACTTGTCTGTCTCCTCCTCCAGTCTGAACAGATAGCAACGATAAAACCATACTCGTCTGTCTCATCCTCCATTCTGAACAGAGAGCAACGATAAAACCATACTTATCTGTCGCCTCCTCCAGTCTGAACAGATACCAACGATAAAACCATACTTGTCAGTCTCATCCTCCAGTCTGTATAGATAGCAACGATAAGACCATACTTGTCTGTCTCATCCTCGAGTCTGAACAGAGAGCAACGATAAAACCATACTTGTCTGTCTCCTCCTCCAGTCTGAACAGATAGCAACGATAAAACTATACTTATCTCTCGCCTCCTCCAGTCTGAACAGATAGCAACGATAAAACCATACTTGTCTGTCTCCTCCTCCAGTCTGAACAGAGAGCAACAATAAAACCATACTTGTCTGTCTCATCCTCCATTCTGAACAGAGAGCAACGATAAAACCATACTTATCTGTCGCCTCCTCCAGTCTGAACAGATACCAACGATAAAACCATACTTGTCTGTCTCCTCCTCCAGTCTGAACAGAGAGCAACGATAAAACCATACTTGTCTGTCTCATCCTCCAGTCTGAATAGATACCAACGATAAAACCATACTTGTCTGTCTCCTCCTGCAGTCTGAACAGGTAGGCACGATAAAACCATACTTATCTGTCTCATCCTCCAGTCTGTATAGATAGCAACGATAAGACCATACTCGTCTGTCTCATCCTCCAGTCTGAACAGATAGCAACGATAAAACCATACTTGTCAGTCTCCTCCTCCAGTCTGAAGAGATAGCAACGATAAAACCATACTTGTCTTTCTCGTCCTCCAGTCTAAATTGATAGCAACGATAAAACCATACTTGCCTGTCTCATCCTCCAGTCTGTACAGAGAGCAACGATAAAACCATACTTGTCTGTCTCATCCTCCAGTCTGAACAGATAAGAACGATAAAACCATACTTGTCTGTCTCATCCTCCAGTCTGAAGAGAGAGCAACGATAAGACCATGCTTGTCTGTCTCATCCTCTTGTCTGAACAGATAGCAACGATAAGACCATACTTGTCTGTCTCATCCTCCAGTCTGAACAGAGAGCAACGATAAGACCAAACTTGTCTGTCTCCTCCTCCAGTCTGAAGAGATAGCAACGATAAAACCAAACTTGTCTGTTTCAATTTCCAGTCTGAACAGAGAGCAACGATAAGAACATACTTGTCTGTCTCCTCCTCCAGTCTGAACAGATAGCAACGATAAAACCATACTTGTCTGTCTCCTCCTCCAGTCTGAACAGAGAGCAACAATAAAACCATACTTGTCTGTCTCATCCTCCATTCTGAACAGAGAGCAACGATAAAACCATACTTATCTGTCTCCTCCTCCAGTCTGAACAGATAGCAACAATAAAACCATACTTGTCTGTCTCATCCTCCAGTCTGTATGGATAGCAACGATGAGACCATACTTGTCTGTGTCATCCTCGAGTCTGAACAGATAGCAACGATAAAACTATACTTATCTCTCGCCTCCTCCAGTCTGAACAGATAGCAACGATAAAACCATACTTGTCTGTCTCATCCTCCAGTCTGAATAGATAGCAACGATAAGACCATACTTGTCTGTCTCATCCTCCAGTCTGTATAGATAGCAACGATAAGACCATACTTGTCTGTCTCATCCCCCAGTCTGAACAGAGAGCAACTATAAAACCATACTTATCTGTCGCCTCCTCCAGTCTGAACAGATAGCAACGATAAAACCATACTTGTCTGTCTCATCCTCCAGTCTGTATAGATAGCAACGATAAGACCATACTCGTCTGTCTCATCCTCGAGTCTGAACAGATAGCAACGATAAAACCATACTTGTCTGTCTAATCCTCCAGTCTGAACAGATAGCAACGATAAAACCATACTTGTCTGTCTCATCCTCCACTCTGAACAGATAGCAACGATAAGACCATACTTGTCTGTCTCATCCTCCAGTCTAAATAGATAGCAACGAGAAGACCATACTTGTCTGTCTCATCCTCCAGTCTGTATAGATAGCAACGATAAGACCATACTTGTCTGTCTCATCCTCCAGTCTGTATAGATAGCAACGATAAGACCATACTTGTCTGTCTCATCCTCCAGTCGGAACAGAGAGCAACTATAAAACCATACTTATCTATCGCCTCCTCCAGTCTGAACAGATAGCAACGATAAAACCATACTTGTCTGTCTCATCCTCCAGTCTGAACAGATAGCAACGATAAAACCATACTTGTCTGTCTCATCCTCCAGTCTGAACAGATAGCAACGATAAAACCATACTTGTCTGTCTCATCCTCCAGTCTGAACAGATAGCAACGATAAAACCATACTTGTCTGTCTCCTCCTCCAGTCTGAACAGATAGCAACGATAAGACCATACTTGTCTGTCTCCTCCTCCAGTCTGAACAGTCAGCAACGATAAGACCATACTTGTCTGTCTCCTCCTCCAGTCTGAACAGATAGCAACGATAAAACCATACTTGTCTGTCTCATCCTCCAGTCTGAACAGATAGCAACGATAAAACCATACTTGTCTGTCTCATCCTCCAGTCTGAAGAGATAGCAACGATAAAACCATATTTGTCTGTCTCATCCTCCAGTCTGAAGAGATAGCAACGATAAAACCATATTTGTCTGTCTCATCCTCCAGTCTGAACACATAGCAACGATAAAACCATACTTGTCTGTCTCATCCTCCAGTCTGAACAGAGAGCAACGATAAGAACATACTTGTCTGTCTCCTCCTCCAGTCTGAACAGATAGCAACGATAAAACCATACTTGTCTGTCTCCTCCTCCAGTCTGTACAGATAGCAACGATAAGACCATACTTGTCTGTGTCATCCTCGAGTCTGAACAGATAGCAACGATAAAACTATACTTATCTCTCGCCTCCTCCAGTCTGAACAGATAGCAACGATAAAACCATACTTGTCTGTCTCATCCTCCAGTCTGTATAGATAGCAACGATAAGACCATACTTGTCTGTCTCATCCTCCAGTCTGTATAGATAGCAACGATAAGACCATACTTGTCTGTCTCATCCCCCAGTCTGAACAGAGAGCAACTATAAAACCATACTTATCTGTCTCATCCTCCAGTCTGTACAGATAGCAACGATAAAACCATACTTGTCTGTCTCATCCTCCAGTCTGTATAGATAGCAACGATAAAACCATACTCGTCTGTCTCATCTTCCAGTCTGAAGAGATAGCAACGATAAACCATACTTGTCTGTCTCATCCTCCAGTCTGAACAGATAGCAACGATAAAACCATACTTGTCTGTCTCATCCTCCAGTCTGAACAGATAGCAACGATAAAACCATACTTGGCTGTCTCATCCTCCAGTCTAAATAGATAGCAACGATAAAACCATACTTGTCTGTCTCATCCTCCAGTCTGTATAGATAGCAACGATAAGACAATTACTTGTCTGTCTCATCCTCCAGTCTGTATAGATAGCAACAATAAGACCATACTTGTCTGTCTCATCCTCGAGTCTGAACAGAGAGCAACTATAAAACCATACTTATCTGTCGCCTCCTCCAGTCTGAACAGATAGCAACGATAAAATCATACTTGTCTGTCTCATCCCCCAGTCTGTATAGATAGCAACGATAAGACCATACTTGTCTGTCTCATCCTCGAGTCTGAACAGATAGCAACGATAAAACCATACTTGTCTGTCTCATCCTCCAGTCTGAATAGATAGCAACGATAAAACCATACTTGTCTGTCTCATCCTCCAGTCTGAACAGATAGCAACGATAAAACCATACTTGTCTGTCTCCTCCTCCAGTCTGAACAGATAGCAACGATAAAACCATACTTGTCTGTCTCATCCTCCAGTCTGAACAGTCAGCAACGATAAGACCATACTTGTCTGTCTCCTCCTCCAGTCTGAACAGATAGCAACGATAAAACCATACTTGTCTGTCTCATCCTCCAGTCTGAACAGATAGCAACGATAAAACCATACTCGTCTGTCTCATCTTCCAGTCTGAAGAGATAGCAACGATAAAACCATACTTGTCTGTCTCATCCTCCAGTCTGAACAGATAGCAACGATAAAACCATACTTGTCTGTCTCATCCTCCAGTCTGAACAGATAGCAACGATAAAACCATACTTGTCTGTCTCATCCTCCAGTCTGAACAGATAGCAACGATAAAACCATACTTGTCTGTCTCATCCTCCAGTCTGAACAGATAGCAACGATAAGACCATACTTGTCTGTCTCCTCCTCCAGTCTGAACAGATAGCAACGATAAAACCATACTTGTCTGTCTCCTCCTCCAGTCTGAACAGAGAGCAACAATAAAACCATACTTGTCTGTCTCATCCTCCATTCTGAACAGAGAGCAACGATAAAACCATACTTATCTGTCGCCTCCTCCAGTCTGAACAGATACCAACGATAAAACCATACTTGTCAGTCTCATCCTCCAGTCTGTATAGATAGCAACGATAAGACCATACTTGTCTGTCTCATCCTCCAGTCTGAACAGATAGCAACGATAAAACCATACTTGTCTGTCTCCTCCTCCAGTCTGAATAGATAGCAACAATAAAACTATACTTATCTCTCGCCTCCTCCAGTCTGAACAGATAGCAACGATAAAACCATACTTGTCTGTCTCCTCCTCCAGTCTGAACAGAGAGCAACAATAAAACCATACTTGTCTGTCTCATCCTCCATTCTGAACAGAGAGCAACGATAAAACCATACTTATCTGTCGCCTCCTCCAGTCTGAACAGATACCAACGATAAAACCATACTTGTCTGTCTCATCCTCCAGTCTGTATAGATAGCAACGATAAGACCATACTTGTCTGTCTCATCCTCCAGTCTGTATAGATAGCAACGATAAGACCATACTTGTCTGTCTCATCCCCCAGTCTGAACAGAGAGCAACTATAAAACCATACTTATCTGTCGCCTCCTCCAGTCTGAACAGATAGCAACGATAAAACCATACTTGTCTGTCTCATCCTCCAGTCTGTAGAGATAGCAACGATAAGACCATACTCGTCTGTCTCATCCTCGAGTCTGAACAGATAGCAACGATAAAACCATACTTGTCTGTCTCCTCCTCCAGTCTGAACAGATAGCAACGATAAAACCATACTTGTCTGTCTCATCCTCCACTCTGAACAGAGAGCAACGATAAAACCATACTTGTCTGTCTCATCCTCCAGTCTGTATAGATAGCAACGATAAGACCATACTTGTCTGTCTCATCCTCCAGTCTGTATAGATAGCAACGATAAGACCATACTTGTCTGTCTCATCCTCCAGTCGGAACAAAGAGCAACTATAAAACCATACTTATCTGTCGCCTCCTCCAGTCTGAACAGATAGCAAGGATAAAACCATACTTGTCTGTCTCATCCTCCAGTCTGTATAGATAGCAACGATAAGACCATACTTGTCTGTCTCATCCTCCAGTCTGAAGAGAGAGCAACGATAAAACCATACTTGTCTGTCTCATCCTCCAGTCTGAACAGAGAGCAACGATAAGACCATACTTGTCTGTCTCATCCTCCAGTCTGAACAGATAGCAACGATAAAACCATACTTGTCTGTCTCATCCTCCAGTCTGAACAGATAGCAACGATAAAACCATACTTGTCTGTCTCATCCTCCAGTCTGAACAGATAGCAACGATAAGACCATACTTGTCTGTCTCCTCCTCCAGTCTGAACA
The DNA here is from genome assembly GCA_033675545.1 of Elysia crispata. Lineage (NCBI taxonomy): Eukaryota > Metazoa > Mollusca > Gastropoda > Plakobranchidae > Elysia > Elysia crispata. The sequence goes on along the minus strand of JAWDGP010005381.1, from coordinate 16,060 downwards.
GATAGCAACGATAAAACCATACTTGTCTGTCTCCTCCTCCAGTCTGAACAGATAGCAACGATAAAACCATACTTGTCTGTCTCATCCTCCAGTCTGAACAGAGAGCAACGATAAAACCATACTTATTTGTCGCCTCCTCCAGTCTGAACAGATAGCAACGATAAAACCATACTTGTCTGTCTCATCCTCCAGTCTGTATAGATAGCAACGATAAGACCATACTTGTCTGTCTCATCCTCCAGTCTGTATAGATAGCAACGATAAGACCATACTTGTCTGTCTCATCCTCCAGTCTGAACAGATAGCAACGATAAAACCATACTTGTCTGTCTCATCCTCCAGTCTGAACAGATAGCAACGATAAAACCATACTTGTCTGTCTCATCCTCCAGTCTGAACAGAGAGCAACGATAAAACCATACTTGTTTGTCTCATCCTCCAGTCTAATTAGATAGCAAAGATAAAACCATACTTGTCTGTCTCATCATCCAGTCTGTATAGATAGCAACGATAAGACCATACTTGTCTGTCTCATCCTCCAGTCTGTATAGATAGCAACGATAAGACCATACTTGTCTGTCTCATCCTCCAGTCGGAACAGAGAGCAACTATAAAACCATACTTATCTGTCGCCTCCTCCAGTCTGAACAGATAGCAACGATAAAACCATACTTGTCTGTCTCATCCTCCAGTCTGTATAGATAGCAACGATAAGACCATACTTGTCTGTCTCATCCTCCAGTCTGAACAGATAGCAACGATAAAACCATACTTGTCTGTCTCATCCTCCAGTCTGAACAGATAGCAACGATAAAACCATACTTGTCTGTCTCATCCTCCAGTCTGAAGAGATAGCAACGATAAAACCATACTTGTCTGTCTCCTCCTCCAGTCTGAACAGATAGCAACGATAAAACCATACTTGTCTGTCTCATCCTCCAGTCTGAACAGATAGCAACGATAAAACCATACTTGTCTGTTTCATCCTCCAGTCTGTATAGATAGCAAAGATAAGACCATACTCGTCTGTCTCATCCTCCAGTCTGAAGAGAGAGCAACGATAAAACCATACTTGTCTGTCTCCTCCTCCAGTCTGAACAGATAGCAACGATAAGACAATATTTGTCTGTCTCATCCTCCAGTCTGAACAGATAGCAACGATAAAACCATACTTGTCTGTCTCCTCCTCCAGTCTGAACAGATAGCAACGATAAGACCATACTTGTCTGTCTCCTCCTCCAGTCTGAACAGATAGCAACGATAAAACCATACTTGTCTGTCTCCTCCTCCAGTCTGAACAGATAGCAACGATAAAACCATACTTGTCTGTCTCCTCCTCCAGTCTGAACAGATAGCAACGATAAAACCATACTTGTCTGTCTCATCCTCCAGTCTGAACAGATAGCAACGATAAAACCATACTTGTCTGTCTCATCCTCCAGTCTGAACAGATAGCAACGATAAGACAATATTTGTCTGTCTCGTCCTTAAGTCTGAACAGGTAGGCACGATAAAACCATACTTATCTGTCTCGTCCTCCAGTCTGTATAGATAGCAACGATAAGACCATACTTGTCTGTCTCATCCTCCAGTCTGAACAGAGAGCAACGATAAAACCATACTTGTCTGTCTCATCCTCCAGTCTGAACAGATAGCAACGATAAAACCATACTTATCTGTCGCCTCCTACAGTCTGAACAGATAGGAACGATAAAACCATACTTGTCTGTCTCATCTTCCAGTCTGTATAGATAGCAACAATAAGACCATACTTGTCTGTCTCATCCTCCAGTCTGTATAGATAGCAACGATAAGACCATACTTGTCTGTCTCATCCTCCAGTCTGAAGAGAGAGCAACGATAAAACCATACTTGTCTGTCTCATCCTCCAGTCTGAACAGAGAGCAACGATAAGACCATATTTGTCTGTCTCATCCTCCAGTTTGAACAGATAGCAACGATAAAACCATACTTGTCTGTCTCATCCTCCAGTCTGAACAGATAGCAACGATAAAACCATACTTGTCTGTCTCATCCTCCATTCTGAACAGAGAGCAACGATAAAACCATACTTATCTGTCGCCTCCTCCAGTCTGAACAGATAGCAACGATAAAACCATACTTGTCTGTCTCATCCTCCAGTCTGTATAGATAGCAACGATAAGACCATACTTGTCTGTCTCATCCTCCAGTCTGAACAGATAGCAACGATAAAACCATACTTATCTGTCGCCTCCTACAGTCTGAACAGATAGCAACGATAAAACCATACTTGTCTGTCTCATCTTCCAGTCTGTATAGATAGCAACAATAAGACCATACTTGTCTGTCTCATCCTCGAGTCTGAACAGATAGCAACGATAAAACCATAATTATCTGTCGCCTCCTCCAGTCTGAACAGATAGCAACGATAAAACCATACTTGTCTGTCTCATCCTCCAGTCTGTATAGATAGCAACGATAAGACCATACTTGTCTGTCTCATCCTCCAGTCTGTATAGATAGCAACGATAAGACCATACTTGTCTGTCTCATCCTCCAGTCTGAACAGATAGCAACGATAAAACCATACTTGTCTGTCTCCTCCTCCAGTCTGAACAGATAGCAACGATAAAACCATACTTGTCTGTCTCATCCTCCAGTCTGAACAGATAGCAACGATAAAACCATACTTGTCTGTCTCATCCTCCAGTCTGAACAGATAGCAACGATAAGACCGTACTTGTCTGTCTCCTCCTCTCATCCTCCAGTCTGTATAGATAGCAACGATAAGACCATACTTGTCTGTCTCATCCTCCAGTCTGAACAGAACAAAGAGCAACTATAAAACCATACTTATCTGTCGCCTCCTCCAGTCTGAATAGATAGCAACGATAAGACCGTACTTGTCTGTCTCCTCCTCCAGTCTGAATAGATAGCAACGATAAGACCGTACTTGTCTGTCTCATCCTCCAGTCTGAATAGATAGCAACGATAAGACCATACTTGTCTGTCTCATCCTCCAGTCTGAACAGATAGCAACGATAAGACCATACTTGTCTGTCTCATCCTCCAGTCTGAACAGATAGCAACGATAAAACCATACTTGTCTGTCTCATCCTCCAGTCTGAACAGATAGCAACGATAAAACCATACTTGTCTGTCTCATCCTCCAGTCTGAACAGATAGCAACGATAAGACCATACTTGTCTGTCTCCTCCTCCAGTCTGAACAGATAGCAACGATAAGACCATACTTGTCTGTCTCCTCCTCCAGTCTGAACAGAGAGGAACAATAAAACCATACTTGTCTGTCTCATCCTCCATTCTGAACAGAGAGCAACGATAAAACCATGCTTGTCTGTCTCATCCTCCAGTCTGTATAGATAGCAACGATAAGACCATACTTGTCTGTCTCATCCTCCAGTCTGTATAGATAGCAACGATAAGACCATACTCGTCTGTCTCATCCTCGAGTCTGAACAGATAGCAACGATAAAACCATACTTGTCTGTCTCATCCTCCAGTCTGAACAGATAGCAACGATAAAACCATACTTGTCTGTCTCATCCTCCACTCTGAACAGAGAGCAACGATAAAACCATACTTGTCTGTCTCATCCTCCAGTCTAAATAGATAGCAAAGATAAAACCATACTTGTCTGTCTCATCCTCCAGTCTGTATAGATAGCAACGATAAGACCATACTTGTCTGTCTCATCCTCCAGTCTGTATAGATAGCAACGATAAGACCATACTTGTCTGTCTCATCCTCCAGTCGGAACAGAGAGCAACTATAAAACCATACTTATCTGTCGCCTCCTCCAGTCTGAACAGATAGCAACGATAAAACCATACTTGTCTGTCTCATCCTCCAGTCTGTATAGATAGCAACGATAAGACCATACTTGTCTGTCTCATCCTCGAGTCTGAACAGATAGCAACGATAAAACCATACTTGTCTGTCTCATCCTCCAGTCTGAACAGATAGCAACGATAAAACCATACTTGTCTGTCTCATCCTCCAGTCTGAAGAGAGAGCAACGATAAAACCATACTTGTCTGTCTCCTCCTCCAGTCTGAACAGATAGCAACGATAAAACCATACTTGTCTGTCTCATCCTCCAGTCTGAACAGATAGCAACGATAAAACCATACTTGTCTGTCTCATCCTCCAGTCTGTATAGATAGCAACGATAAGACCATACTTGTCTGTCTCATCCTCCAGTCTGAAGAGATAGCAACGATAAAACCATACTTGTCTGTCTCATCCTCCAGTCTGAACAGATAGCAACGATAAGACCATACTTGTCTGTCTCATCCTCCAGTCTGAACAGATAGCAACGATAAAACCATACTTGTCTGTCTCATCCTCCAGTCTGAATAGATAGCAACGATAAAACCATACTTGTCTGTCTCATCCTCCAGTCTGAACAGATAGCAACGATAAAACCATACTTGTCTGTCTCATCCTCCAGTCTGAACAGATAGCAACGATAAAACCATACTTATCTGTCTCCTGCTCCAGTCTGAACAGATAGCAACGATAAAACCATACTCGTCTGTCTCATCCTCTAGTCTGAACAGATAGCAACGATAAAACCATACTTGTCTGTCTCATCCTCCAGTCTGAACAGATAGCAACGATAAGACCATACTTGTCTGTCTCCTCCTCCAGTCTGAATAGATAGCAACGATAAGACCATACTTGTCTGTCTCATCCTCCAGTCTGAACAAATAGCAACGATAAGACCATACTTGTCTGTCTCATCCTCCAGTCTGAACAGAGAGCAACGATAAAACCATACTTATCTGTCTCGTCCTCCAGTCTTAACAGGTAGCAACGATAAAACCATACTTATCTGTCTCGTCCTCCAGTCTGAACAGATAGCAACGATAAAACCATACTTGTCTGTCTCATCCTCCAGTCTGTATAGATAGCAACGATAAGACCATACTTGTCTGTCTCATCCTCCAGTCTGAACAGATAGCAACGATAAAACCATACTTATCTGTCGCCTCCTACAGTCTGAACAGATAGCAACGATAAAACCATACTTGTCTGTCTCATCCTCCAGTCTGTATAGATAGCAACGATAAGACCATACTAGTCTGTCTCATCCTCCAGTCTGAACATAGAGCAACTAAAAAACCATACTTGTCTGTCGGACGCAAAGAGCTTTTCCCCACAGTAAAATAATATTTTCTTTTCTGCTTTTTTTTTTAATCTATTCTTATGTAAATAATTTTTAATTGTAACTAACGCCTTAAAAAAGTTGGTCCAAAGTTCCAGGATAAAAGCTATCGGAATAATCGTAATATCACCTTCTTTATTTCCTGGGGGAATTTCTTTTCGGCCCTTCTTTCCTGCGCCGCTAATTGTGATCACTGATAGTTATTGGTAGCGTTCTATTTGACGATGAAGCAGCAAAGTGGCAGCTGTGTAGATTCGACCGTTAAAGGATAACAGGACACCGGCCTTTTGAACATAACATCGTTCAAGTTTTACCTATCAAATCTTAGTTAAAGAAAAGAAAATTCAAGACAAACATCAATTTGTCACTTGTCTACAACTATTGATGTACATAGACACAAGACTAGAGATCACGTGATTGTTGATCACAAAACAGACAGTTTCCACAGATTTCCGTTGATAAACCACGAACCTAGATAAAACTGCGTCGTGCTAGACATTCAAAGTCCGTCCACTATGGCCACCGCTCTGTAACGCATCCACTCACTGCCCTTGGACAGTCATGAAATCAGCGTGTAGACGGCACTCGGTGAAAGAGGCTGTCTTATGTTGCCACAGAGACAACACTGTGCTTATTTCAAAGGTTTACGTTCTATTTTTTTTCATTTTTTATGTCGTCAAAGATACCAGAATGTGCTAATTTCAAAGGTTAACTTTCTGTTTTTATTTTTTTTCTGTAATTCTTTTTAGTGTGTTGAACTATGTCGAATCTCCTTAGCGTCGGACAAAGTAGCCAAGACGAGTGATTTGAAACGTTTTGTACACCACATGCCCTGCTCGCTGGTCGTCAGTGTGTCGAATATATCAAACATCCTCCTTCACCCAAGATAGGGTCGGTAAAGTGAGACCTAAAAACTTTACCAAAGAGTGGAGTTGGTTCAAATTTCCATTGAAACTATTGTAAATTTTCCAAGCGCTCAATGTATGATTATGCCGTGACAAGGCGTTGTTGATTGAAAATCGATTGAAGTTTCAAGTCCACTGAGATCGGTGAATGAAGCAGGCATCAGATGAATCTTGATAAACAGCTTGAGGAATTCCGTGACAGCGTCGATGATCTGCAAGACCAATGCTGTTTAGGCGTAGGATCGCACAGCTTCGCTGAATGGTTGGGACAGAGGATTGTGAATAGGTTTTGTCCTCTCTCTCTCTCTCTCTCTCTCTCTCTCTCTCTCTCTCTCTCTCTCTCTTTCTCTCTCTCTTTCTCTCTCTCTCTCTGTCACTCCTCTTTCTTTTTCTGTCTCTGTCATTCTGTCTGACTCCCTCTTCCTCTTCCCCTCCCTCTCTCTTTCTCTCTCGCCCCTCTTTCTTTCTCTCTTGCGTTTCTCCCAAACACTCTTTCTCGTTCATTATTTTTATTCAGCCCTTCCTCCCTTGACCAAATTTAATATTTTTTTTGCCAAAAATGAAATTTTGTTATTATCAAATTTACCATTGAAACTATCGAGTCTCCAAGTGCATCCTACCTGGTCTGTCTGCTCGTGAATAGCCTTGTTGCCGAGCCAGTGATCGCCAGTCGGGGACCCAAACCCGTCACGGTAGGATGACCAGTCTTTGTAGAAATCTACATCCCCCGCGGCCCGTCTCTGGGGATATATGAGGTGGGTACGGGGGAGACGATCAGTTACTTTGTTAGTTTTACGGCCTCAGGTTTTTCTGTCGATCTTATAATAAGACGCTGGCTTTCCATCAAGCGTAGAACACGGGTTTTGTTAGGTGACACTGGAGTCTATACTATGATAATACCTACTTTTAAAAGTAAGGGGCTCATGATTTGTAACTAAAGACAACATTGCTCAATATAAATGCAGAATAAGACTCATATATGATAGTATTGTCGAATAGTGATGTCAATGAGGACGATACTGGGGATGATGCCCAGGATAATGAGAAAAGCTATACTGAACATTAATGTTAATGAGGACGATACTGGGAATGATGCCCAGGATAATGGGAAAGGCTATACTGGACATTGATGTTAATGAGGACGATACTGGGGATGATGCCCAGGATAATGAGAAAGGCTATACTGGACATTGATGTTAATGAGGACGATACTGGGGATGATGCACAGGATAATGAGAAAGGCTATACTGGACATTGATGTTAATGAGGACGATACTGGGGATGATGCCCAGGATAATGAGAAAGGCTATACTGGACATTGATGTTAATGAGGACGATACTGGGGATGATACCCAGGATAATGAGAAAGGCTATACTGAACATTGACGTTAATGAGGACGATACTGGGGATGATGCCCAGGATAATGAGAAAGGCTATACTGGACATTGATGTTAATGAGGACGATACTGGGGATGATGCCCAGGATAATGAGAAAGGCTATACTGAACATTGATGTTAATGAGGACGATACTGGGGATGATGCCCAGGATAATGAGAAAGGCTATACTGGACATTGATGTTAATGAAGGACGATACTGAGGATGATGCCCAGGATAATGAAAAGGCTATACTGGACATTGATGTTAATGAGGACGATACTGGGGATGATGCCCAGGATAATGAGAAAGACTATACTGGATAGTGATGTTAATGAGGACGATACTGGAGATGATGCCCAGGATAATGAGAAAGGCTATACTGGACATTGATGTTAATGAGGACGATACTGGGGATGATGCCCAGGATAATGAGAAAGGCTATACTGGACATTGATGTTAATGAGGACGATACTGGGGATGATGCCCAGGATAATGAGAAAGGCTATACTGGACATTGATGTTAATGAGGACGATACTGGGGATGATGCCCAGGATAATGAGAAAGGCTATACTGGACATTGATGTTAATGAGGACGATACTGGGGATGATGCCCAGGATAATGAGAAAGGCTATACTGAACATTGATGTTAATGAGGACGATACTGGGAATGATGCCCAGGATAATGGGAAAGGCTATACTGGACATTGATGTTAATGAGGACGATACTGGGGATGATGCCCAGGATAATGAGAAAGGCTATACTGAACATTGATTTTAATGAGGACGAAGGAAATGATGCCCAGGATAATGAGAAAGGCTATACTGGATAGTGATGTTAATGAGGACGAAGGACATGATGCCCAGGATAATGAGAAAGGCTATACTGGATAGTGATGTTAATGAGGACGATACTGGGGATGATGCCCAGGATAATGAGAAAGGCTATACTGAACATTGATGTTAATGAGGACGATACTGGGGATGATGCCCAGGATAATGAGAAAGGCTATACTGGACATTGATGTTAATGAGGACGATACTGGGGATGATGCCCAGGATAATGAGAAAGGCTATACTGGATAGTGATGTTAATGAGGACGATACTGGGGATGATGCCCAGGATAATGAGAAAGGCTATACTGAACATTGATGTTAATGAGGACGATACTGGGGATGATGCCCAGGATAATGAGAAAGGCTATACTGGACATTGATGTTAATGAGGACGATACTGGGGATGATGCCCAGGATAATGAGAAAGGCTATACTGGACATTGATGTTAATGAGGACGATACTGGGGATGATGCCCAGGATAATGAGAAAGGCTATACTGAACATTGATGTTAATGAGGACGATACTGGGGATGATGCCCAGGATAATGAGAAAGGCTATACCGGTTAGTGATGTTAATGAGGACGATACTGGAGATGATGCCCAGGATAATGAGAAAGGCTATACTGGACAGTGATGTTAATGAGGACGATACTGGGGATGATGCCCAGGATAATGAGAAAGGCTATACTGGACATTGATGTTAATGAGGACGATACTGGGGATGATGCCCAGGATAATGAGAAAGGCTATACTGGACAGTGATGTTAATGAGGACGATACTGGGGATGATGCCCAGGATAATGAGAAAGGCTATACTGGACATTGATGTTAATGAGGACGATACTGGGGATGATGCCCAGGATAATGAGAAAGGCTATACTGAACATTGATTTTAATGAGGACGAAGGAAATGATGCCCAGGATAATGAGAAAGGCTATACTGGATAGTGATGTTAATGAGGACGAGGGAAATGATGCTCAGGATAATGAGGAACGTCATGAAGAAACTAACCTAAAGGAATATCTAAAACTTGATATCACCTGAATGACGAGCCAGCCTCCACTATCGGTGTGTGTGTCACACAGAAAGCGTCTCTGTAGCGAGGTGTGGTTCAAAACAATATAGGGAGGGTAAGGTCTGGTCAGATCATCTCCCATGCGTGGCTCACAGACCTGCGGCTGAGAAAATGACAGAACGCAAAACAATCCTACAGGGCTCACAGACCTGCGGCTGAGAAAATGACAGAACATAAAACAATCTTACAGGGCTCACAGACCTGCGGCTGAGAAAATGACAGAACATAAAACAATCTTACAGGGCTCACAGACCTGCGGCTGAGAAAATGACAGAACATAAAACAATCTTACAGGGCTCACAGACCTGTGGCTGAGAAAATGACAGAACATAAAACAATCTTACAGGGCTCACAGACCTGTGGCTGAGAAAATGACAGAACATAAAACAATCTTACAGGGCTCACAGACCTGTGGCTGAGAAAATGACAGAACATAAAACAATCTTACAGGGCTCACAGACCTGCGGCTGAGAAAATGACAGAACATAAAACAATCTTACAGGGCTCACAGACCTGTGGCTGAGAAAATTACAGAACATAAAACAATCTTACAGGGCTCACAGACCTGTGGCTGAGAAAATTACAGAACATAAAACAATCTTACAGGGCTCACAGACCTGCGGCTGAGAAAATGACAGAACATAAAACAATCTTACAGGGCTCACAGACCTGTGGCTGAGAAAATGACAGAACATAAAACAATCTTACAGGGCTCACAGACCTGCGGCTGAGAAAATGACAGAACATAAAACAATCTTACAGGGCTCACAGACCTGTGGCTGAGAAAATGACAGAACATAAAACAATCTTACAGGGCTCACAGACCTGCGGCTGAGAAAATGACAGAACATAAAACAATCTTACAGGGCTCACAGACCTGCGGCTGAGAAAATGACAGAACATAAAACAATCTTACAGGGCTCACAGACCTGCGGCTGAGAAAATGACAGAACATAAAACAATCTTACAGGGCTCACAGACCTGCGGCTGAGAAAATGACAGAACATAAAACAATCTTACAGGGCTCACAGACCTGTGGCTGAGAAAATGACAGAACATAAAACAATCTTACAGGGTTCATCGAACTACGGCTGAGAAAATTACAGAACATAAAACAATCTTACAGGGCTCACAGACCTGTGGCTGAGAAAATGACAGAACATAAAACAATCTTACAGGGTTCATCGAACTACGGCTGAGAAAATTACAGAACATAAAACAATCTTACAGGGTTCATCGAACTACGGCTGAGAAAAAAAAGAAAACAATACAATCTTACAGGGCTCGCAGACCTGCGGCTTAGAAAATTACAGAACATAAAACAATCTTACAGGGTTCATCGAACTGCGGCTGAGAAAAAAAAATAGAAAACAATACAATCTTACAGGGCTCACAGAACTGCGGCTGAGAAAGGGATAGAAAACAATACAATCTTACAGGGCTCACAAAACTGACTTTGAGAAAATGAGAGAAAACAATCCAATCTTACAGGGCTCACAGATCTGCGGCTGAGCAAATGGCAGAAAACAATACAATCTTACAGGGCTTACAGAACTGAGGCTGAGAAAATGGCAGAAAACAATACAATCTTACAGGGCTCATCGAACTGCGGCTGAGAAAATGATAGAAAACAATACAATCTTACAGGGCTCATCGAACTGCGGCTGAGAAAATGATAGAAAACAATACAATCTTACAGGGCTCATCGAACTGCGGCTGAGAAAATGATAAAAAAACAATGCAATCTTACAGGGCTCACAGAACTGCGGCTGAGAAAATGACAGAACATAAAACAATCTTACAGGGCTCACAGACCTGCGGCTGAGAAAATGACAGAACATAAAACAATCTTACAGGGCTCATCGAACTGCGGCTGAGAAAATGACAGAACATAAAACAATCTTACAGGGCTCACAGACCTGCGGCTGAGGAAATGAGAGAACATGAAACAATCCTACAGGGCTCACAGAACTGCGGCTGAGAAAATGATAAAAAAAAACAATATAATCTTACAGGGCTTACAGAACTGAGGCTGAGAAAATGGCAGAAAACAATACAATCTTAAAGGGCTTACAGAACTGCGGACAAGAAAATGGAGCGCTTAAAATGATACAGCTTGCCTGTATCACATAGGTTGATAAAATTTTCGAAGAGCACGAAAAATTCTCTTTTCGCTCCCAATATCTTCATTTCAAATCTTTATTTAATTTTGACATCTAGTCTGTGTCTAGACATGTTTATTTCAAACTAGGTTACCCTGTGCAAAGTGTGAGATAAAACATTTATCTAATCAATCCTTGACTTAACAAAATCAAACATTACCGGTTCCTCTTTTCCCCATCTCCGAAGGTCACCCTAATCGGCAGCTGTGAAGGACACATTTAGCTCGTCCAGGGCTGATGCCACGACCTCTAGTCTGCTCTCCAGATCAGCGATAGCCGAGTCGCTGTCTGGCCCGGTCTCCACCGACTCTGGCAGCAGATGTGAAGACACTCGATCCTCCAGCCTGGACACCCTGCGAGATAAGTCCGTCTCTACGGAGCCAAGCCTGCCCAGGACAGTGTTCCTCCCCTCACCCTGGCGATCTTGTCCCCCAAGAACCAAAGCTCTGATCTGTACGGGCTTCCATAACTGTAATGAGGAGCAGGCTTTACTGGGGCTGTGTTTGGTGGCACCGTTTGCCTTTCCTCACCTGGTTTAAATTTCTGGTGGAGATCAGGTGGTGACGTTGACCTTGTCAAGGTGAAGGCCGTTCCCCTTTCACGGACCGATTAGTATAGGTGACTGTACAGGTGAAGTAGTCAGACTCTAGGCAGAACGATTCATCAAGTCCAGATAAAGATTAGCGGCATTACTCTTCAAAGTTCCGTTACCACGGACGCCGTCAATGGCGACCTCGTCTTTAGGCTCATTGGTGCCGACTGAGATAACAGGAATTGGATTGGCGCCAGTTCCTTCGGTGACCTTGACCCTGGCGATCTGAACGCTGTCGATATCAGTAGAGTTTCCGTTAGCCCTGCACGTCAGGCTACCACACATACGATCCTCCCGGTCAAACACCCTCTCTAAATATAGCGACAGTGTTAAACCAGTTCCCAGGGGAAAAAATACAAGAAGAAGAAAATGATGTTAAGAAGACAAAGAAAAATTCGATACTAGATCATCTTTATCTTTAATAACCACATAATAAAAACGAGTGTAATACAGGATCGCGTTTTTGTTTTGCGAGACATATAATATATAGCACAATAAGAACTACGATTAATGGATCTTTGAAGTGCGTCAAAACACTGAAGGAAATAACGTTGGCAAAGGTTAGTTGGCAACAATAGCATAATCCGAAATCTTTTGTCAAAAAGGAATTATTTTCCTTTGGATCTCTTGCATTATGTTTTTCCTCTTTATTTGAGGTTTATAGTGGCACTGATTTTACAGAACAACTTTTTTTTTTTAAAGTTGTCTTCCAATGACGTTAGAGAAATTCATCTTTACGATCTGACTGGTACGGGAAAATCTCAATTCTGGAACATATTGCAGCTTCTAACACATTCACACAATTTATTAGGAGCACGATGTTTCCTTCAGGATATACCAGTAGACTTCTAGACAGACTGTACCAGGTAGGACATATACCAGTAGACTTCTAGACAGACTGTACCAGGTAGGACATATACCAGTAGACTTCTAGACAGACTGTACCAGGTAGGACAGTTCGAGGTTTTCTCTCTGTTGCTCTGCCGAATCTATGGCTTAGTCTCCTGACAAGGACAGAGCATTAGATCATGGGGCGGACAAGAGGCTGAAGGTAGAAATTTGTTTTGTTTAACTAAGATGAATTGAATTCGTCAAGCTTTACATCTAAAAGTGTGGTAGGCTTCATTTGTTTTATTCAAAGTTGATTTTTATTCTGCCGAAAGGCCTGGTTCTGAATACAATATTCTTACCCGTTAAAATTTTACTTACCTTTTGGTTGCCCTGAGACATTCGATGGCAGCACTGCAACCAGAGCAGCAAAAAAAGTTAATTGTTTCATCTTCATAGCTGAAGAGGAAGATGCATAAAAATTTATTTAAGATTAACTTACTTGGAAAAATATTACAGTTCTCTTCCATCTAATAACCAGTCAAAATCTCAACAGTTTATTCTTTTAGACATTTTGATCCAAATTCTTATTACGTTTATTTTATAGCCTAGCCATTTAATTGCAGATTATTCCAATTACTGTTAACCTGTTTCAAACTGGTGTAGAAGGAGGGAAAAGGGCACTGGAAGGATTGGGCACACTTGAGATATAAATTCTTTCTGCCACACAATGCGCCAATCTCGGCTGCCATATCATGGCTTGCAATGTTGACAATAAAAATTCTATCTGAAAATTAGGATCACCACCTACAAATACAATCACGAGGGAAAAAGATGTGTTAAGGAGGGGTTTCTGGTAACACTGATTCACTTGATATAGATTGGGTTTTATTGTGTGAGTAAAAGATGTGTTAAGGAGGGGTTTCTGGTAACACTGATTCACTTGATATAGATTGGGTTTTATTGTGTGAGTAAAAGATGTTAAGGAGGGGTTTCTGGTAACACTGATTCACTTGATATAGATTGGGTTTTATTGTGTGAGTAAAAGATGTGTTAAGGAGGAGTTTCTGGTAACACTGATTCACTTGATATAGATTGGGTTTTATTGTGTGAGTAAAAATATTCAGGGACCGGGTGCACCAACTTTCTGGGCGTGGAATTTGTGCCTTCCACTGCATAGAAATAACTCCTTCCGACATAAACATAGTTTGATCTTCTTCCTTCACACCGCTACCTGTCACTTGACACTCAGCAAAATTAGGATACCCGACTATTAGAATATAGAATCATCACAACATGACTGAATGGAGATGAGAGCACACACATAGAGAATTTATTCCATACCTCGAATACGATATTACTCTGTATTTAGATCGGTACATACCTAGAATTTATCAAGGGGCTGTAAATGATAATACGAGACATAGGTTAATTTTCAACTTGATATTTTCTATTTAAAAGTATATTACCCTAAAGCTAGACTTAAAGCAATAGAGTTTAAGCTAGAGCGAAGGAGGAAGAACTGTTCTTTGTGCAATAAAATTTGTCGAGATGCTGATTGACTAAGTCACATAAAATTACTCTATTCCTTGTCTAGATTTGGATTTAACCACTAATTTTTTTTTCATAATCGATAAACTTTAAGCGCGGATTTCTTTACGTATCCACTGAACCAACGTAACGTAATATGCCGTAACTAAAAATCCGCTATGAAAGAAATCTAGCAGTAAGGCCTAGCACTTCAGTTATCGCATTTCACAATTAATTTCAACAAAAGATCTCCAAATCTGATTCTTTTTCCTGGAAAAATGTGATGCCAATATTCTGGGATATTTTTGGAAGGATCAACATCGATAAGTTCAACTTTTCAGGTTATTTTGCGACAAGATCCAGAGCCTATATCTAAATCTATCTTATTTAGTGTACTAGGTACGACACTTTACCGTCATCATGGCGATGCGCCTAGTTAACGACATGGATGAAGAATTAAAAAAAAAAAAAATAGAATTCGCTGAAACGAAGAGATTGCTTCAGTCGATAGGAATAACTATAGTAGTCACTTCCGTAAGAATTAAAAAAACCTAATCATTGGTAAAAAGCTGTGCTATATTTTATGAAACAAGACATGACACATTGTAAATGGATTCGGTAAATTTCTATTTCTTTAGACATAAATGCTAATAAACAAAGGTATCTTCAAAACGAGAAAACAAATGTCTCATAGGCCTTGAACCATAGGAAACTTCGTCTACGGAAATATCTTTAAGGAGAACTCAGGTTTAATTCATGCATAAATCTAATATGTATTTTTCTTAAGTCTATTTTTGGGGGCCCACGGAAATAGTAGGAGCTATAAATCAATATGCTTATAGTAATAAAATGCTTCTAAAAGTTCAATCTGTGTCCTCTGTCTTCCGGGATTTTTATAAAGGAACACATGATAAGAACGATATATTCCACTAACAGCTCTTACCTCTTCAGCTTACAGCGGCCAATCTGCAATGGTTGAGGAAAATCTAACAACAACCCGTTCACACATGGATCTAGATAAGATCCAAGGATAATTTATGCGTTCTCTTCCACCAATGGGATAAGCTATTATACAATTGAGAAATGACCTTCTTTTTCTTCTTAACTCGTCAAGCTGGGATGCCAGGAAAATGCATCTATTTTCTTAATTCATTATTAAACAAAGACAAAATATGGCAAAGACAACATCTCATTATCTAGACAGCAAAACAATCACCTCATTGCAAACAAATGGGGAGGATGTAGATCTAGTTCTCTGATAGGCCTAGTAATTCCTTACATACAAGCTTGATAAAGAGCTCATGAACTCTGTAATTCTGGCATTTTTCTCCATCATAGATCTATTATTTTTTTTTTTGCTCTTAAAATGTTTAGATCTAACCGATTATTTTTGGGGGCAGCTTTCATGGACTCTCCATCTGGACAGTTTGCACCATGTGAGCACCTTTAAACACTTTTTGCGGGATTTCATAGCCATTAACATTAGCTAAATTTGTAATAATAAAAAGCTGTTCAGAGTTCATTTCAAACATTCGTAAAATGTAAGTTTAAAAAGAATGTATAGCCAAAAATCCACA
>JAWDGP010005379.1:0-17571 GCA_033675545.1 Elysia crispata | reverse complement strand
AGAAGGCCAGTCTTTGAATTTTTACTTCTATTAATAAAAAAGAGAGAGATGGACATTTAAAATGATATAGTAAAGAAGTTAATAATCAGGTTAAAAATATTTTGCTCAGCTTAGCTGATGCTTTCAGTCAAAAGTTTTTTTTATTTTTTTGCTTCTTTCCTATGTCCTTTTTTCTGTTGTTGTATTAAACTTGATATCGTAGTTGGTGAGATAGATAAATCATCTTTTTTGTCTTTCTCTCTCTCTCTCTCTCTCTCTCTCTCTCTCTTTGTCTCTCTCTGTCTCCCTCTGTTTCACTCTCCCTCCCTCCCTGTCTCTCTATCAGCTTAGTTCATGCTTCCAGTCAAAAGCTCTTAAATTTTTATTTCTTCTCTATCTCCTTTTTTCTATTGTTGTATTAAACGTGATGTCGTAGATGATGAGATAGAAAAATCGTCTTTCTTTTTTTTTCAATCTTTGTTTTTCTTCATCTATTCATCTATCAATCGGCTTGTCCTTTCTCCTATGTCTCCCTCCTTCCTTGTCTTTGAATCTGCCTCTCTCTCCCTCCACCAAAACATTTTCAGGTGAATTTTTACCTGTGAAAACAATCGGTGAATCATCTTGATCCTCGTTGTGTGATCTGTGCTGTTTGAACAATTTTACCTGTTGAGAGAAGAAAAAACAACAACATGCGATTACAAATTTATGCTCATAAAATAGTAAAAGATGACAAGCAGTAGTAATAAAAAGAATAAATTAACATAAGAAAATATTGTTTATTGTGATGTTTTCTCATGTTTCGGTCTTTTCTCTCTCTCTTCTGTGATTGTTTACAGTGAATTCTTCTCACCTGGGTACTGACAGTCAGGGAGAACAATTGAACAATACTGCTTACTGTGATGCTTTCCTCATGTTTCAGTCTTCTCTCACTCTCTCTCTCTCTTCTCTCTATCTCTCTCTATCTCTCTCTTTCTTATTCTATCCAGTGAAATATTTTCACGTGGGAAGCGATCTCCATGACGACAGTGAGGGAGAACAATTGAATATCACCTCTATCATCATTGGTGTGCCGTGCCCCTGTGGTAACCATCATAGCTGAGGTTACAGGTACAAGTTGTCGATTCCTCCAGGAAAAAAACCTTGTACTGCCTTGACGGAGGTAGCTATAGGAGGCTTGTGAGAAACCTGAGGACAAAAAGGAAAACTGAAGTATCATCAGAGGCTACAAATAACTGGGTTCAGAATTATTGATCCAAAGATCATGTTTTCACTGTGTTTTTGTATATGTGTATGTATGTATGTATGCATATATATATTTTTGTATATGTGTATGTATGTATGTATGTATGCATATATATATATATATATATATATATATATATATATATATATATATATATAAATTATTGGTTCAACTCCCCATAGAGCATGAGCATCATTTCCAATATTGGGGAAAAATTCTTCACATTTCTTAATAGGTATTTCCCGAGTAATAGCAAGCTCCATCAAATCATTAATAAAAGCACTGTGGAATTAAGTTATATCTGCCCTGGCGTTATGAAAGAAGTAATAAAGGTCATAACCGGAAAATCCTCAACGCAGACAACGGTGAAAAAGACATCCAGAAACATTTCAACTGTAGAGAGAAAAGTATGCGCCCTTTGAAAGGAAAATTTTACCAAGTTTACCAAGCCACTGTAGAGCAACAAAGCGAAAAGATTATCGACAGTTTCGTAGGAATTAGAGAAAAGGATTTTAAAAGTATGTGTAATCAAAACACTTCCAACTTCAAACTGGAACACAAGCGATCTGAAACCACCCTCAGTGAACATAATATGTAAATTAAAGTAATCCAAGACCATTCCAGTGGAAAAAAAAATTAGTGAAGAGAGGTCTTTTTTTAAACACAGCATAATAATGTAATCTGTGCGCAGGGAGAAACTCTTTCATTCTTGCAGAAAGACAAAACCTGAACAAAATAAACGTTCTCATAATGTTGACGTCGCAAGAAACATCTGCTTCAAAATACCATTTGCCTGACGAGAAGAAACTCACAAAACTTGTGTAGCCAATAATAGTAAGTGATTTAAACTGTTACTTATTTTATATATATATATATATATATATATCGATGGTAACAATCGCAAACCGTGTATGACCAAGAAAGCCGATTTTACAGGAGAGACAAAAAACTTAATAAAATCGATTTGCCTAACATTAAACAAAATTTTTCAACATTATTCCAATTAATTTTAGTTTGTATGAAGTAAGGTTTATTTTTTTTTAATAAAGAAAGTTTGATTTTGAAGTAAATGGACATACACGTCTTGCGATGAAAATATTGACACTGATATACACGTTCTGCGCGCTGGTTGCCCTTACACGGTTTGCGTGTCTGTTTTCGGGTCCAATTCAAGTTGACATACACGGCGTTTGTGAAAAAAATATAGTTACACGGTTGCCGAGTGTTAATTCTAGGTTCTGATGTGACTCCACACGGAATGCGCTTTTTTATTGCCAAGCTTATTGCTGAAGAAGCAAAGATCTTAGTGTTAATCTTTTTCGCTATTAATAATTTTTCGTTTCAAAGACTAAATAAATCTAGCAAAAGCACTTTAAATTCAAACATGAGCAACAAAGTTATGCCAGTGCTATCTCAACTTTCGATGCAACAACAATCACTCACCAGCACCAATGTCCCATCAAATAAGTAGCCTTTCGTCCATAGTTGACGAACACAATTACAATTGACCAGTACTAGAGTATTCTTTTCGCACATTGAGAGACAAACAAAACAAAATTTAAAATAATGTTGTCTTTAATGGTAGAATGCCTATGAATAACAAAAAGTTAAATGACAGACAATTTAACTAAAAAGGTTCCAAATCCTACTTCGTTAATCTAAAAAGGCATAGATTTAAAACGACTAAGGCTTTGTCGTGTAAAGTTAATCATTGTGAAACTAATACAATACAATATACATGAAAAAAAAACTCAAGCACACCATGCAGGCTTTCTTGCTTAAAAATTATTAGCTTACTGGAACGCATTTTCTTTATTTAATAAAAAAATACAGCACAGACATGATAGAGCATTACCCACATCGTAATGGTACGTATTTGGGAAAATTAACGAACAGAGCAAAGCATTAGGCTGATTTTAGATTATACTTGACACCATTCAAACACTAATTCACAGTAACCCTGGTGTTAACCAAATTAACGGTGGCATACAGTGTTGCTTTAACTTAGTTAAAAGTTAAAAATAAGGAAACATCTTAAAACTGGATAATTATATATTTTCTTTCTGAATCGTATAAAATTCACATTATAATCAATGCTGAACTCATCACCAATCATGTCTGTGTGTGCGTGTGTGTGTGTGGGGGTGGGTGGGTGAGGCAATCAGTGAGTGATAGTTAAAATAATATAAAGGTGAATGGTGAATGCAACCGAAAAAAATGTTTTGGCGTAGATATTTTACAAACATAAAGACAAGTGGTGAATCAAATTTGTATTGCTTCGTCAGTGCTGAGAGTAGCGGGTTCGATCCACGTCGTTTATTTGAATTGTTCGTTCATGTTTCTTTCACTACCGCTATTCTCAACACTGACAAAGCAATACACATTTGATTCACCACTTGTCTTTATGTTTGTGAAATATCTACGCCAAAACATTTTTTTCGGTTGCATTCGGAGAAAAGACTCAGAAATTAATGAGGCAGATTATCGTAAAAGGCATGTGCATCCTTTAGCAATACAGACTTCAAGGATTGGAGGTGGTCGTACTTTGATTGCTTTATCTTCAGACGAGAAGAATAAAGTCTGTCGGGACCATTCACAGGGATGACATCGTTTCTGGGCAGTGGAAGGAGCTCCCAGTCATCTGCAAAGCTAGTTTTGAAAAACATTGAACCGTCTGGAGTATATTTCAGAGCCCTCAAGTTGGTCACGTTTGGAGCAGTAGCCTTCTTGCCTGGTTTGATGCTTTTTAAATTGCCAAAGTCCTTGTAGTTTGAAAAGAATGTATGATCTAAATACTTCACCTGGTAGGGCTCAGGCTGTTTCCTGGCACTCTTGATGACTTTGACGTAGTCAGAGGGGAGGTGGATCTCAACGCCTTTAAGTTTCTTTTCTATTGTGGCATGGACTGAGTCTACCTCCATTTGCGTATGACCGCGCTCTAGGAATTTTTGTTCCACTGTCTTGTCCTGGTTTTTGCAAAAGTGCCTCAAGGCACTGGCCAAAACATGGTTTCGATTTTGATACGTGCAGCCATCCGAAAAGATGATACATCGGTTAAACTGCAGCATGTTTTCTGTCAAGTAGTCTATTAAGCAGGATGCAAACTCATTTGCTGACATAGACCCTTCTGCCTCATTCCACAGATAACACATAGTGTCTTTGTTGCTAAGGTCAAATACACTGTAGTTGTGGACCTGTAGCTTAGTCTTGTAATACAAGGCCGATGCGAGGAGGCAAGGAGCAAGCAATACTCGCTGTACGTCCACAGTAATGACTTTTGTTGTAGACTCGGCACCATCAGCCTCAAGCTTGTCTTTTTCTTTTTCTTTTTGAGCAAGATCCTTTTTCTGTCTGTGGATCACGTACTCGTCCTGGCCGATATTGCCGGTGTCAAACGAGCAACAGATGTCACACCTATCTTTCCTTGGGTGAAATATTGATATACCCATTGAGGCAATTTCCTTCATGAAAGAGGACCTTGACATGCTTTGAATGTTCTGTTTGGTATATTCTTCATAAAGGTCGGCATAGCTTTTGAAAAACGGCTCGACGTATAATTTTTTTGTATCTTTCCTGCAGTAGTGTGACGGCATCTTTGGCAGGCTGTCCAAAAACTCTCTCAAAGCTTTAAGTTTAAGGTTCACTGGTGGGTGGTCAACACTTTGGTCATTCCGCATCTCACTTAAACTTTCATTTTCCTCATCAAATGATGATAAAACAAACCATTGCGTGAGTCCTGTTGTTGCAAGGAACATATTCTTGCACACTCTTACATTCAATCCGCCTTGGTCTTTGAGGTAGTACACGAGAGACGCCTTGCGTCGTGATTCTTGGCTCGTCTTCCTTTGTTTGACTGCCAACGACTCCACTGCCGTTTTTACAAAGACCCTCTTCTGTTCCCACGAGAGAGACCATGTCTCCTTGTGTATCTCTTCCCTCCGCACATCCGCTATCTGTCTACACCGATGGTGGCTTGCTTTGCAGTCACACCTATTCCCGAGAACCTTCTGCATTCTCTCTGTTGGGATGTATGTTTTGGTTCGTTTATCCAATTGCCTTCCCATATATGATTCTCCTAGCTCTCTTTTCCGCTTCATCTTTCCTTTGCCAAGATTCTTGGTATCTAGCCCTGTGTTACTGTTAGCAGATTCCACTGATGGTTGAATAGTTTCAGGTTGGCTTCTGCTACTTGTGACATCTTCTTCAGGGATGTTTGAACCATCTTCTATCATTGCTTCTGTTCGACGTATTGTCTTGTTTTGTTCCCTGTTGACTGTCACGTTTTCGTCTTCTCTTATATCTGAACCGTTCACACATTGATTCTGATTGTTGGCTGCTCTTGTGTCTTCTTCTGAACGTATTTCTGGATCTATTGTGATAGTAGGTTGAGTCTGATTTTCGGGCGCTGTTGCGTTTCCACCTGCATGTGCTCTTGGGTTTACTGTATTGACAACTGGAGTCACGTTCTTGTTTGTTACATTTATAGAGCTAGCATCGCCACTTTCACAAGTTCTGCTTACACATAGTGTATGACTATCTGTTACTGTTCTGTTTTTACCTCCTGGCACTTCCAATATGTTCCCAGTTTGAACCTGTTCACTGGTGCCCTCCATCCGATCATCTAACTCCTTTTCTAGTGTTTGAGTCATGTTCATCCTCTTTCCTGCTTCAAAAGACATGGACACATTTTCTCGACCCGTTGGCGTGTTTATTTCAGAAGCAAGATCGGTCACTTCTGGTGTATCTTCCGTACCTGCCCGTTTCAGGGAATAGTTTTTCGATGGCAAAAGCTCTGTATACTCCAGCTGACTTTGTTCATCATTGGCTGAAGATGCTGTCACATGAACGTTAAAAGATGGGTGACCGCTAATATCGAGTGACACGTTTGGGAATATGTCTTCTGTTGAGAATGATATATCACTGAGCGGTAAGCTGCAATTATGCTCACTCAAACAAAGTGGAGAGTATAAATTCAGCTCATCCGCAATAGTTCCTGTAAACTCCCCTAACTGGTTCACGCCATCAGCAACAAACTCTTTAGTTCTCTCTTCCACACATTCAGTCAATCCGTTCACCAATTCACTCATCACGTCTCCAAGAGACTTTCCGATACACTCTTCTAGAGAATTACTCATTCCCCCTATTGGAGTGTCTTTTGTGCCCTCTTCAAGCGACGCCCTTAACCTCTCTCTATCAGAACCTCTTGCGTTCTCTTTTAGATCCAATCCCTCGCCTAGATACTCCATCAGACTATCTTCTGGAGACCCCTCATTCATATACTCTCCCTGAGACTCTCTCGTATACTCTCCTAAAGATCCACCCATGTTATCTTCATGACACTCTCTCACATCCTGAACATCGCAACGACGTTCAGCATGTTCTTTCCTTCTTGTAACAATATCTTCATTTGTTGTGTCGGATGCATGATTTATCACAATCTCTTTTTGACTGTCTCCCATACCCTCTTTTAAAGATGCACTCATAGTTTCTTCCAGCGATTTTCTCATACTTATTTCAAGAGAACCTTCCATAACGCTAACAAAATGGCTCGGCGAGCTGTTAGCCTTTTCTGTAACAGTGTTTTCAATAGTTGGTTTGGTTGCATGATATTTGGTAGAAAGAAGGTGTTTTAAGACAGAATTATTTGTATTTTCTTTAGTCTTTGTCGCGTTTTTCCTTTCTTGGGTTGTTTCATTTTTTGAAGCTGACGAAGGTCCACCTGACAAGCCCTTGGATTTGCTCATCATCAAGATCTTCATCGCCCGGCTGTAGGGTTCCATTGTTCTGGAAAAAAGAAAGAAATCGGCAATGTTTAAACAGAAAATACTGAATATCATATCTCTTTTTTTACTGCGTAGTCAAAGTCATTATTATTATTATTATTATTATTATTATTATTATTATTATTATTATTATTATTATTATTATTATTATTATTATTATTATTATTATTATTATTATTATTATTATTATTATTATTATTATTATTATTATTATTATTATTATTATTATTATTATTATTATTATTATTATTATTATTATTACTATAAATATTAATTACAATAAAAATTAATAACAGCTATTTTCTAGTCAAGCATTTCAATTTTGATCAATGATTGTTAGAGACAAAACGGACGCCGTTTGTGCTTCACAAAGGAAAGCAGTAACAAAAATGTAAATTAAAAAAAAATCTGTTTTATAATATTAAAATCAAGTGAACGAATTACCTGTAAAAGACAAGACTATGTAGTGCTTGCTTACAGAGCTTGAAGATTGTATTGTAGTCAAGATTCCACTTTATTCAGATATTTATTGTCAGTCTAGGTGATAAGAAACAAAGAAATAGAAGGATTGGGTTTATTTAAAAAATTATCTTGTGTATAGCAAAGCAAGTAAAGGTACAAATGTATAAAAAGTTATGCATTTTTTAAACTTATTAACTTTAGATAAATGAACCCATGCAGAGGATAAAACGAAAAATCAAAAATCAATCGCAAAAAAACGCTTTCAGTCAGTCATTTTATGATTTGCGCACAACGTGTAAGTCAACTGACGAACCAAATTGACGGCTCGGTTGACATTGCCGCACCACATAGCACTGCGCACCACGTGTATGTCAGGGTCGCAGATTTAAAGTCTACATTGTCAATGATATTAAATAGAATTTTCTAATTAAAATTGTACAGCATTATAAATAAGTAAATATATAATGATAAAACACCATTTATCAGTCTAAGATATCAGAAACTTACCTTTGATACAGCGTTTTCACAACAAAATGTGTAAAGCTTTGGCGGAGCTGTCAGGGGCAGACATGCACGGCGTGCGAGTGTCAAAAATGAAAGTGAAAGGAGTTACACGGTTTGATCACATGACAAAATTCCTTATTTAGATTCATGGTACGGTCTGGTTATTTTTAGAGATGGTGTATAATTGTCTGCCGGTTATTTTAAGCAAAAAATTTCATTTGACCTAATTTCGGACTTACACGGTTTGCGACTGTTACCATCGATATATATATATATATATATATATATATATATATATATATATATATATATATATAAATATATATGTGTGTGTGTCTGTGTGTGTGTTTCGCAAGAAACATACACCTCTAACCTAGAAATCAGCCAGTGTGAGCGAGTGTGTTCTTCCACCCTAGATCTTTCTTTCTCCACTGCTCTGGAGATTTATCATATAATTTGTGACACGATTATATTCAGATCAACCTTAACCTACCATCTACCATCTTGTACTGATTATCATAATGTTTTGACCTGGTTAATTTGATTATCAGAAATCACAGCAGAATTACTGAGAGTAACAATATAGTCAGCCAGTATCCCGTTTTTTATGGAAAAATTCAAGAATCTTGCAAATTTCTTCGCTATTGGGGAATATTATCTTAGATTTAAACTAAAAAGACCAGAACCAACCTTAACTTTTCTTCTACTATATTCTATTGATTCTCTAAATGTTTTACTGTAGTTATTTTTACCATCAGAAAATCACATCAGACTCACTGAGGGTAACAGTTTTGTCAGCCGGTGTCCCAGTCACCTTGGCGGGATCGCCTGTCACACCAGGATAGATGTATCCTGTAAAGCTGTGTGTCCCCTCCCCCAGCTCCTGGACTGACACACTGACTGAGCATTGAGACCTGTAGTAGACTGGAGTCTCACCAGTTTCTGGGTGGCTGTAGATTGGTTTGATAATCCCCACAGAGTTACCGCCCTGGGAGTGAAGATAAACAACGGTGAGATGAGCTTTTGGGGTCATCATTGTTTCCCAAGAGACTATTCAGTATTGTGTATGAGATAAATTTGCTGCTGAAGTAACCAGCAATTTTAACTCTTAAAACCTAGTCTACATAAATTCACGGCCGTGCCAGCCAATCTAGATTGAAACAACTATAAATTAACGTTTCTCAAATAAAGTTTCAGCTGTTTCAGCCATCAATTGTAAGCATCTCGCCCTCTTCATCCTCTCAATATTATTAAGATCATGAAGGCATGTGTACAACATCTTGCCCTCATCATCCTCTCAATATTATTAAGATCATGAAGGCATGTGTACAACATCTTGCCCTCATCATCCTCTCAATATTATTAAGATCATGAAGGCATGTGTACAACATCTTGCCCTCATCATCCTCTCAATATTATTAAGATCATGAAGGCATGTGTACAACATCTTGCCCTCATCATCCTCTCAATATTATTAAGATCATGAAGGCATGTGTGTAACATCTTGCTCCAAACTCTCTCTCTCTCTCTCTCTCTCTCTCTCTCTCTCTCTCTCTCTCTCTCTCTCTCTCTCTCTCTCTCTCTCTCTCCCTCTTTCTCCCTCAATCTCTTTCTTTCTCTCTCCAAGCAGAAAAACAAAAACACTTAGGAGAGCAACTAAAATAGAAACTAAAAGGATGCGCATGTGTTTCACAAGACACACAGTAAATTTAGATGTTTATTGGGAACAGGCACACACCTACATTTATACAAGGCAAGAAAAGCAACTCTACAACAACGGTTTTAATATAAAAAAATTTCGCTATTGTTTGCCTTTGATGGAAAAAAAAAGATTTTAAGTTGCACTAATTGTTTGCCTCTTGTAGCTATCAAGCTGTATATCAGTTCGAAGTTCTCTTTGTCTCTGTCTTTCTGTTATGTGTTTTAATCAAACCACTGGGGTAGGAAGCGGAGCAGCCAGAGGTCTTCATTATACAAAGTGTCAACAAGACGATGAAGTATTTTATTTTTAATTTGGTTACACTGTGTTTTGTAATTCTTATTTTCTTTATTCCAGTATTCATACACGGAACAATTTTTTGCTGATAGCATTATTCTAAAATTATTTACTGAACTCTTTTTTTCCATTAATCTAACACACTGTGCAGGGTACATAAACAACCTGGCTGTTCTTTCTCTAATACATTTCCGTTCAAACATAATCGGTTCAATTATCAACCAACTATGGATCACTAATAAAAGAATCAAAAACCTTCGATTATTCAAACCCTTGATGCTAGCACAGCTTTAAGCTGGAACTATATTTTTGTTTCAAAACTTACAACACAAGCAAAGACAAAGGACAGCACACAAAGTCCTGCCTAAAACAACATCCTTATAATTATGATCAGACTCAATGTACATTCTGGTATCTGTGGTGAGACTGTAAGAAATGTCATAAAACTTAGCATTTGAAATAAGAGTTTAAATCTTACATTCAGACCTTAAACAGACAATGTCATCTTAATCTGCCCTTTTGAGAAGATCAGCTGCCTGAATATTACTTGCAATTTCAGTATTGTTCCACATGGTTCTTTTTTATTTTGTAAGCTTAATACAGACCTGACTTGATAAATTGTGTTTTCACAGTCATTTCGCATACTAGTTATATTCTTTATCTAACCAGAAAAAAAATAATTAGTTTGCTTTTAATTGGTTAAAAGTAATGCTCTGATGTGTTTATTCAACAAATAAAAATGTATATAAAGAAAATACATAAATAAGTCTATACAACCAAAGAACAGGACTCACATCCTTTTCTCTGTAGAACCTACACGTGGCCCTTGGATAAACTTTACTGGTAGAGCAGGAGGCATTGAAAGACTTGATATCACCCGACTCGGTGTCTTCACTCACTGTACAGGACGGGCTCTGTAGTGGGGCTGGTAGGACACGATTTAAATCAAGGAGAAATTTGATAAGAATGACTATGCGCTTAAAAAGCTGGTTTTATTCTCGTATGTTAAAGAGGATTTTCTCCTCTGTTGAAGAAAGTATTACATTGAAGACTGAATTTTTTTTGTCTGCACATTTCACTGGTTTGCAAAAGAGCGGGCAGCAAAAACAAGTATCCCTAGGTCAGCAGGCAATTGGTGGGCAGAAGAAACAAGTACCAGCAGGTAATCAAATAACTTGCGTGCAGTAAGATAGTGGCAATGTCTCCACACTCCCCTAGTGACTGATCCAAAACATTTCTAACCTATCATCGAGTGGCTTGAAAATCTTCCCGCTTGACCACAACCCTCTTTCCCTTTGTGATTACCTTTCCAATGTCCATTCCCCGGGCAGCTGGTCATTACAGCAACATAAGGCAATGTGGTCACACACTGTCACAAGAGGTGACAGCCTTCTATGGGTTCACATCAACCACACTAACTATAATCAATAATTAGTAATTTCAATAAAAATTAGAACTGCAAGTACATAACATGGATTTTCGCATTGGGAAGTTGGAAGGCAAGATTGATGGCAGTCATTGGAAGGTCAGTTCAGAGACCTGGAGGTATGTTGTGAAAGATCAATATCTCCTCGTCGGTCCTTCTCCACGGGGAAGTAAATGTTGTGGGTGTGGGGAGCCAGATTATTTTTTAATCTGAGAGTCCAGTAAAACCTCTTGTGACTATTTAAGAACAAGGGTATTTTGTATCACTGACAAGTCATTCGGAAGTCTAGGACGAACTGGGAGTGCGGACCGGCTCTCCCATCTCTCCAGCAGCAGACAATCCATGCGAGGTGTCTCTCTGTATACAGTGGACGGATGTCAGTGGAAAAAATGCAGGAGGTTGGTTTCTCCATAAGGGATGGATATGTATTTGGGTTCCACCAGAAATTTCCCCTTGGTATCTGGATTTGGTGGCCAGATTAGTCGGGAGGTGAGAGAGGTTAGACCTGAAGTTATTATCCTCGAGGTAAGGCATCTAAATTCCAGGACCTTCTTTAGGGAGGGAGCGACATGAAGGGTTTCCAAGTGATATCTTTCTAATGCAGGAGGAATATATGGGGAATGGGGGAGGGTATCTCCGCGATATCTCCCTTGTGCACGAGAGATCCTGTGAGGTATGAGGTACTTTTTTAAAATCTTTCTCATTAAGTTCAGGCTATAAAAAGAGAAGGGGTATTACCACGGAAGAGATTGGAGCGTGGTGTAATTGGCTTGCTGTGAGTGTAGTTTGGTTTACCTCTAACAATTTAACTAGAATGACGTCATAGCTTTTTGGGTGGACGTTGGGAGTTGGCGTGACTGTAACGTCATATCTCTAGGCCCGGGCTTGCTTGATTGCTACTTAAGTAACGTCATTCTTGAAGTATTTGAGGTGTTGAAAGGAGCTTTCCTTCTACACCTTTACTCTCGGCCACCTTCTCTTCTCTGGAGAAAGACTGTCATTACTTCTACTGCTACTTCTGATCCTGGTCACAATTTAACATTGGACAAAGTACACTTCAGTGTCATTATTCTCAACTTTATCATCGTCACCTTTCTTTTATTTTTGATTTACTTCTATTAGCGAGATGAAAATTTTACACTTAGACCACCTCATTCATCACACCATTATATTCAAATTCAACTTTTGTGTTGTCCTCGCATTTGTTTTATTGTTTCTATTATTATCTTTCTTCAGTGAAATTCAAACTTTGCTTTGTCACCTTTTTGCGAGGCATTATAAACGAAATCAAATTATATCTAAGTATGTATCTCAATTGCACAACAAAAACTTTGAAAAGTGCATGACTGTGTTGCACTCACAAACCATAGTATCAGCTGTTAGTTTTTTTTTTATATTAATTAATAGGTAGTTGATCTATTCAGCGTATCAGAGCGGTAGGAAACACAGATTAGAAATGGAACATCAGGTGTCCAGATTGAGCAAATATTATTAGTTTTGGACACAACATACTTCCGTTCTGTAATCAGCTTAAAACAGGTTCCCTACCAGTATTTTTGATGGTCCCTGTATAAAAATATACAACTTGTGTGGCTAATTTTTAACTGAAATTTAAGACAGCACTTTCCTGACTTCATAACACACAAAAATCGATATTATGATAGTTTTACCTAAATCATGGCCTTAAATCGACGATTGTCCACTATAGACAGGCCTTATGATGTTACTGCCATCTTTTATTATAAAATTAAAAAAAAAAATCACTTATATGATATGAGACATCCACAATATTACGCTGGAAACGTATTTAATTGTGTAATAAAAAGGCACCTGGTGTCAATTTTTTCTTTGTGATCTAAACCTAGATCTAGATCTAATGCGTCTGATTTATGCAACGCACGAAGCAGTGACTATCGAACCGTTTACCTGAAATAATATGAAGAACGTTTTAAGATTGATAAGGAGAAGAGTGTACTTACTTTTTCGTATATCTTAGATTTCCTGGACCTAATAAAATATGCAGGGCCGGGTCTGTAAAGTATGGTTACTCTTTACTCACCTTTTTATCTTTGGTTATGTTAGATTCCTGCCATTTGCATTATCGGTGGATCAGAACTCGCCTAACTGCAATTCATTTATAATTGATATTTGAAAACAAGTTAGTATGTGATTTACGAGAAGACTCCTAAAATGTATTTCGAGTAAATGTTAACTCTTAATAACACCTCGATGACTTGTGTCGTATATTGGTAAAGTACTTAGTCACTTCATACTTCATGCTACTTCTTCGAACAAAACTGCTAACTACTGCCATGCAGCAATATTGAAAAATAGATGCACTAAATCTTAAAGGTGAAGTTTAACATGTTATCATCCTTCTCATTATTCTGGTTAACAAAAGATGATTGAAGCTTAACCAACTCATGTCTGTTGCTTCACAACTCTGTGTATAAAGCAACCTATCTGATTCAATACATTGTAATTCCTCTTAAATATAAGTCTACAAAAAAATTTTGATTAAAATAAAATCAATGATTTTTATTTAGAAATTTAGTTGTCCGCCATATTAGTTTTGGTCACAACAAACTTCATTTCCATGACAACTAGCTTAAAACGGGTACCCTACCAGTATTTTTCCTGGTCCATATAATAAAAAAATGCATTGTGGACACAGTGACAGGACAGGTAGGCATAAACTTCTGGATCTTGATGTAAAATGTTAAAGAGAAATGGATCTCATTTAAGAAAAACAAAATATAAAATAGATTTGCGATATTTTAAACAAAATGTTGTGCCTTGAAAGTTTTGAAAGATGCATGGAAAGCTAACATGTTATGCTACATCTTTGTGTGTGACCGATATGATTTATAAGTAAATAAACGCCTGTAGGAAAACCATGTCGCGAATACAATGTCCTAATACAGAGATGGTGCGTGGTAAAGAGGCCCCTTTCATTTATTTTAGTTTAAAAAAGACGTTTCATCAGTTAAGTAAATTAGAAAAAAGTGAAACAAAAGCATTAAAAGAAAAAATACAAAAATTATTTTAAAAAGTGCAAAAATTTGAACTTACCATAGACTTCCAGCTTGTCACAGGAAGTCATTGAACCACCAGAGCATGGGTCACATGTCCACTTGACCGCCATGTTGAAGGGGTCAGTCATGGACATGTTTTCGATGGTCATTGTAGAACTTAAGTAACAGATATGCTGCTGTCAAAGCCAAAACATCCCTGACTGCGGCTACAAAGAGCAGCAATTAGACCGCCAGTTATCCCAGTCAGTACAGTACATGTCAACAGTACATCGTGCTTTGCTGACATTGCAGCGCTCAAGGTTGTTAGCTCACCTTCTCTCACAGGACTACACATTGGCTCAACTGGAGTTAAGAAAAAAAAAAGAAAAGCTTCAAACTATCTTAACATAATATTTGTTTTATCTATCTGTGCATCTACCTACGAAAAAAAAATATAGGAATAATTCACAATTCGATCTCTATTTTAGGTCAATAGTTATGTTTTAAATATGTGTGTGCAAATATTTGTATGCCCTTGTTGTATTCCATCTCTTACAACAAACAAGACAAAAACAGAGGAACAAAGAGGGGTACAGAGAGAGAGAAAGGAAGAGGAAGTTAGAGATGGAGTGGCGCCTCTTCAAAATAACAGAGGAAGACTGAGACAGACAGAGATGTAGGAAGAGAAAATAAGATACGTTTACAAATAAACGAAAAAAAGACACGTAGAGAGACAGGGATAGAAAAGGGAGGAGAACGACAGAAAAAAATCATCCAGAAAAAGAATTACATAATTCATACGAGAACATTCATGATGCACGTTAAGTTAATGCGCAATAAAATAGCAACCAATCAGAACAAAAGTAAACAAGAAATGATGAAATCATCATTATGCTAGGACTAAGTGGAAGATTCCAGAAAAATCTAAGCCAGTGCGAACTATGTACAAACAAACGAAAAACAAAATTTAGGCTTGAAATACATACATTATACAATTAATAAAACAATGTACACAATCTACGTCGATCCGCGAACTAAAAAGTACGCACCTATACAGGGTGAGGAAGTCAATAGATCAAATTGCAGCACAATGCATCACAATGAACAACCCTAATTGCTTGATGTCATGTTATTATTGGCATAAAGGGCAAGGTTCTTAACCATTTTTATTGGAATACGGGATTATGCTAAAAATCATACAAAAAAAAATTTTAAATTACCTTTCTTGCAGGAAATAATTTAGTATTATAACCGAGTGAAGGCTGCACGTAAAAACTAATACCTAGTCTGGGAATCAAAAAGATAACTGATTTGTCAGACGATAATCAACAAGAGAAGTTACAACAAAATATCAATGACAGAAACACTGCTTGAAAAAAAATAATGTTAGCAGTGGAGGTTCATAGTTTGGTTATCCTGATTTATCTCCAATTTTGTGTTTGAAAGTGTTCACTCGGGGAAGAGCATGTAGGCCAAAGTTTGTTTTGTTTCACTGGCAAGCAGCCCTCGATATCAACATAATGCTTCAGATAGAGAAACGGCTGGAACCACCACTGCCGTATGCTCGTCATGCATATTAATTTGCAAGAACTATGTCCTAAATTATATATTGGTGTCTGGGTTAGTGTGGGTTCGGTTACCTTTGTAGGCAACTATTTTCTGTGTTGAAAATAATGTGGAGACC
Source organism: Elysia crispata (assembly GCA_033675545.1). Classification (NCBI taxonomy): domain Eukaryota; kingdom Metazoa; phylum Mollusca; class Gastropoda; family Plakobranchidae; genus Elysia; species Elysia crispata. The sequence goes on along the minus strand of JAWDGP010005379.1, from coordinate 1,477 downwards.
TTTCTGTTACAAAAAGACAGTCAAGAGATTATGTGATCAATTGATTGTTCACTGCACAAAAACTCACGGAATAATAAGACTACAATTAAGATTTTTTTCTGTAAGAAAGAGAATATTGGAAAATTCAATTTATTTCTCTTCAAAAATAATAAAGTCTGTTTAACTTTTTCCTTTCGTCCATATTTGAAGTGGTGAAAATTTTCGTCTAACATATAATGTGGATGGATCATGGACAAAATCTAACATAAGATGAGGATAAGTCACAGACAAGCGGCCGGTTTGCCGGGTTGTGGATCGCTAGTTTATAGCTTCCTCCTCAGCAACAATTGATACACACAAACATGAGGATAAAACGATCCTTTAATACCTGTGACTAGCTTTGTGCTGAACAGAGCAGCTGCAGACGTTACCCGCAACAAGGAAGTAAAATACATCTTGTAATAGCTCCTCAGAGATTTTGTTCCTTTTTCACTCTTTTATACCATTGCAATGTGTTGTGGTTGGTAGAGCATTCAAATGTGTGCACGAGATTGTACAAAATTGAAACGTTTACACATTCTCGCTTTACAACCTTCACAGGCAGTGGTTCTGGTAAGGAAACTTTAGTACATAGCTCAATTAAGATAAGACAGAATTTGTATAAATGAATCTACTTTACAAAAAGAACTAGACTTCGTGATGGTGTTTTTCCAAAGTGTCTGGAAGATGATCATCATAGAATTCAAGCTTTATTATCACGTCAAATAAACAAGGTTAGATCTAGTTACATAATTACTGGAATAATTATCTGAAAAAAAAATTTATTCTAAGATATATACGATTTATCCTTTTGCTACATTTTATATAGATTATACGATTTATCTTTTCTTTATCCTGTTAGATTTCAAAGTGATCTCAGTGTAAATAATGTTGTTTTTTTTTTGAGTCTACTGAAATAACACAATTATGATACTAAAAAGATAGGAAGAAAATATGCATGTTTGATTGTATTTTAACTTAACAATCAATTAGAACCAGTAAAGAGCTGAAGCAAAATGATTCTTTGAACTATTAGGCGGCATAAGAGTCATATTTTGACGCTTGTAGAAGAAAAGATAAATCGATGATTGTTGATAGAATCTCATTCACACACCCACCCACCCACACACACACACACACACACACATATATATATATATATATATATATATATATAAATACACAAAAAGAGAGAGAAAGAGATCGATAGGTACATACATAAATAGATATAAATGTTTTGATATATAAATCTTTTCTTAAAGAAAGAGTTAGACTTGTTTACTCCTGTGTCCTCAGACGACATTACGCTAAGAGACTTTAAATCATTACTTAAACCGTATTGATGTGTGTGTCTCTTTACACTCTCTTCTACTCTCTTCAGGAACAGACCATCCATATGTCGCTGATAGTTCTGCTGCTGCTTATCTCATACTGGACACCAGGTGGGTGTTTATCATAT
>JAWDGP010005378.1:77500-118483 GCA_033675545.1 Elysia crispata | reverse complement strand
TCTACAGCATATTGCATATCTAGGTATTACCTACCTGTCTACATGAGAAAATTATAAGAAACTTGTTTATCTGTTTATGGTATGTTTTACAATAACTGTTGATGCTGTCGTTCTATCCTTTTTTTAATTCCATTAAACATTTGAAATTATTCTATCAACATACCTTTCCTTCCTCTGTTAGATTGGTCAGCATAACAACCCTGTCCACTCCCTGCTCCCAGATCATGCGCATGAAGTCATTGATGGTCCTATCACTGGGTGCTTTTCACCGTCACCAGATAGAATAGGGTGTCGAAAAATGTTAACAAGTGAACACAGGCCGTCGAGCACACATTCAAGCTTTACTTCTTTTTTTTTTTACTTTGGACTAACATTCTTCTTACAGCTAAACTCTTAGTAACATCTTCTTAATTCAGCTATTACTTATATGTAAATTAACTATTCATTCACTATTTTTATCGAAAATTAATAAACGTTATGGTTTTTTAGGTTTTTTTTTGCTTGGAATTTAAAGTCATAGCAAGAGCTACACCGTCTAAACCGAATCTCGCATTTTTGTCATTTTCAATATTTGCTTGATCTTTTTTACGAAAAAGTTCAGCTCAAAAGTGTAATTGTTTTTAAATAACGACGGATAATCAGCACATTGACTTCTCGTTAATGATATATTCCATATGTTGGGATCACCAAAGGATTAGCCAGTTATTCTAACATACCTTGCGAGGCTATGTATTGATCATCGGTAGAGTAGCCCTGTGAAGATAAATATGTTGGTCAGTTCTGTTTTTCAAACATTTGTTACTTTATTTACATGATCTACATATCTGTCATTGGATAAATGATAAATGATAGCGGATTTTGCTTATGACAGTGCATATGCCAAATGCAGTTGGGCTACTCTTTCAAGAGCTCAAAATGTTTAACGATACACAATAAAAATGCCAGCCCTATAGAGATAATTATTTTAAGTTCTGCCTTCTCTAAAACAGCAAGGATTTTTAAAATATATAAAGCCGAACTTGTTCCAAATAATTTCATTGCTTTTAAGTCATTTTCTTTATTGCATATCCGCATGATTGAATAATTTTCACACAAATTCTTATATTGTCTTTACAAATGCTTTAAAAACATTGTCGACATAACTCACACGAAAGGGCTGTGCCAGGTCATAGAATAACTAAAATTAAAACATGTTTAGAAGGAAAGAATGACAATTGCTTCTTTCCTTTATAAAGCTTTCAAAGTTCCAGTAACTTTGTGGCTTACAGGAAAGTCAAGTGGAACAGCTTTATAAAGTAAATGTAGAACTTTTAAAGAATCGAGGATTCTTCTCTTTACAAAGAGCATAACTCTCTCAATAGCACAGTTACTGGATATACGTCCATTATTTGTTAATAACTTAAGGACGTTGGCCACCTACAAACTTCAGGAAAAAGGAACTCACCTTTACATAGGAAGCGTTGATATAGTCTGAGTCAAGTTCCAACGGATTCTGAGTCAGTGTGAAGCAGAACCCTGGTCGAGTCATCTGGGGTGAGGAAACAAAGGGAGAACCATTCACTTGGATCAAAGCTTCGATTACTCTCTCTCTCTCTCTCTCTCTCTCTCTCTCTCTCTCTCTCTCTCTCTCTCTCTCTCTCTCTCTCTCTCTCTCTCTCTCTCTCTCTCTCTGTCTAATCATCTTAAAACATATTTCAAAAATATAAGATTTGTTTCACAGCCAGTTTTGCGGATTTTCTTTTCTTTTTTTTTTTGCCAGAAACGAAACGATTTCAATAGCTGGATTTTGTTTTTATTTATGTTTTTTTCATAAGAAAATCTAACAGTAGGACGGCTTAACATTTCTATACAAACTAACATAAATACACACATGCATACATCATACACACATAAAAAAATTCAAACATACATGCAAGTAAAATTTTATCAATGGATTTTCTTGATACCACTCAAGAAAGGTCGTGCCGAATTCCTTTCTAAATCATACGGCTGAAAACATTGTAAACTTGTTATTCTGTACTCGTGTTAAATAACAAAGAATTACGGTACGACTACATTTTTTATATTAAAAAAGGTATATTTATATGTTCAAAGCTAGGCTGGGAAAGAGAAATGTATGTCACAGCTATGGAAAAGACGTATTGAGTATAAAGCTCGGAGATTAAATAATTATTATTCAAGTAAACACAAATTGAGGGAATCAGGGATACATAACATAATGTGTGAGATAGATAAAATCAAAGAAAAGAAAAGAGAGTGAAAAAGAGAGAGAGAGAGAGAGAGAGAGAGAGAGAGAGAGAGAGAGAGAGAGAGAGAGAGAGAGAGAGAGAGAGAGAGAGAGAGAGAGAGAGAGTGAGGGAGAGAGAGAGGGTGGGGGTGAGACATGAAGCAGTATTCAAAGGAGATGGAGAGAGACAATAATAATAAATCTATGCTCACAAGGAATGATATTCTTGTATCTGTTTTTCTTGACATTCTGCGGGGAGAGTCCAGCGGTCTGTGGCGAGCTTCTGACCATTGGAACAGACTGGATACACCATAGTCGATTAACAGTAAACTAAAGATAAATTCATCATACCACCTCTGATATACCTTTCTGTTACTTGTTTTGATACTCTATTCTGAATCTTTTATTTTCAGAATATTCCATTGTTTTCACAGAAATGTGCTCCTCTAAAGTGACTTGTTAATCTTCTAAACAGTTCTAAAAATTGTATTGATTTAGTTCATCAGAGTCAGACTAGCTAGAGTACCACCTCGTGATGAAGTAAAACGGTTCTAGTATTAGTGAGAGACCCTAGAAGGATGATTTTCTTGATTACTGTTATAATTCTTTTTATTATTCTTTTTCTTATTTTTGTTCTAGTTCTTCTTCTTCTTCTTCTTCTTCTTCTTCTTCTTCTTCTTCTTCTTCTTCTTCTTCTTCTTCTTCTTCTTCTTCTTCTTCTTCTTCTTCTTCTTCTTCTTCTTCTTCTTCTTCTTCTTCTTCTTCTTCTTCTTCTTCTTCTTCTTCTTCTTCTTCTTCTTCTTCTTCTTCTTCTTCTTCTTCTTCTTCTTCTTCTTCTTCTTCTTCTTCTTCTTCTTCTTCTTCTTCTTCTTCTTCTTCTTCTTCTTCTTCTTCTTCTTCTTCTTCTTCTTCTTCTTCTTCTTCTTCTTCTTCTTCTTCTTCTTCTTCTTCTTCTTCTTCTTCTTCTTCTTCTACTTCTTCTTATTATTATTATTATTATTATTATTATTATTATTATTATTATTATTATTATTATTATTATTATTATTATTATTATTATTATTATTATTATTATTATTATTATTATTATTATTATTATTATTATTATTATTATTATTATTATTATTATTATTATTATTATTATTATTATTATTATTATTATTTATATCCTGATGATTGGTGTGGCAGGAATAATTTAGTCGAGTCCTAAGTATAAATAAAAACAAATAAATTGGGATCGATTTTCGTTGTCAAGAGAATTATCCTGAAGCTATAATAATGAAAAAATAGTAGTAGAATGAGTAGAAAGTTTTATATACCTTGACATTGTTCTAGATATAAATTAAGTTGAAAAATAACACATATGTTTTTGTCAGTAAAGTTAAAACAGAATGTCTTGTTTAAGGAAACTCATGGGTTTCATCGTCAAATCAAATATACTTCAAATGTTTAATCTTATGATTTTCATTGTTCTAAGTTTTCCCCATATCTGCTGGCGAGGTAACATTTAAAAGCAAGGCAAGGGTAGATTGGGTAAATAGTGTGAAAAGCAAAAAGTGGGGTGGGTGATAGTAGGTAAAAAAAAACACGTCGATCTAGTTACATTGTTCCATTGAGGTACAACAAACAAAATGTTCGAAACCACAAAAGACCACACAAATTCACTGCATAAAGAATATGACTGCAGACAAAAACAGCCAGTCACTCAAACTTCTTTCTGCCAAAATCAATTACTATTAAATAATAAAAGGTGAAGACTGTAAAAGGCGTGTGTAAAAACTACTACTAGACCAACAGGAAATTAAGTGCAATAACTCTTTCATATCCTCTGTGTAATATTATACGTTAAGTTCTATATGCTCTTTAAACTTTAAGATATGATGTTAAAACTAATAAGACTATTATAATAACTTTCATTTTTTATTCATTATAATCTTTAGAAGGTAAACATTTTCAAGTTGCTCTATATGACACTTGTCCTGATCTCTGAATGCTCTCCGAGTCTGTAAACAATTTTAAACTAGCTCTATATAGAAACACTATGGCATCTAGCTTATATGTAGAAGACGGGGAAATAAAGGACATGTTGGAATGATGATGCTAAAAGAAATTATGGCAAATGTAAATGATATAGATTTACTGCTTATGTTGAAACGATGTCTTTTGTGAATAATATAGAAAATAAGATAGAGAAGGCGTGAACGTAGAGCAAGAGGTGAGAGGGGATGAAAAAATGGTGTTGAAAACAGTGGTGATGATTCGGACATTTATAATTATAGTAACTATTTAAATAAGACATACACTAAGATGTAAAGAGACTGTTGATAAATCAGATCGGTGGCAAAAAATAGACAACCGTCAAGAATTTATGGGGGAAAAATTTTTTTTAACCTTACCGAGAATTGATCTTTGAAATATGAGTCTGTCGCGTGCTGCCTGATGTAGGTGTTCAAGGTCTCCACAGGAACTGCTGTATCGGAAAGGTCGTCTTGGTCATCTTCCTCTATGTCTCCCACCATGTCTTCATGATCTGTTGAAAATTTTAGGACTTTAATAATCCACCTGAATAAACTATGATTTGCAGAATATATCGCACTTTAGACCTAAACATTGCCGTATATCCTTCAGACAATAATTCTAGATGGATAAAATACCAGCTCGCTTCGAACACTCTTCACTCGATATCCATGGAGACCTTTCTACCTATAAACGTTGCTCTTTTGTTTGTTTTCATAGTTTTCTTCAACTTGCGAAAGCCAATACAGTACAGATATCGCCGCTTGAAAATTTGGCCACTTACCTCCTTGACATTTCGAAATTCTTACAGAGCATTTAATTTTTTTAGAGATGGCCTATAAGAGAAGAATTTAAGTTTTTCTGAGTTCGAATCATTGAGTTTTATCTACCATCAATGAGTTAAAGGCCAACAATAGTTAATGAAGATCTACAAAATTAATATTGTTTCAATTATTTCTAATGAATATCGCTGAAAAGGCATAAAGTATAAACTTACTGTGCTTGACCTTTGATGAAGAGGCTTCGCCATTGTTTGAATCTTTCTGAAGAGCACTAGCATGGCTGATTCTGCTCGACTCTTCTCTGTCATTATCTTCCACACTGGGCAGTTCTCGACTCAGACTGATGTTGTCCTCCAGGTCTTTCTTTTTTTGCTCTTTCCTCCTGTGACATCTGCAGGTAAGTTTTATTTGGGGCATGTAGTTGGTGTATTGAGGGAAATAAATATTTAGGAATGTTGGAGCTTCAGTTGCATATGATTTCCTGAAAATCGTAGATTCCATATCTAACACAGTGTGATGGTCACTGATGGACACAAGCCTATTAATCTTATCCTACAAGTCCACCAGTCTGTCATTGGACATGGCCGTTCACACAGAGATGATATTTAGCAAAACATGACGGTTTTTCGCATGAACACAGACCTCCCTAGGAATCTGATAAACTTCATATTTAGGTTGGTTTATTGGTTTCAAAATTTTACCCGGTAAAAGCCACTTGATGCACTAACCACCACGTACGGTGATCCAAGGCTTTAAGTTAAAAAAAAAAACAAAACAGTATCGCAAAGATCATCAGAAAAGTTACTGTTAAAGTTCAAAAGTTCAGGAATTATTTTGTTTTTTTCTTCGCCTCCTACAAGCCCTTTCTTCTGTAATATAATTTTATGGATTTATTTATTTATAGTTTTGCAATTTTTTTTAGTTGTTTTTTTTGTTTTGTTTTGTTTTGTTTTGTTTTGTGTTTTGTTGTGGTTGTTGTTTTCTTTTTCTTTTTTTTTTTTTTTTTTGGTAAAAGTTACCTAACCATTGTTTATTATATCTGTAATAAACACGCACAGGCCCCATAATTAATATTCTTGTTAAACAAAATGTATTCCTATACCGTTACTTTTCAGTGTTTTGTGTGTGATTTAGTTCTCATTTCCATTCACCATGGATTATATTTAGTTATGCTCTCCTTCCCTCACCCCATCCTTTTCGCGTCCCCTATCTCTCTTTAGGTGGAAACAGTATTACCTTTGACTGCTAACTTTGAGTTAGATTTCTTTATAGGCGCCTATGTATTGATAAAGACTTAATGCCAGAAGATTAACACATAAGATATACATGAAACAAGCAAAATCGATGTGAGTTTTACTTCGTTTCAATCTCAGAGCTAGATAATGTTCTTTTTGCACTGATCTATGACATTTCATTTAATGACTAACTTCAATTTTGTCTTTAGATAATAGCCAATTAGAACGTAATCCTAGCGTTTGGGCTCGTCATTGTAGATCTTATTTTTTTTTCTTTTAAACCCATTATACGATCTTATTTTGCTTAATTTTATTATAATCATCTACAGCTTTACCATTCTACGGTTTAATAGGTTGTTCTGACCATCTTATAAGGAGGCAATATTTTAGACACTAGGGAGACAGAAAGAAAGAAGAGAGAGAGAGAGAGAGAGAGAGAGAGAGAGAGAGAGAGACAGGGACTGAGACAGAGAGAGACAGGGGAAGGGAAGGGGGCAAGAGAGACAGAGACAAAGAAAAATACTTAGAGAGTTTCAGACAAAAAGACAGAACGATAAACATACAAAAGTGAGTAAGGTTTTGAAAGAATTCGGGGAAAGGAACAAAAGTATTGCCAATCGAAAACCCCAGAAAGAGAAAAGGCAGGAGACAAAAGTAGATTAAAAATGACTTTAAGCAAAGGAAAAAAGCTACAACAAGGTTTGAGATGTTTATTCTGACACTCAGGCAAACAAACACAAAGATGGAGACTGGGAGTATAGAGAAAAGATATGAAATTGGAAAAGAGACGACTGGGAGTATAGCGAAAAAGATATGAATTTGGAAAGAGACGACAACAAAGACAACAAAGGGATTGATACATAGACAGAAAGACAGGTGGATAGATAGAAAGAGAGAGTCAGACAGACAGATAGGCAGACAGAGAGGGGGGAGACAAAATATATAATTATTTGACTAGCTATAACAAATTGGATCTATAACCAAAAATGGATAAGTTCTGGAGCTAAAATGAATTAGGATATATCCATACAGGTGGTAAGTAATGAAGGCTATCGAAACAGCACAAAGATAAACCTATTAGCGTAAATGAAAAATGTATGTATGTCTATATCCGACGTTATACCAGGCCAAGCAACCTAAAAAAAGCAACGAAAAATGCTGATAACTATATCAGTAGCTAGCAAAAAGAAAATAAAAAAAATGAACACCAGACAAGAGAGACTCGCTCTAGCGCGCATAAGGGCGGGCAGAATCGATTCTGAGAATTACAGAATCGCTGACTCATGAATCCGATTATTCGATTTTTTGATTCTCCGAATCTGATTGTAATTCTGAGCGAATCTCGGGCGCTTGCTCGGGAAAAACACAAGATCGGCAAAGCAGAGGATGCTTCACACGCAATGTCATTGCGAAGATTGGGAAGGGGGAGAGGGAAAGGAGAAGGATAGCGGGTTTGAACACCCCCCCCCCTCTTCAACCCCCTTGTCACTGGTACTGTGTGGAGGAAGAGTTTATGGTGAACACAAGTTCCTAGACGCGCCAACTTGGTGGGGATCGGGTCGGGGGATTGGTGAAGGAAGGAGGCATGCATGGCTGTGGGAGACAAGAAACAAAAGATACCCTGCCTTAGTTGATTGATGGGTTCTTAGGTCGGCAAGACTAAACTCTATTCTGGTTTCCGATACGTAACAAATAGTTCAGTTTGTTTCTAGTGTCTTTCTTATTTGCTTAGATAACTGTTGTACTCCTTCTCTCGCAAACTTTTGTATCTAGTCATTAAGAGATGAAGGTGAAGAGTGGTGTCGATAATGATCAGTAGGGGAAGGGTTTCTTGGAGATTGTTAGACAAGAAAAAATTAAGAAAGTCAAGCAATTCGGCATGGGCAATGAAACCCATTAACTCTGAACCAATAAAGGGAAGAATCAATGTGCTGTGTTGATTTCATGGTAACCTTTTTTTCGAGAATCAGAATCGGAAAAAGAATCGGTGAATAGGAATCATCGTTTCTACGATTCTCGATTCAAGTTCCCATCTGCTGTGCGCATGCGTTGTGAAAGGCAGCCAATAGCAATGAACCTACCTCGTGAGAAACACACCAACAATGATAGCACAAATCAGAAGGGCACCAACAGCAACTCCAAGAGGCACTCCCAACTGCAGCGTCGCTGGAGAGAAAAAACAACGCTGGAAGTCATTAACCAGAGCGTTCAGCATGGATAGAAGGCTTTAGAAATTTGAAAGGTCAGATTGGATAGGGGATTTGAACAATGATAGTAAGATACATTATGGAGGCTAGAGATTATAGTTATCAGACTGAAAAGGGAGATTTTACCATAACAGAAACATATACACAGGAAATGGCAAGAAAGATAGAAAGATCAGATAGATTTCCAGAGTTAGAAAGATCACGTGATATTTTACTAGCATCTTTAACACCGCACTACTAGCGTCTTATTTTTTTATGATTATTTATAATTCTGCGAGCATAGATGATGTTAATGAAGAATGAGTGAACATGAAAGACATGTTCGATGAAGAATGACGGATAAGAAAAGATAAGATAAGAGAAAGTTTGCTTTATTCATCATTCTTGATGAAATTAAATTTGGCTTGTCCATTTACATAAATAGACATTAATACATCCAATAAACATCCAGGTGCATGTGCAAAATGTGTACATATATATATATATATATATATATATATATATATATATATATATATATATATATATATATATATATATATAAGGTAGATACTTTCATGTTTCTTTAGAGAGCAGGTATATTATGTAGAAAAAAAGGAGAGAGAAGCGAAGTTCCAGGTTTTAAAAAAGACAGTGACATATATATAAAAAAAAAAAAACCACTTTTTGCGGGATCTTAAAGTTACTCTATCTACTATATGCTTTCCGTCGTTCTCTTTACTGTTAAGATAATCATAAATTTGTGATTCTTTTCGTAAAAGAACAATTTGTGAGATTTTACAGGATATTCCAGACATTTTTCTTTCTTTATCAGCTACCCTGCAGAATAGCATATCGCTATTTTCACTAAAACTGGTGTCCTTTTTTCTTGAGGATAGCGCATCCAAACATTATTAGATAGCAATTTGCTAGAAATTAAAAGAATCAAAATTCTAGCATTTTTAAGGGTTAAGATATGAGTGCATACATTATTTTTTTTTCTCTTACTAATTGAGATAGGAAAAATGAGAATCTTGTAACGAAGCATTTCTAAATCACCTAGGCAATTTAAATTTGGTGTAAAGTGAAAAATTGCCCTACAGATTGGAGTGGTAGTATTTTCGTTTTCACGAAAAGATGTTCTTGCAAATTGTAGGCAGAAATGTGATTCTTATTTTGCTAAAATAGAAGGTGAATGTGCGAACTACTTCCTGTAAGCAGAGCTGGGCAGAGATGGCGGGAATGAAATTGAAAGCAGGCCTGCATTGTATGTGGCAGCAGTTCTCAAACCGTCTGGAAGAGATGTGTCATAGAGTAAGCCTTAGTAAAGAATCTATAAACGTTGCTTGGACATGAATACTAGATTCTAGTGTTGCAGTTCGGACTATAGTTCACGCCCCATGTGCTGACTGCGCACTCTGTGTTTAGCTTTCTGGAAATGTGAAACTTATTTATAATATTACAGTTGTCTGATCTTTAAAGAAGTACAAAAGACATCATGAAGAAAGAACATTTATGGGTTGAATGTTTCTCAAGTCCTCAGAGAGACTGTTGGACACTCTTCAAAGTAATTATTTCCTTATGAAAACTTTACAATCAGTTCCACATGCATAATTCATATGCCATTTCTATGGGTTTTTTTTTACATGATAATGTATTAGCTCAGATTTGATTACTAAGAGCCTTAATTTTTTGTGTTCAAGTGGATATGTTTTGGAAACATTTACTCGTGTTGCATAAAATAACTTGGGTAATTTCTGCACTGGTGTATTTCAGTTATCCAAATTCAAGGTAATGGTACATACAAAAGTGCACACTCAAGCAATAAAGAGAGTTGGAGCCACCAACATATATAATTATCCCTATAAAAATGTTTAATTTGAGTGGAGTGCTGAGGTTGAAATAGGAATCAAAGACAATGAGAGCATAATTTATGATAATAATGTGCAAGTCGAGCTTGCCTGTTGACTCAATCTGTGTACACAAAGACCCTTGATAGCCTGGGTCACAGCCCTGGTCACAAGCACCACTGACATGATGACACGAGTTTTGGTCTCCAGCACAATGACCACTGCATGTCTTTTTACATAGGTCACCATAGAAGCCCTTGGAACATGCTTGGATTAGATAAAAGGCGTAACAACAATTAATTATAAATAAAGTTTTTAGTCTTGTTCTTAGTAATATTCAACATGGGTTTCAAACTGAAGACTATATTTAAGGAGACAAATATCTGTGACAATAAAATTCACAAAATCTTTATTATAAATTAGCCAATATAATAATTGAAAAATGTTTTGAATTCCTTATAATCTCTTATTTCCACCAGAATAATAGATAATCAACCGTGTTCGCATTGAAAGATAATTTATACAATATAATTATGTTTCATTTCGGGAAATTTGAGTTCAACATGATTTTAAAAAAGCAAATGCAATATTTGTATATATAAAGAATTTAAATAACTGTCTAATTACTATCTAATATATATATATATATATATATATATATATATATATATATATATATATATATACTAGTAGTCATGGCACTAAGATTTTGTTAGGGAATGGGAGAAAGGTGTGATATTTGTTAGCTTATAGCCTGGGTCACATCCCTGATCGCAAGCACCATTGACATGATGACATGAGTTTTGGTCTCCAGCACATTTATCACTGCACGCCTTTTTACATTCGTCACTATAAGAGCCCTTGGGACATGCTTGGATTAGATAAAGGCGTGATAATAGTATATGACAATTGAAGGTTTTGGTCTTGTTAAAATTCAACAGGTGCTTCACATTGGAGACTTAATTTCGATGTCTGAGGAGGTAAATAAGCGATAAGAACAAAAATCCACCTAATATTTTGATGGTGATAGGAAAACAAGGTGTTAATCGTTTAAATTCCTTTTAAGCTCTAATGTCCATTAGGGCAGTAGATACTCAACCGCACTAGCTTTGAAAATTGTTTTGACAAGTATCATTAGATAAGATAATTCATAAATTATATTTGACATTTGTTTCATTTTGGAAAAATTTACTCGAACATGATTATAAAAACACAGACAATATTTTAACATGCAGTAATTTAAATTCGTCTATCTTTTCTAGTAGAAAGAACACTAACATAGTGAGGGGAATTAGCCAAAAATAAATTTCTCTCATCTAAGCTCTGGAAGAAGTAGGAGTGAAGGAGTTAATGCTACGTATAGACAAAATTTATATCACGGAAATAATCCACCTGATCTGAAAAAGAATAGTGAGCCATGTTTGTATTTACGATCGCATAAGCTTACTGCAATAAATAAATGTATGTATATAACCCATTATATGCGGTTTTTGTTAGTTCTTTTTCCCGTTCTGTGGCTAGGTAAGTCGCCCCTTTTTATAGACGACTTCCCTCCAGAAACAATTTGTTTTGTCCCTTCTATTATTGTCTATTGATGTGTGCGTGAGGATTGTTCTTCCGCCGCTATTAATTATTTCTTTAGTCTTACTGTTGCAGATGCCTTTTAACATCAGAAAGCTTTGTTAATATCCTGGTACAGCATGTTTTGCTCGAGAGACACTAATGTTATTTAGTAATGTAGAAACGTTTTGCATATAATTATATTATTAGACAGAACATTTTTGCTCTAAAAGTTAATTACCAAGGTCCTTATCGTTTCATATTTAGATTATTCGCATGCAATCAGTAGAAAAGTTATAGTCCTTATATAATCAGGACTAAAGTCTTAAAAATAAAATGACTGTATCAATTACAAGCTTTCTTTATTTATCAATTATTGGTGGCAAAGTTAAACTAATAAATCACTCGTACAAACTTCATGTGTAGTTTTGAAAAAAGTGCGCCATTCGCAAAAGAATATGTTAATTACTTTCGTCATTTTATTAAAGAGCAGAGGTAAATATGTGCAATATTGTATTGACCTTACTTTGGTTGCAGTGATTTCCATTAAAGCCAGCGTGACATCCACTGGAGCAGCTCCCATCCTCATGATGACACAGGTTGCCGGGTTTGCCACAGTTGGAGCTGCAGTTCTGCGAACATTCCAATCCAAAGGTGCCGCTGGGACACGCTGAGGAGAAAATTATGTCTTAAATGTACAATTTTATTAAAAGCATGGCCGTGTGTTCAATGTACAAAAAGAAAAACAAGCCATGAAATGCATATTAAAATGTAAATGGAATTTGTAGTAAAAATCCACAATGTTTCTTTTTATTTTCTTTTGAACAAACGAGATAGACATGAGTAGTTCTTAATTGTTCAAAAATTTGTTTTTTGTGTTAACCTAGTATATTTTAAGATGCATCATAGGAAATATCTCATGTCGAACCGTTTGTCTTTAATAATACAAGATGTTATCCGCTGGATTCAAGCAATTTCATAGACCTTAGGATGAAAGTGGTGGGTGCCAGCATTGTGTTTCAAGAATCGCATTTTAATGAATAAGACATTCATTGATCTTTTACATCTATATCTTGACATAAATCTAAATTGCCTAAGTAAAGATCTAATGTACGTTTATATAATTTTTGACTGTCAGAATGACATTGATATATGGCGTGCAAGGGTTTTTAGTAAAGCAAGAACAAAAAGGAAATTAAAATCTTGGTCTTTTAATTATATTCAAAGCTGTTTAAATATAGTTTGTGAATGAATTTCAGAATAACAGTAAAAGCAGCAATGAAAAAAGAGACGCAAATTTTATCTCACAAACAAAGTATAGTAGCGCCTTCACCATGAACACCTATAATCTTGTTCCCAGGTCCAGTCTTAATTTAGCAGTCTGTAAATTAAATCTGTTAAAATTTTTAATGTGTAGCTTTTTTATCTATTTCAGTCTGAACTTCTTCAAAACAAACTTACTGATTCATCAGGAAATATGAAAGCGGTAAATATGAAAGTAATTGCTTGTTGCTTAAGTGTGGAGTTTTCTGCGGAGAATTAGAGAAAGCGGACAGTGTTTGATGAAGTGCATAAGTACGTACCTTGGAGCTTTGCAAAATATGTTTTAATTTTTATCAGCGTAAAGCAAATTAGTTACTTCGAAATCAATTTTACTCTGATGTAATAATGCAGGCCTTGATAGGTTGTTTTTCTGACACAACCCAAATGATAGTTGCACCAGTGGCTCCATTCGAAAACATAAAACCAATTACAGTCGGAATGCATTAAAAGCAGCTTGGGGTGGTAAAGCCAATTTTCGTTTTCTTCTCAAATGATTTTTCAAATAAAAGAATATACATATTATCAAAAAGGACCAAATTAAGTTTAGTAGTTTAGTTAAATCAGCATGACATCCGTTGTGACAGAATCATCTCATTTTTCTCTAATGATCAGAATAACGATGTGATCAATGTGTCTTGACTTGTCCTGGTAACAGGAGTAGTACCGTAAGATGCGTAGGTTCATTCCTCGACCTTACTATTTTGTTCTTTATGATAATTAAGTGATTCAACCCAATACATCATCAGTTTTGTGAAAGTTGATTTATTATGAAAGGAAAAAAAATAATAATGCATTTCTAATTGGAGAAATTGGATATATGAAATAAAAAAAAAATATGCATAAAAAAATTTGCGGGAACAGCTGGTTAGCATTATTTAAAAACTGTATAAAATTTAGGGAAACAATCTAGAATTTGGTTTCAAGTATGCACCTTTAAATTACCCCCTTGCTCTGCCTGTTATGTTTCTATTAGACATGGTATAATCCATTTTTCAGTCAATCCTACTTTGTTTGCACTGTTTTCCTTTGTAGCCAGCGTCACATCCACTAAAGCAGCTTCCATCAACATGGTGACACAGGCTGTCTGGTCCGCCACAGGTCACACTGCAGTTCTGAGAACATCCTACACCATATGTCCCGTTAGGACACGCTGAGGAGAAAATGGATTCGTGTCTACTGCACACGGTTTAAAGTAACATGTTCCATTCTTTACTAGAAATACGACGAGTATGAAGTACAAGTAGCTGAACTATATTTTATCTTCGAAATGTGTTTGATATGTGTCAGCTTTCTCATAATCCTTCTTTTTGTCTCACTTTATCTTTAACTCTCTATTTCGCTTTCGCTCTCTCTCTCTCTCTCTCTCTCTCTCTCTCTCTCTCTCTCTCTCCCTCTCTCTCTCCCTCCCTCTCTCTTTCTTTCTCTCTATTTCGTAATACTTTTTATACACAATGTCTCACAGAATACTTGTCCACTTATTTATCGACGTTAATCTTTAAAAAAAAAACAAAAAAAAATAAACCCCGGCAAAATGTCTTGTTATGTTTGATATTTTAATGTAAGATAAAACATTTTTTTCCCAATATTTGCTTTAGAAGAACTGAAAGTGAATTAGGATGAAGTGGAGATAAAATTAAATTTTCTGAAGGCTTTTGCATCTTTCTTTCTATTTGTCGGTCTGGAGTATGCCTAACTTTGTATTTGCTTCTGCTTTTCATTATATTTCACTCTTTTCTTATTAACATTCTTACGCGGGCCTCCGTCTATCCCGCTTTCTGTTGTTGTTAGACTACTTTCTGTACAATAGAATTTTTAATTATTTCAGTTTAAGATGTCTCCTGATATCCGATGATGGCATTTTTTATGTTCTGTGCTATCTGAAATATGAGGAAGGAGTTTTTTTCAGTTTAGTTAAATAAACATGTCAGAATCATCTTAATTTGTCTAAAGATGAGAATAGGTATGCCTTCAGCGTGCCTGGTCTTGTCCTGGTATCATGAGGGGTAAAATGAAATGCGCAGATTCGTTCCTCGCCCACACTATTTTGTTCCTTATGGTTATAAAATATTTCAACAGATTCCAACAACTGCTTTGTTTACACTCATTGTATGATCAGTGGAACTAATGATAATGGATTTCTAATGTAAGAAAATAAAACAAATACGTTAAAATTGTACATAAAAAAAAATTCGTCAAAAACTCATTTGGATAATTTAAAAAAATGTAACCAATTTAAAGAAAATTAGCTAGAATTTGTTTTCAAGTATCAATTAATAAAATGCTTCCTTACTCTACTAAAAAGGGTACAATTCATTATTCTGTTAACCTACTTTGATTGCAGTGTTCTCCCTTGTAGCCAGGGTCACATCCACTGGAGCAGTTTCCATCAACATGGTGACACAGGCTGTCTGGCCCGCCACAGGTGATGCCGCAGTCCTGAGAACATCCTACACCATACGTGCCGTTTTTACACACTGAGGAGAAAATGGATTATTGTCTACTGCACATGATTTAAAATAACAGGTTCTAGTCTTCCCTTGAAATACAACGAATATGAAGTACAAGTACCTGAATTTCATTGTGTACTCGAAAAGTATTATTAGCCATTTTTTACCATAATCTCTTTGTTTGTCTTTGTCTTTCAATCTCACTTTCTTTATCTCTTCATCCACCTCCCGATCGCTTTAAATTTTTTTTTCTTTTGCTCCTTGTCACAAACAAATTTTGTCCACGTTTCCCATCGATTTCTTTTTCTTTTTGAAAAATGAAAGGAAAGGAAAATATTAATAAAGAAAAGATTGTAAGTAGGTAGAAACTCATTGGAGAGCTAGATAACACAGAATAAAATCCTTTTTAGCAAGTGTTTCGGCCCTGACACACCCAGGTCATGACTCACATGTGTCTCCCTGTTATTTTTTTTTTGCGCAAGGCCAGGATTCGAACCCACACCCTCATCTCTTGATGGATTGCTGATCCAGTCAATGCGATGGTTAGAGAGCATTTTTAATCCTTATGAAGCAACATCTCATTTTCCTGCTCCAGATTCACCGGGAACTGTTTTCGGCTGTTTCCGACAGAATCTTTAAAGCTTTCGTTCTTTTGTTGCCACAAATTGAAAGTTTAGTCAGAAGGTCGTCAACTGATGACCCTATGAATCCTCTGGGACCAATCTCAACGGGCATCACCACCGCTTTGTAGCCGACATTTTTCTAGCTCTTTTATCATGTTCGGATATTTCTGTCTTTTGTAAATGTGGACCTCTTCCATTCTGTTTTCGTGTGAAAATGTTAGCTCCACCACGATCAGTTTTTCTTGTGGCGAAGCTGTATGGATCACGATATCAGGCCTTAGACTTGTATCTTTGATTATACTGGGATGACTGTTCCATTCTGGAAGGTCTGCTGAAACATCCCTGTCGTACAACCGTCTGGTAGGCATTTTCAGTGGTTTGTAGTCCTCACCAGCCTTCCGTGCCATTCTTAGTGCCTCCCTCTGTTGTGAATATCAACGCGTTGATTTTAGGTTGGTCTGCCTGCCTTGGCATAGCGGACAAATGAGGGCTGGGCCTGCGCTATCTTCTGCTGCTTTCAAGATTACTTTCATAGCCATAACGAACAGGATTGGGGATATGGTACAGCCCTGGCGATTCCAATTTCCAAGTTGGTCCAGTCTATGGTAGAGCTATTAGTGGAGAACCTCATTCGGAAACCGCTGAAATAGTCATCTAGCATCCCTGGTATATCCACTGGAACATGGTACATCCTCAGAGCTAGCAGAACCATTTCGTGTGGTACCGATCCGTAAACATTTGCCACGTCCAAACAAATGACGTCGAGGTTAAGTTTCTCTGATTTAGCCCCTTAAAAATCGTCCCAAATCATTGTTGAATGTTATGAGCATCAAGAAAGTCCGGCAATGCCTCTTTTCTGGACCGAGGTATTTCTGTACCCATTTTCAGTGAGATATTTTGTTAAGTGGGATGCAATGACTGAGAAGAATATCTCTCCTTCTACATTCATTAGAGAGATTGATTGAAACTGATTTACTTCAGTTGAGTTTTGCTCATTCAGTTGCTCACTGTCTTCACAATCGAAATCCTCGGAGAATTTTGTGCAACGTCTTTAGAACGTTTGTACATCTTTTATACAGTAGATAAGGCACACCATTGGGCCCTGGAGACTTGGTTCTTGCCTTTTTCCACTACTGCATTGATTTCTTTCAAGTTTGGTGATTTGCTATTGAATTCTCCGGGGACAGCTGGCCACACTAGACCTGCAGGTTTACTTAAAGGTATTTCTCTATTTGGGTCAGACTATGTTTTCACCAGGCGGGTCTCCAGCTGTTCTTTCTGTACTGAAAGGGAGCCTGATCTTGGTTGCTGGAAGCGTTGTCTTGCAAACTGAAATGGTTTTTTTTAGACGCGTTCCTGATTCTTTTCTTTTGAGTTCGTCTCTTCCTCGCGGATTCTGTTCTATATAGTGCTGAGTATCTCGCCTTCAACCGTTGCCAAAGTTCCTGCAGCCCACTTTTCTTTTTTTTAGTTGCTTAGTTCAGTTTTTCCTCTACTTTCTCAGGGTTTTCATCTCACGTTGTCTTCTACTTTTTTTTAGGTTCTCTTGTGGCTTGATGTTTAACCTCGAAGGTGTTAAGACATGTCTGGCAGATAATGTCACCGAAAGTGATAAGTTTGTTTTCCAAAGTACTCTTCCAGATGAGGGTGTCCAGTTGTAGGACTATTTTGTTATCCAGAGCTTTCCATTGTTCTTTTGCACTTGCTGATGGGAAATTTATCTGCTGGTGTTTAGCGTTGATGATCAGTCAGAATTATTCGTCTGACACCTCAGCGTGGATTTCCACAATACTATGGTTTTTAACCTGGCTTTGATTTTCCGAGGTTTTACTTGCCTGGGCAGTGCGCTGCTGTTGATTCGTCGAAGCATTCAAGCAGCTCATTTTAGTCCTGTGGATCTTCATCCCTCTTTCGGTGGTAAATGTTCTGCCACATACATATGAGTAGTCCATTAACAAGTTATTCCCTTGTTCTGATCTCGTAGTACTTTAGGCGTTTTCCGTCGTGATCGATTTGTCACCGATTTATCCATCATTCTCTCCCCCTTTTAGTGGATCATGGGAGCATCTCTCTTAATTCGATTTAGTAGCGATTGATTTTAGAGGCTTAGGGGTTCCTATCCCGCGAGGCCTTAAATCTAGTCTTTTCTAGTGTCACCTGTCGTTCCAGGAGCCCTTTGATCTGTCTCTAACGTCCTCATAATCGAATAAGGTGCAGAGACAATTAATTTTTCTTAAGGTTGTAGTTCAACTTAAATGGTAATTAAGTGTTTCGACCTGTGTTAACATCTCATTTGCTTAAGCTATTTTCTAATATGTTTGTAACATAAGAAAATGAAAAAAAAATGAAGATTACATTTTTTCTTCAAGAACTCGTTGGAAAAATTAAAAAAATGGATACGATTTAAAGCATAAAAGTTAGAATTTAGTTTCTAGTATCAATAATTAAATTATTCTCTTGCCCTGCTTATTTTATTTCTACTAGATAAGTTGCATTATCCAATATTCTGTAACTCTTACTTTGGATGCAGTGCTCTCCCTCGTAACCAGCGTCACATCCACTGGAGCAGTTTCCATCAACATGGTAACACAGGTCGTCTAGCCCGCCACAGGTGACACTGCAGTTCTTAGAACATCCTACACCATATGTCCCGTTAGCACACGCTGAAGAGATAATGGGTTCATTTCTACTGCATAGAGTGTAAAATAACATGTTCCATTCTTCGTTTGAAATACAAAGAATATGCAGGACAAGTAGCTAAATTTCATTTCGTCTTTAGATTGTACTATGAGCCATCTTTTTTCACAATCTCTTTGCTTCCTCCCTCTGTCTCTCTGTCTCTCTCTCTCTCTCTCTCTCTCTCTCTCTCTCTCTCTCTCTCTCTCTCTCTCTCTCTCTCTCTCTCTCTCTTTCTATCTATCTCTCTATATATCTATCTTTCTCTTTCTAAATCAGTGGCTCTTATTTGTCCACATATCTTTTCAGTTTTCTACTAAAAAAAATAACGGAAATGTCAATCTATATTTCAAATATGTAATATGAGATTGCATTATGTTTCAAAATGTTTAAAGAAAAACTCATAACATAACAGATTAAAGTGCAGAGACAATGATTTTTTTTCTTATTATTTTTCAATCTTTCGTTCTCATTGTCGGTCACGAGTTCGGCCTAAGTTTGTATTTGCTTCTGATGTCTTTTTTATATTCCATTTTTTTTTCGATCTTACATTCTTACGCTTGCCTTCGTCTGCCCCATCATCTGTTGTGTTTGACTGCCTTCTCTACTATAAAATTTGAATTTATCTCAGTTTAGAGTGTATCCGTGTATTCGGTGAAGGGTATCTTTCTGTTTTCTGAAAGCATGGACCAGGTGTTTTTGTTTTCAGTTTAGTTATATATATATATATATATATATATATATATATATATATATTTCTAATTGGAGAAAAGGGGAAAAAAAAAGAAAAAAATGTATCACAAGTCTTCGCCAAAGAACTCATTCCAAAATGAAAGAAAAGGATAAAATTTAAGGTATACGAGTTAGAATTTAATTTCTGGTATCAATTATTAAATTATTCTCTTGCCCTGTTTGCTTTGTTTCTACTTGCGAGGGTGCCTAAATCCAATATTCTGTTAATCCTACTTAGATTGCAGTGTTCTCCCTTGAAGCCAGCGTCACATCCACTGGAGCAGCTTCCATCAACATGACGACACAGGCTGCCTGGCCCTCCACAGGTGACGCTACAGGTCTGAGAACATCTTTCACCATATGTCCCGTTGTCACACACTAAGGAGAAAATGGATTCTTTTTCAAAATGTCTCTGCTTGTCTCACTCTGTTTTTTATTGCCTTCTTCTCTCTCTCTCTCTCTCTCTCTCTCTCTCTCTCTCTCTCTCTCTCTCTCTCTCTCTCTCTCTCTTTCTCACTCTCTCTTTTCTGTCTCTTTTTCTCTATTTTCTGACTCTCTTTCTCTTTTTACTTTTTGTATATTTCTTGTTTTAAATATATACATATCTTATATAGTTTTTTGTGTAAAAAGAAAAAAGAAAAAAAAAGTTAATCTTTAATTATTTGATAATCTCAATATGAGATCAAAACATGTTCCAAAATGTGTATGGAGATAAATGCAAAACATAATTGAATAAGACAAAGAGGCAATTTTTTTTCCTTCTTTACACCTTCGTTCTATTTGTCGGTCTCGAGTTCGACTTAAGTTTGTGTTTGCTTCGGTTGTTCTTAATAATTTATTTTTTTTTTACATTCTTACGAGTGCCTTTGTCTGTCCCACCTTCTGTTGTTATTTGACTGTTTTCTCTACAATAAAGAATAAATTTATCTGAGATTAAGGGGCATTCTTGTATCCGGTGAAGGCTTTTTTTATGATATGGAAAGTATAGACTAAGTGATTTTGTTTTCAGTTTAGTACAAATGGCATGAAAGCCGCTCCGTCAAAATCATCTTTTTTATCAGAAGATGAGAATAGCTATGTAGTCAGTGCCCTGGTACCATGTGTGGTAATGTAAAATCTGAATGTTCAATATTCCTCTATACTATTTTGTTCTTTATTTTTATAAGTGTTTCGACCCATTCCAAAATCTGCTTTGATTACGCTCATTTTATTATTAGTGAAACTAATAACAATAAATTTCTAACAAAAGAAAAAAGAAAGAAATTGTATAAATAATTTTTTTTTTTGCATAGTACTCTTTTGCATAATTTATAAACATGTATAGATTTTTAAGTTTTAAGAATCCATTATTGAATTATTCCCTTGCCCATGCATGTTTCTTTTCCACTAGTTAAAGTGTATAACTCATTATTCTGTCAAACCTACTTTCATGGCAGTGTTCTCCCTTATAGCCAGCGTCACATCCACTGGAGCAGTTTCCATCAACATGGTGACACAGGCTATCTGGCCCACTACAGGTCAAACTGCAGTTCTGAGAACATCCTACACCATATGTCCCGTGCTCACACACTGAGGAAAAAATTTATTCTTGTCTACCGCACGCAGTTTAAAATAACATATTCAAGTCTTCACTTCAAATACAACGAACATGAAATAAACTTCATATCTTATTTGTAATGTGTTATTAGTCATCTTTTTCACAATCCCTTTCTCTCTCTCTCTCTCTCTCTCTCTCTCTCTCTCTCTCTCTCTCTCTCTCTATCTCTCTCTCTCTCTCTCGCTTTCTCTCTCTTTCTCTCTCTCCCTCTCTATCTTTCCATCTCTCCCTAACTCTCTCATTCTCTCCCTTTCCTCCTTTCTCTCTTTATCTATCTATCGATCGATCTCTCTCTCTCTCTCTGTATCTATATATCTATGTTCTTTCTCCCTCTATCGCCTCTAACTCTATATTCTTTTCTTAATCTTTTTTCTTCTGCTTATATGGCTGTCTCTCTGTCTGTCTGTCTGTCTGACCGTTTCTCTCTCTCCTTCTCTCTCTCTCTCTCTCTCTCTCTCTCTCTCTCTCTCTCTCGGGAAGAAGTGTGGGTGTGGTTAGAAAATGATATTTACAAGTATTAAAACGAAATTATAGCTATAAATTGTTAGGTCCGATCGACAACTTCACTCTTAACAATGACTTTCTTGGTTACCTTGAGTTTGCCACTAAAAACTGCAAGATTGGTTTTTATTTTTTCTGAAGAAATTGCGAATTTGTCAGTCGGTTAACCAAATATTGATTGACGTTAGATCTGCCCGTTATCACTGTTACTAGAGCTTAAGTTGGCGTGTTGGCTGTTAGTAGCAAAGAAAAATTATTTCTCTATTGGTAGAAATGTTTATGAACTAACGTATAACATCATTATTTTGTGTCCCTGTATTTTTTAATGTTATTGTAATAGATCATGATAGAAGCAGAATAATAATTAAATTCAGTTGGAAAAGCAGCCAAAGTAACGAGTGTTTTTTTCCATTCACCTTTCAACCTGAAGGTAAGGATGTAATGTGTGGATGATAGATCAGCTGCTTGTATGGTGGTTTCGCCTTCATCTGATTTATTGACTGTTTTTAGTTAAAAAAGTATAGAGGCCTTTAGTTCCTTCGTCTCATTGATATTATGGGTTATAAACACCTGTAATAACTTTACGATAATTTAAATTGTCTTCGTGTTATCACTCTTACATACTTAAATGACAAAATATCCCCGTGAAGCCGGGGTCACACCCGAGTGTACAGGCTCCATCAGTCCGATTACATATATTCTGGTCACCACCACAGGTGACACTACAGTTATGTGTGCATCCAATTCCGTACCTTCCAGTTCCACATTCTGGTCAAAAGCAAGAAACAAAGAAGTATAAAGGAAACGAATAATGGAAAGAACATTTCGATATGTTTTAGTAGACCTTAGAGCAGGAACAAGAGTTTCTTAGGCATTTTCCCTTTGTATGAGAGAGCCAAAGTCATGCTATATTTCTAATTTCGTCCTCGGCAGTAGAACATTAATTTAATACCTATGTTACAGCTTTAGAACGGACGTTTGATCTACAAGCACGTTGGTAACACGTGCAATCACCTTTTTGAAAGATTAGGCCATGGTTTTGTGCATATCGTTCGATTATCATATAAGGAAAGGAGAACTATCAAAATATTTTAAATGATAAACTTGACAAAAATTGAGTGAAATGCTTTTGTTCTATATCAGTGTTCAGACACATCTCTAAACAGCATAAATCTAGACCTTAAAAGAGCACTTTCTAAATGAGATATTTAAATTTTAACATTGATAAAACGAATAGAAGCAGTTTAGAACATGTTTGATCAAACACCATTGAATGCATTAAGTGATCTAGAGGGTACTTTTAGGAACTTGAATGTGAAGACTCCCTTATTATAGCACTTAGAAATGGTCATCCAGATTTTTAAACATAGAAAGAGTCAAAAATAAAATATCGAGAGTAAATTATTTCTCAAGGTGCTCGGCGTAGTTTAAAAAATTAACAGTTTGTGACAACATGAGCTAAATAAACAATGAACTTCATTTGCGTCTATGAAGGAGAATACTTCTAACCTTCACTGCAATCCAGTCCAGTGTAGCCAGGGGCACAGCCAGACGGACAGCGTCCATTGTGGACAAAACAGCTGGTCTGGTTGACACAGTTACACTCACGCTCACACCTTAGTCCATATCGATTCGATAAACATTTGATCTCTGAGGATCAAACATTCGAATTGCTTTACCAAACTAGTGAAATAGATTTGAAAAAGGATTTAAAACTAGATTTATCTCAGAAGAGAATAAAAAAAAACGTTGAGACCTGTGAATGAATATTCCTGTTTGGAATCTTGACCCACCTCGCGAATGATAAAAACGCAATTATTACAGCTGATGTACGAACACAAATTTTATAAAACCGGCAAAACCGGTTACATCAAATTCAAAATGTGTGTTTTAGTTGTTGAGAAAAAAACAGAAAGCAATTGCATCCAGACATTAATAATAATAATAATAATAATAATAATAATAATAATAATAATAATAATAATAATAATAATAATAATAATTATAATAATAATAATAATAATAATAGTAATAATAATAATAAGAATAGTAGTAGTAGTAGTAGTAGTAGTAGTAGTAGTAGTAGTATTATTATTAGTAGTAGTAGTAGTAGTAGTAGTAGTAGTAGTAGTAGTAGTAGTAGTAGTAGTAGTTGTTGTTGTTGTTGTTGGTGGTGGTGGTGGTGGTGGTGGTGTTGTTTTTGCTGTTGTTGGTTGTTGTTGTTGTTCTATGGTAGTAATAGTAGTGACAGCAGTGATGGTGTTGGTGGTAAGATGAAGAAAAATTGACTGGAGAATAGCTGAATCTTGATACAATTTCCATATTCTGATATATATTCAAAACAGCTATGGTCTTTCGTCATCTTTGAGGTTTTACCTAACTTGCTGTGACAGAACATTTTTTCCCGAAAGGTTTTTTACTTGCTTCAATTTTCTCAAAGCGTTTTGCTTTGAGCTGTTTGTTTCTCTTATACATATCATGAGAAAATATTATTGTTATCTATAATCTTAACTAAGGTGAGGTGGAATGTCATTCATTATTGCATCGCTCTAAGTTTAGCTGAACAGGAGCTCTAGTGACTATAGTCTTGTCACAAGCAATATAAACATAATTTCAATGAGAAATATAACTATAACACTATTTCCATGTGGCCACATTAGATATTAATGATTATTTGTGTAATGAGATACCCTATCAGAAAAAACTGATTTTTAAATGATATATTTTGCATTTTTATGCATGTCTATTCATGTTATATATTTATATATATATATATATATATATATATATATATATATATATATATATGTGTGTGTGTGTGTGTGCTCTGTTGCCTTGTGGATACCTTCGGGAGGAGGAAAGGCAAAGGAGTAAACCCAACAAAAATCTGCAGCCAAACTGATGCCGAACGTATCGCCCTGTGATCCTTTGGACCACACCAAAGAGGAAGAGAGGGGGCAGGATTTCCATCTACTTTTCTCAGGCCGCACCCTGGCGAGGCCGATTCAGTCTCACCTTCAAAGGTGAAGAGTAACAACACGGAAGACAGCAAGGTACAAGTGATAAGTCCTTGTTTGATTGGAGTAGATTTGGATGCTACGGGTTGTCTTCGAAAATGGGAGGGATCATTGTGATCCGACTGGTCAGCTACCGTCCGCCTCAAGCTGGAAAGCCCCAAGCTCGACAGTTGCTGACCCGCCACGATCTGCCTACTTTAGAGGGTGCCTGAAGCTTAGAGTCTGCAAGCTTGACAAGAGTATCGTTAAACCGTGTACCAGTCAAACAAAGGAAAAAAACTAAGTCTCCAGCTGGAATGTAAGACATGTGCGCCCCGGACTGACGGATGACCTTCAGGTCATGGACTATGCTCGAAAGACAACTGTGATTGATCGTGAACTGCACAGACTGAACATCAACATAGCAGCCCTGCAAAAAAATGTGACACCCAGAGACGTGACCCCTGAATGAGGAACACATACCTCATTATGGCATTGAGGAAGATTTTGGATTTGCAGTGCGTCATGCATTGCTTCGCGTCTTTGAAACCCAACAGACAATATTGAAAGAATTTTTACGCTGCGCCCATCATCCATGCAGGGTCCGGCGAGCCTTGTTTACGTCTACGCTCCAACACTGTAAGCTTGGACTAAAATAAAAGTCCAATTCTACAAATCATTAGACAACGATGCCAGCAAGATCCCAGAATCAGAGCATACCTACCTTCTTGGCGACTTCAACGCGCGAGCTGGTGTAGATCGAGAACAATGCCCTAAGTTTTGGGACATCATGGCATAGGAAAGATGAATGAGATCAGTCAGAGGCTTGATTCCCTAGACAGCTTTTGCAACATTAAGTCCTATCAAAGTGCTGATTGCGACACTGATCACCCCTTGTTTGCCACAAACGTGAAAGTTCCATCATTCTAAGAGAAAGGATCAGTCCAAGATCAACACCAACACGACGGCATACCTGGAAAAGAAGCAAGAGTTCAACAAACAACTTGAGGAGACTCTCAATACAGCTCATAGATATGCAGAACGAACCACAGAGGTCAGATGGAACTCACACAGAAACGCAATTTACAGCAGTTCTGAAGTACGGCAAAAAAGAGCGCAAGAACACTTATTGGTTTGAAGCCAATATAACATGGATGGAGCGAGTCATTGAGGCCAAACGCAGCCCACTTATCAGCTATAAGTGTGATCCAAGTCAGAGCATTTCCAGTTGTATGAAGCAAACCAGAGCACACAACTACTGGCTTCAATTGTCGGAAAGCATCTAACAAGTGCGGATAGTGACAGCATCGGGGGCATGTACAAAGACATCAAACAGGCGACAGTAAAACTCACAAAGAAAACTGTACCTCTGAAATAAAAAAAACAAGGGAAGTCATCACAGACAGGGACAAGCAAAATGGGAAGATGGGTAGAGCACTACCTGAAACTCTTCCCCACATAAAACTCTGTCACGAAAGAAGCGTTAGACGCAATTGAAGAGCTGTCTGTAGTACACTACAGATCTGGACTCTAAATATGGAGGAGCTCAGCAAAACAATCGATGTTTTGGCGTGTGGTAGAGCACCTGGAGAACACAGGATTCTATGCGAGATCATCAAATAAGAAAAGCCAGCCCTCTTGAAACCACTTCATGAACTCCTGTGTCTCTGCCGGAGAGAAAGCAAGGTACTGCAGGATATCCGCAACGCCAAGATTATCACCCTCTACAAAAGCAAAGGAGACGGCAGAGACTGTATTCATTACAGGGAATCTTTCTACTAAACATTGTGGTTAAAGTCTTCGCGCGCGTTCTCTTCGTCGCAGTTTGGCCTCAAAGCCGAGGGGTCGACAGTGGACATGATTTTCTCTGTAAGTCAGCTCCAGGAGAAATGCCAAGAACAGTAGATTCCTCTCTTCATCGCGTTGATTGACCTGACTTGTCAGCGGCTAAACAAGATTGGCTGTCCTTCCCAGCTGCTCAGCATTACTGCTTACTTCCACGGCAACATGAAGGGCACAACTAGCTACGACGGCTTAGTCTCAGAACCCTTACCCATGCACAGCGGCGTGAAATCAAGGCTGTCTCGTTGCACCGACCTTGTTTGGTATATTTTTGTCCCTACTGCTGAAGTTTGCATTCGAACAGCTCACAGAAGAGGTCCACCTGCTCACCAAAAGTGATGGGAACCTGTTCAATCTGCACGGCTGAAAACAAAGATAAAGGTCCACTCAGTCCTCATAAGGGTAATGACCTTCAGTGGCTGATGGACAGGTTCTCCCATGCAAGCAGGAGATTAGGGCTTACGATCAGCAACAAGAAATCTAACATCATGGATCAGGCTGTTCCCTCTCTGCTAGCAATTCAGAGTGACAAGGAGGAGCTGAAAGTCACTGATCACTTCACGTGCCTGAGTTCAACTATCACCAGTAGCCTCTCACTTGATGCAGAATTAGAAAAGCGCATCGCCAAAGCTACCGTCGCCATGGCACAAATGAGCAAGAGAGTGTGGATCATAAGCAACTTCCTTTGAACACCAAACTCAAAGTCTACCAGGCGTGCGTACACAGTAGTCGACTGTACGTCAGTGAGTCCTGGACAACATACGCCAGATAAGAGAACTGCTGTCTACCACGAATTCTCGGCATCAAGTGGCAGGACAGGGTCACCAACACTGCGGTGCTAGAAAAAGTGTGTGGGTGTGTGTGTATATATATATATATATATATGTATGTATATAAACATTAATGACTAAGTAAGTATATAAGAGAGAAGGTATAGATAGAAAGAAACAGATCTTTGCTTTTTCAAACTAAAAAGAGAACAGATAAAAAGTGAATGGTGTCAAAAAAGGAATAGACAAAGAAAGAAACCGTGGAGACAAATAATTATAGAAATAGCCAGAGTAATAAAGGAATAGAAAGAAGCAGAAGGTAAGAAATGAAGGAGACATAACTTTAGGAAGAAAAAAGACGAAGAAGACAAAGTTGTGAAATTAAAGACAAAAGATAGCAATAAATTGGACAGAATTTTCCAGACAGACTAAGATACCGATTGCAAGTTGATATATAGAAGAAGTCGGATATTTATGATATAAAATCTTTTATTTTCATAACGTTTTTATATGATAAAAAAACACGTTGAATTTTTTTAAATATAGAGAATGCTAATTAATTTTTCTTTCGATCAAAAAATAGCAATAACAGTTGTTGAACTCACCTCCAAAAGCAAAAACTTCACAAAGTGTTAACATTTTTTCTGGGTTTAACCCTTCATCGATTTTGACTTGATTGACAGGAAAGCTGATCCTGGGAGAAGGCACTACACTGTATGTGGTTTTGTTTCTATCTGAGCCTCTGTACGCGATTGGCTTGAACGAGTCGTTTACTGGGTAAACTGTCAGTGAGAAATTTTTCAGTCGCCCTTGACAACAATCTGTAAAAGATACGAAACTGAGGCTGATTCCTACAGAAGTAGACAATAATTTTAATGCCATTCCGTGAAACTACTTTGAATTACTGGTTCCTATTTTTTATTTCTGTTATCTGTGCAAATGTTTCACCATGTGGTCATATCGGCTCACAGCACATATCTCCTAGTAACAGCAATACTGTTTGTATTAAGTGACATTGTAAAATTAAAAAAAACATTAGAACAAATCTGCTCAGAATAAGCATTCTGTGTTGAGAGTAAACCTAACTGCATTATATATTATTTTACAGGCAATCAAACGTGATAAAGTACACCAAATCATTTAGAATCATTAGTCATATGACATTTGCACATTATATGTCTCAGCCTACCCCTCACTCATTATATTAAAAACTATAAAAGAGATAAACGCTACAAGCTTTCTGTCTAGAAAACAATGCTACTTTCAAAATACTTTTTTTTTGTCATAAAAACAAGAACATTTCCGTGTGTGCCATCTCATGTGTAGCGCAAAACTTAAATTCCTGGGGCAATTCAGTAACGACAGTTATATTCGTGTGGGTCGCATAAATGGGATATGTACAAAAGAAGTTCAGTCTGGTTAAAGTCAATAGGACGGATGCTTCACAGAATGTTTCTTTTCATCCTTCTGCCTATCAAGTTGACTGCAAACATTAATGGTGGTCTCGTAAGTCAAACATTTTAAAGATATCAGACGATGTTTCCTAAACCTACACAGCATAGTAATGATTCTCACATACACGTTTTACAGCAAATGCTAAAAGTCTAAATATTTGATAAAGACAAAACAATCAGGCTGTTTTTGTCAGAGTCTATGGATAGTAGATATTTTTTTAGACCACAAACTTATATATACATACCGATAGGTTGACGTATAAGGTAATATTGAAAAAATATTTACCCCAGACATTTTGCGGATGAGATATATCTGAGCACATGTTTCCAAATAAAGTTGAATCAGTAATAGATAAAGGCGTGACAGTTCCGGATTTTGAAAGAATGATTTGGTTAAAATAAGCCCACACTGACAGGAAAGCTTCACTTTAAAAAAGAAAGAATATTTTTAAACGCCTCTCTTGCGACATAACCATGCTATCTTTCAAAAAATTATTTTTCACTTCCACGAACCTCGACTATAAAAATCGACTTCTACGCAAATTTCATATTTCCTTGCATATCGTTCATGCTTGCCAAGAATGTAATGAAAGTGTTCGCTGTACATGGTTATCAAGTGCCATATATATAATGAAAGATAAGGACAGTGGATTGCACTAGGAGTCCATTACTGCTGCGGATCCCCAGTTGAACTGCTTTTTACTGCGATGGTAAGCTGAACCAAAACACTAGCAGGTAATTTACAAATTTTTACGACAAAAGAAAACCTTTAAAATAGATGATTGTGAAGTCTAAGATTGTAAACACACTGGTTTGATTTTTCCGATGTTTTCGATTTCGGGGTAAATGGCTAACGCAGAGAATAAGCAGGTCTTTCCTGTTGATGTCATAGCTTTTTCATAGAATGAATCCAAAGAAAACCTTAATTGTGAACTGAACCAATGCTTCCTTCAAAGACAAAATATTCTTTACGAAGCAAAAAGCATTTTGGTCATATAGCGTATTGTGCTTTATTGGCTAAGAACAGGTCGTGACGGGAGGCTGCTAAAATACTAGAGCCATATTGGAACTAATTTAGCACTACAACAATCATGCGATGTTGTTATTATTATTATTATTATTGTTATTATTATTATTATTATTATTATTATTATTATTATTATTATTATTATTATTATTATTATTATAAATCAATACTATTTTTTGTTTCACTTGTTTTTCCAACAACCAGAAACTAACAAAAGTGAGGGAAGAACATGGTGTGATAGTGATGAGCTTTCCTCAGATCTACTAAAACAAGTTTGTAACTATGCATCATAAAAAATGACTTTAAAATATTCGTTTATGTGTCCTGCTATCTTAAAAAAACATAATGGGTCAATCAACATGTTCTGAAAAAAATGCACTACGATCTTCTTGCCAACATCATTTGAAACGTCATGATAATAATTAAAGTAACCAGATTGAAGGTGGCGCTACTTACCACGTCTGTTTTCTATTAAGAATCTGGTTATTTCCACAGGCTGTGTGAAGGAAACCTGCCACCAAGGAGATTTATCCTTGAGTCTGGTATGACTACAAGTGAGACCGGTTGGAAGGTGTACATCATTAGGGATCCGTCCATCCACAGCGTACTCGGCCCACCACCGATCTGTGAGATCAATGTTAAACCACGAAGATTGCTCCGCCCGCTGTTTGAGCGCCATGTTCCGCCCTAGGGAGAGAGAAGTCTGGTTACATCTCCAACTTAACTGTTATCTGAAGAAAATCAACACAGCCGTCTCGTTCAGATAAAGTGAGAAAGTAATTCTTGATTTTTATTTATTTGAAAAGTTGCTTTCATGAGATATCCCAAGTAATATGAACTTCCTATTTAAAACCGAAATTACAAATATATATTATGTTAGGAAGTTGAAGTACCATAAAGTTATGTTAACGCTTTGAATTATTATTTAATCCTTTAATAACATGAATAAAGAACCCCGAACAGATTGTCAAAGATAAGTTGGCGAGGAGATCAAAGCGTGAGGGAGGGAAATAGAAAGTGGCATCCCCTAAATGAGTATCTGTTTAAGCATTTTAATTTAGTTTGCATAATTATCTACCATAAATGTGCTTGCAAGGAAACAAACGTCTCCGAAAAACATGAACTACTTCAATGAAGGCACAAATCTCAATAGGTAGTTACTCTTGTTCTCCGCAAAAGCAATTAGTAGTTTTTAGTGATGTAGTGCAATTTTTTTTTAAATTTGAATATGAATTCAAACTACGATGATTTTGCTCAGAAAGAGCGAAGGTGAGGAGAGAATTAGAGTTGAGAGAAGAATGGCAGAAATGCTAGTCCTTTGAGCGAAGAAGTCTGAAGAAAGATTCAAGATTTGTCTGCGAGAAATGTTTTATACTATCTATGAATTTATTCTACAAAAGAATAATTATGTAAATACTAGTTTCCGAAACAGTGAAAACAAATGTGTCTGGCTAAACGTTATTTTTCAAGGGCGCCATTTTTAAAAACTTTAACGATAAAGTAAACTAGATTGACGTAAAGGACCACGGTGAAATAATAGTGGGAACTGAAAGCTGGATGCATTGTCATATTACTGGAGAAATATCAGATTCAATCAAAGTATTCTCATATTAAATTTATGAAAATGTGCGTTTCATTTTTCTAGTTTGACACGTCCTGAGGTCGTACATTAAATACAAATTTACTCCAAATGATCACCCGCAATATATGAAACAATATCCACAAGTAGTAGAAACATATTTATGTCCCTTATCGTTTATATTTATTTTTCATCAAGCTCGGTTTAAGCGTATTCAAAATCATTATTGTAAGAAGACTTTCTTGCATACCTTCGTCTTTATGACTAATTTGTTAAGCGTTTGTGCCAGATCAGGGGAGAGAAAAACTTGCCTCTACAGCTCTTGCATTGTTTAGAACCAAAATTGACCTCCCACTTTTTCTCTTTACAAACAACCAAAATCATTCCATGAGTTTTTACATCCGCGATCAGGACTAGAGATCAAATTCTACATTTAACCTTAAAGCTCGTAATCGCATTGATGTAGAGGATATGTAAACATTTCACTTATTTCTTATGAAGATGCACGGAACCACAAAAAACAAATTCACTTTGTGAGATATATTTTTTTCGGGCTAAGTATTTGGCTCTCTCACAAACCCATACAAGACGTTCAAGTTTTCATTGTCTTTAAAGAACACATCCCACTTGAATGAGGTCCAAGTCTTACCTGCACTGATGTACAGAGAACAGAGGAATATAACACCATCACCAGATAAAGTCACGCTAGTGACAGGATATTCTGTTGGACAAGAGATGTCCGCGGAGACTTTGTTTATCTTGGCTGTATTGGATTCTGGACACTCTGTGCTGTTTGAACTTTTATTCCTGTATGAAATTTTTACCGTGTTGAGGTGAACTGTCAAAAAATAAGACGAAAATCAATACTCAGAATTCAAATACACTAAGTAATGAAAAAGGAATATTTAAAAAAAACTAGCAAGACAAAGGAATAATTTATGTATTTTCACATATTTATCGCATAGGTAAGCCAATTGAATGATCTGAAAAGAGTAATGGTTAAAAAAAAAATAACTAAAATCTGTGACCAGTGCATGTGTCTGTAAACAAGACATCACCAAACTGTGCTGTATTGCTCGGTGGCTTTTGATAAGGGCCTAAGTGAGTGATAAACTTTTGACTGATTTTCCGAGATAATAATATGACAGAAATTCTCTTTATTGATAAAATTAAAGTCAACCAATTTCTTGACAGTTTAGTCTGCTCGTGTTATGCCAGTCTTTGAAATCTAAATTCTCATATTTTGTCAAGCAAACATCGAATGAAAGCGAGCAATGTGCAAATGATTGTAATGCGAGGAGGATTCATAGCCTTATTGAAATCAGCACTGTATTACTTAATCAGGCATAAGTAAAGCAACCGCTAAATATATATCTGCCTACAGTTCATTAGGAGCGGCATGGTCATAATTATTTGATTACATTTTAGATTTTTATCCAATTATAAACACATTTTTCTATGCATTTTTAATCATTTATTTGCTTTCTTCAAACTAATGTCATTTCATCGAACAAATTTGGTAATTTTTCTTTTTTTTTTTCTTTTCGTCATTGATTTTGAATAACGCCATATATCAGCATAACCATGCTGCGCAGAACTTTCAAATCAAATGCGCCAGCAACCCAGGTATTTGTGCAAACTGTAAACAAAACTTAGACCAGTACCTGCATTAATGGCCACAACTCTGAGCCAGGTGAGAGGGATGGGCGTGTCCAGCGTGACAATGACAGACAGGAGATTCTCCCTGTTACAGGTTGTGTCTTTGTCATCTGTTAACCAACTTGAGTTGAAGTTTCCATTGACGGTGAAATTCATCCGTGCTAGAGTGGATGTATTTAACCATAATACACAAAGGCAAGGAACCAGTTTACCAAACTTATCTAAAACTTTGTGCTCTTTATAACTTACCTTGAGATGTTCTGAAATTATGGTGGTGGGTACAAGTTAGAGATTTTACGTGCCTCACTTGAGTTTGTTGAGATGAAATTCTTAATGCTGCCTAATTTTCTAATCACTTTTATGGATAACAATGAGAACTTCCCGAGTTTAAAATGGAAATGATATTTTTTTTCCTTACTGAAGTCGTCTCTACCACATAGATATACTGTGTTTGACTTCACCTACCTTCCTTTTTTTTCTTTTATTTTCTTTTTCTGTTTTATCTCTTCCGTCTTCCATTCTCTCACGCTCTTTCTTTCTTTTTGTGTATCTATCTACTGTCCTCCTCTTTCTCTCTCTCACACTCTCTTTATCTCTCTCACTCACTCCCCTTCCTTTAGTTCCCATTATGTCGCGTAAACTTTGTCCATTATTGTACTCACAAAAAACGAAACTCTTTGATCTACAACAGCAACAGACAAGACAGATACACTGCCACCTAGCAAAGTGCTACGAAGGTTTAAAACTCGACGATATGAATTCTGAACTCAAAGCACTTAGATTTTCTCATGTATGTACTTTTTTAAAAAATAAAAAGCAAGATAACTGGTTAAGAAGAAACGTGACATCATACCGTCCGCGTTTGCTTTTGCTCTTATTATGTATCTTATTTATTTTATCTTTAATAGTGACAAAATTAATATAGTGTTTTATATTTAACATCAATTTACCGTATTGACAGGCAGGTCCAAACCAGTCCCTGTGACAGCCTGAGTTACAGGAACCATCGTGTTTATCACATGGAGCAGACCCAGCACAGTGACACTGGTACTGGCAGTTGGGACCGAACCAACCGTTGGTGGTACAGGATGTCTGGTCTGGATAACAAAATGTTTCATTGTAGAATCATGAGAAGAAAACAAAGTATTCAAGGTAGGACAATGAGGAAGCACAATGTAGAGACAGGTGGAATGGATTGGCTTTGTTTCATCGGCTTTCCGAGATTTAAAAAAGTTTAAAGAGAAAATAGATTGGTGTGAAAGTGACAGGAAATTGTCAACA
This sequence comes from Elysia crispata, assembly GCA_033675545.1. Lineage (NCBI taxonomy): Eukaryota > Metazoa > Mollusca > Gastropoda > Plakobranchidae > Elysia > Elysia crispata. The sequence goes on along the minus strand of JAWDGP010005378.1, from coordinate 84,120 downwards.
TCGAGCATCTTGTATCATTCTAAATCTGAATTTAATGGACATAATGATTAAATTGTTATTATCGGGCTTCTTGTAACAAGAACTGACGTGAGGGAATATGGAAAATTGTTTTCTTTTGTACATTCATTTTCTATTTAAGAAACCTTTAAAACTCCTTTAAGAAAGGGATGAATTCCTGCAAAAATAATTAAAGTTCGCAAACCAGAGCGACGCATTTATTCATATAGCTATAATGCACGTTCAAAAGGATCTATAACTTGGTTATTTTTGGGAATATGTCTATTTCATCTAATGAAATTTTCAAAAATAAATGCTGAGCTTTACAATTTATCAGACAGGCAACATTAAAAGCCAAATTTACAGTTTTTGTGCTTCATGGCGAAGGTTCAAGACTCCTAGTAAGTATTAGAAATGTTGAGCTTTTTGCATGTTTCTGTGACCAGGCGTCAGATTGGTTAGTGAGTTGTTACTGAAGGGCACGTGCACACGTGAGCAGTAATTATTGGGTTCAGCTCATCTGCATCCTTTGTGTAAGGAAACATTACTCTAAGATAATTGGTATTCTTGGTGTTTCAAGGTCGTATATTACAACATGTTATGGTAGATAATTGTTCTCTGTTGTTGGAAAAATGTCATGCTTTTGAACAAAGGCACAGAATAGTGCTGAAAAGTATCCTAAAAACGCAAGCATTTTTCTAAGAAAATATTATATATATATATATCCAATTCAGCTAAACTATAAATTGATCTGAAAATTAAATAAATCATTCCACAAATATGGCAATAGATGTTATTTTCTTTACTTATGAATTAATAGGAGAGAACCCCTGTTAAAATGGATATCAGTTTTGATCTCAGCAAAAATACTTCTCGCACCACTAAAATATTTTTTATCGTGTGAGAAACATTAGGTCAACAGTTGGACTGGTTTGCTTTTGTATCATATTTAAACTCTAGATATATTACGTAGTGTAAGGAAAGATAGTCCGTGGAAATATGGTTAATATGACTTACAGTTCTCTTTCTTGGTTCACTATATTGTCCTTGAAGAGTAAAAACCTTCTATCAGTCTTTTATTTTCAACATGTTAAAAAATAAGAAAAATAGAGGTTAAACTCACCGCCATATATAGTCCGTGAAAAAACTATCACTGCAAGAGCTGTCAGGGTCACATGATAAATAAAACAGATCTTGAATACTGGAACAAACCTCATGCCGGTCATAATCGCTTGGGTTGCAATCTAACTTACAGGCAGCGTTGTTCCCAAAAAATATTATGGCTTTAAGTTAGCCGTAGCAGGCAGTACAGAATGTAGAACTGTCCTTTCTTTTATCCGTTTGTGGTCTTCATTTGTGAACCATAAAGTTTACCTAATTATATCTTCACGTGAATTGCGAAATGTTGAAATTCAATACCTTCAAGACAAAATCTCAAAGTCAGGGTGAGCAGGATAAAATCAGCAAAAACAGCGAAAAATATCTTATGACTGTTCTTTTGAATATAATCATTCTGACAGTCCTTACCCGGAACATCTAATTACTAGATAGTCCTCAAGTTATTCTCACTCCCTGTCTTCTCATCGATGTTCCTCTGCATATTAAAGAAATTCCTTCCGTCTATCTGAGTTTCTATGCATTATATATATATATATGATTATTACATATAGAGTTTTTATATTTTTATTTTCCTACCTAAATAAAAGTAGATTAATGCAAGAGCTCCAAGTTATTTGCTAGATGAACGCATGAAAATTAATTTTCACTGAGAATATAGTTTGCTGGCACAAAATATCTGGAGTCTAAACAGTGTTGGGTCTAGTCAGTGTAGACAACTGCATAAAACAAAGCTTGGGAACTACATCATTTACTAAGTTACAACAAGGATGTGGTTTAGAATCGTGTTAGATACTGAGAGGAGCCTTTGTCTGAGAGTTTAATACTGATTGTTTGAAGATGGGTCACCTCCACTGACATCACTGTCTAAAGGAATATGCGGGCATTACTGGAATTTCTGTCGTGTTCTTTAAGCTTCTTTTGTTGATCGTAATAGTCTAACAGGTATAAATAACTTTATTGGACCTCTAAGATTAAATTTCTAAACAAAGACACAATTATTCTTCATGCTTGTCATGATATTGAAGGAAAGCACGATCTACCACTAGTTCTTATCATTGGCGACCGCCAAAACAAGGTTAGTGTTCGTTCTGAAATCCACGATGGCAATCTTTATTTCTTTTATTTCTTTTTTAATCTCTAGGAATGAGATGTACTCGGAACTCAAAACCTAAAGAAGAACTGATATAAGCTTATCGTTTGGACTAGCTTCATAAAACAATGCTAAGTTAGCTAGTACATATCAACATCCGTACCTCTCACTCTCTCTATTTCTCTCTCCATTTCGAACTCCCAGCCTGTATTGTCCATTAGTCCTCCTCCCTCAAACATTTCTCTAACGTCACCCTGTCGCTCTCTCTGTCTCTTTCTATCTATCATCTCTCTTTCTCTCTCTCCATCTCTGTCTCTCATCTCTCTCTCTTTTCTCTCTCTCCCTATCTCTTTATGTATCGATCTATCTTACTCTTTCTCTCTCTCTCTCTCTCTCTCTCTCTCTCTCTATCTCTCTCCCTTTCTCTCTGTTTTCTTCACTTTCTCTTTCTTTCCCACTCTCTTTCTCTTTCTCAAAAGATATGTTTTCTTTCCAATTTCCATTCAGTAGTTGGATTTCTCTTTTCTAACTTTACCCACATGTCCCCACCCTCAAATCTTTATGACTCTCTCCATCTTTAGATATTATGTCTTTTTGCCTCTTAACCTCTCTCTCTCTCTCACACACACACACACAACATTATCTAAGTTTTTTTCGCTCCTTTTTCGTTTTCTCCCTTTCTTTTTCTACGATATCTTCTTTTCGCTTTATCTCCTTCTCTTTGAGAATCTCTTAAGATTCACTTCTATCGACCCTTGACTTATTATATTTCTTTTCGTTTCTTTCTTTCGCTCTCCCTTTTCTCTCTCTTTTTACGCTTCTCTTTTTGTCTCTATATACACACTTTAATAACGATTTTAATTGTTTCATATAAGTGGGTTGATACATCTTCCTGATTCCCTCTAGTATTGACACACTTTAGCCTGACACCTACGATGTTGCACTTCTTAAATGTGCTCACCACTAAAAGACAAAAAACATCGAATCAGCCATCTAGTTACAAATTTTATGAAAATCAACTCAATTACACCAGGAAAATGAGTATGCTCACTTTGTTTAGAACTAAAACGTTTCCTAAGAATTCTATCATTCACCAGAAGACAGCAATTTTTTTTCGCAATGCGTTCATGAAAAAAACATTTGCAGCTATCGAACATCAACACCAGTTGCCGAACATTATCCATAACCATCTGAGGAGAGCCGCACAAACAAGAGGCTCTTGAGGTATGACTAAAAATAAATAACTAGGTACCGATAATCAGGTCTTTGTAATATTATTATCATTCTTCTTCTTCTTCTTCTTCTTCTTCTTCTTCTTCTTCTTCTTCTTCTTCTTCTTCTTCTTCTTCTTCTTCTTCTTCTTCTTCTTCTTCTTCTTCTTCTTCTTCTTCTTCTTCTTCTTCTTCTTCTTCTTCTTCTTCTTCTTATTATTATTATTATTATTATTATTATTATTATTATTATTATTATTATTATTATTATTAATATTATTATTATTATTATTATTATTATTATTATTATTATTATTATTATTATTATTATTATTATTATTATTATTATTATTATTATTATTATTAATTTTACTGTTACTACATCTACTACTTCTATTACTACAACTACTACCACTACTGCTACTACTACTACTACTACTACTACTACTACTACTACTACTACTACTACTACTACTACTACTACTACTACTACTACTACTACAACTACTACTACTACCGCCTACATTTCTATAGAATACGAACATAATCATCAAGCATAGGATTTTCTAGAGAACGCAATATTTTTATATATTTTTACCCCTTAGCGTTTACCTATACCATTTTCTCTTTGTTGTTAAGGTCTTGTGATATAAGCTTTTGCTTTCTTATGGTAAGAAAACGTTCGGAATTCATAAAGATGGCATCAGAAACATGTGAGGAGAGAAATTAATCGAATGCTGTCATGCAAACAATCTTATTATCTAAAACACATGGAAAAGCCTAGGAGATAGAAGTAGAAACCAGATCCAAATGATTCCTCATGAGTGAAAGGTTCTCAAAATTTCCTTATCTTAGCAAAGACTGACCCTAGAGAAGATTGTTTTACTGATCATGTTCAAGTGGCTGTTAAATTGAAACTGAAAATTAAGACTCAAAGTACACCTAAAAAAGAAAGAAACTCTTTTGGCATATTAAAATCTAACCACAAATCGTTTTGCTGCTCAAAGTATTTGTGAAGTCGTAGGACACCTGGTGAAGTGGACCAAGATGTGAAAAACTTCAAGTAACAGTCATAGAAGCAACAAGGAACAAATACCAAGAGTTAAAACTAAATGAATGAGAATATTTTGGAAGTCGTGTGAAAAGGAAGCAAGTAAGATTAATAATATTGGAAAGTATTAAAATTGCAGATGCAAATCAGAAAAAATGTGATGAAGCCAAAGAAAAGTAGATCAATGCCACAAGCAGAAACATAGATCTATACCACAGAAGTGCAGAGCAGACAATGGTACAGAAACATTGAAGACATGACTTGAAGTTATACAGAGTAAGGCATGATGAGATAATCTCACAACTAACACGTTTGAAGATATGTAGAAGCGGTGTACTAGGAAAAGATTCACAAGAAACCAATACAACAAGGCCAAGTATAAACAGAAAACGTAAAAAATCAAGAAACTTGATTCGGCCATGTGATGCGGAGAGAGAAACTGGAACATTTTGTGACAGCTGGAATGATCGAAGAAACATAACAAGGGAACACAGAAGAGAAAACATGTTGGATGGACTAACAAAATGGCGATGAGAAATTGAGATGTATTGAAGATCGTGATCGCCTACGCTAAAGAGCAGGGTACCTTACTAATTGATGGTAAGGAAAAAAAACAACTGCAGAAACGAACGCATTAAAAACTATGTAAGTGGGAAAATTTAGAAGGAGAACATGAAGAAATATAATTTGAACTGCCCTATTTTTAACTAGATTAAACCTCTTATCATGAATAGCATAAATAGTTATCTCCTGGCTGCTTCTCAGTGGATTATTAATATACGACCTTGAAACACCAAGAATACCAATTATCTTAGAGTAATATTTCCTTACACAAAAGATGCAGATGAGCTGAACCCAATAATTACTGCTCACGTTTACCTGTCGTCTCTTTACATTTTTTATAATTGATTGTTTTCCAGTTACTCCCACAAAATTAAAGAAGAAACATAGGCGGTGTACAACTCTTACTTAAGAAAATAATTATTATTTTCTGTTAAGCTGGAAATAATTTCCACACCAAGAATACCAATTATCTTAGAGTAATATTTCCTTACACAAAAGATGCAGATGAGCTGAACCCAATAATTACTGCTCACGTTTACCTGTCGTCTCTTTAAATTTTTTTATAATTGATTGTTTTCCAGTTACTCCCACAAAATTAAAGAAGAAACATAGGCGGTGTACAACTCTTACTTAAGAAAATAATTATTATTTTCTGTTAAGCTGGAAATAATTTCAAAGATTAACAGTAGGAAATTAAAGGTGTTGGTTTAAAAAATCTGTTTTAGCTGGGAAGTTCACACTTTAGCAATTAATCTATCAATTATTCGTGGTCTTGCAAGCTGAGTTTTGGTCAAGTAATTTGAAACGTTTCAAATAAATTAGATTTTCGTAGATATAGAAAAAAAAATAGAAATAGGAAGGTTTAGGAGAAGAGAATAACACGAGAAGAAACATGTGGGACACCCCCTACTGGTGGGAAGAGTCCTGATGAATGCACGATGATGGCATCAGATTAGACGAGACACAATTCTTTTAGTTGTCGCCAACCACTAGTATAAGGCGGGCACTTGAACGAAACTAGGCGGTAAGGAAATAAAAAAATACATGACAATAAATAGGAACACAATTTAATAGAAAAAGAACATCATACGACATTAATAGAGACTGAAATGTAAAAAAAAACAGAAAGGGGTGAAATTTTAGCTAAGACAATGTTACACCATGTATGATATTCATAAGCATCTACGACAGCCATGGCTCAGTGCGTCGTTATTCACTGATAATAGACACTCGGTGACTGACCTGGCTCGGATTCTTTACCTGGCTTGCAGCCTGATCGCTTTACGCTCTGAGCACACAGTCATCATCTCAGCTCAGTCAGGTGGAAATACCGAGCATTTGACTGACCTCAGCGGAACCATCTTGTCAAAAGAGCTCTTTTGGCGGGGGCAGAAAGGTGTTTGTTTAGGTTAATACATGCGGTGATCTCTTTTATACATTTCAAATAGTTTGGTTGGCCAAAACTGTGTGAAACAAACTCAATCTTCAACTCACAGAGCTCATATATACATATATATGCTACAAAACTTCATAACGGAAAACAACCAGCATATAAGGTAGTGGCGGCAACTCAGCAGCCCTCAATCAT